>JBBMKD010000001.1:108858533-108915656 GCA_037834095.1 Argya squamiceps
TCTTCTCTTCTCTTCTCTTCTCTTCTCTTCTCTTCTCTTCTCTTCTCTTCTCTTCTCTTCTCTTCTCTTCTCTCCCCTTTTACTGTGGGACACCTGACTACATAAGACTATGTAGATATATGTTGTGTTTTCCTCATAAAAAAAAAAAGGTATTCCTTATCCATCTCTCTATCTTTTTCTGAGGGCAGCTGTCACCATCACATCTGAGAAGAAAAACTGCTTTTGAAAATAACTTCTTTTTCAGATTTTTTGAGTCCCAGCAAAGGCATTTTCTTGCCTCTCACATTCTGATTTTTATCCTGCTGCAGTAAGCAAATAGGAGTTGGGGAAGTCATTAGTGCCCAATTTAGCCTGGCAATTAGGCAAAATCTAATGGGATGCTCTCGGGTTCAGAAGTTAGAACTGCTACTTGTAGACTCTAATTCTGACACTGACTTTTTTCCTGTGGCCAGGGTGAGTTCCCTTCTCTTGTGTGAAATTGTACTATTCTTTATAAAACTGGGGTTGGGGTTCATTGCTTGGGATTTGTAAAATGCTTTGGAAAGAAAAGATAGGAAGCATGATCTCGACATTTTAATGTGTGTCTGAATAGCCTTCAACCCTCTACTCTGGTTACTTCAAAATCTCTGTCTTGGATGGGAGAATTCCTGATCTTTAAAGACTCACAGCTATAATTTTAGTAATAGCATTGGTCCAAAAGACACATTGCTTTATTCATTTATTCAACCAAATAATATGCCAGCATTGCACAGTAACAGCTCTGGCCAACTGGAGGGATTGCTGGGATAAAAACTGTGGCAGAGGTCCCCACATCTGTCAAACATAATTTCCTGTTGATTCTGCGGGCAAGTGGAGTCCAACATAGTGATGGGATATGGTATATTTTGATATGCAATGTCAGCGATATCCTTTTCTTCCTCTGCATTGTATCAACTTCAAGAGTGTCATTAAACCAGGACTGTATTAGATTAAGAAAGCTCCTTGAAAATTTTCTTTCTAAAGAGTTTGAGAGAACAACACAAACCTCTGTCAAATAAATGAAAACTCATAATGTAAGTTTTCACTTCAAAGCTGCATCTGAATTTTCACTTGAAAGCTGCATCTGAAACTCCAGCCCTTTGGTTGAACCTCTCCATGAGAAATTCTTCTTCAAGAAAATAAGATAGGAGGAGTGATCCGTGCTTTCCTCTCCATCTGCATTGAGAAGGACTCTGTTCTCTGCTTTGAGATGGGGAGAAGATAGAAACTTCAAAGTTACCATCTTTATTTAATGCCTGTGACATCAGCCCGAGAGAGAGTGCCACTCTCTCTCGGGTTAAGTGCCACTTAACCATGCATTGTTTTGGTCACTGAGTCACCTCTGTGGCTTAACTAGCCTTGGTCTTCAGTGATTTTGCTGTCAGGAAGAGAGATTGCCTGAGCTAAAAAAGGGACTAGGCTGAGGATGGGAGCAGAGGCTCCGAACATCAGACAGGAAGGTAAATGTTCACTTGTCCTGGTTGGTGATCTAGAGGGAAAATGAAGATACTGTGTCACATGCAGAGATGGCAGATGATGAATACTGTGGCTTTGCTGAAGTCTGTTCTTACAGAGGTAGATAGGAGCATTCAAACCCCCAAGGCAAGGACTGTTAAACATCTGACTTAAGCCTGACACGTCTTTTCAGAAAACTGAGGAGAAATCAGAAATCTTGACATTATGCCCCTTTTCCAAATTATAGTTCACAGCCTAGATCACTAAAGCTCACTGTCCTCAGAGACACCAAGTGAAAAGAGCAGCTGAAACATCTGGGCTGATTCTCTGCAGTATGGACATGAGGAAACAGGGCCTGTGCAGAAGATCAGAGGATTTTATGCCATAGAACAATGGCAAAAAAGTAGCTCAATAATAACCAGCAAGTCTACCAAGAGATTCTTGCACTGAGCCTGTGAGCCAGCTCTATTCACCTGAAATTTGATGGGAACTGGAAATAAAGACAAAGTAATTTATGTGAGGGTGATGCTGGGGAGTAACGCTGCCTGAGATAATATGAGTTTCCACTTCACATCTCAGTTCAAAGCAGTGGTGGTACAGAATAATTTAGGCTGGAAAAGACCTTAAAAGATGTCAAAGCCAACCATAATGGTAATAGGCACGATCTAAGGACTCAAAGTCTTCTATAACCTCTGATGTTCCACACTGAGAAATGTGGAGACTTTCATATTCAGCCAGATACTTGCATGTTTAAAGACATTTCTATAGTCACTGTTTGCAAGTCCTACAGTCAAAGGAAACCTCTCTGATGAGATTTCATTTCTGATGCCTGTTCTGAACAAGAGAGCACACAGAAATGAAAACTGACAGATTATGGAGATTTTCAAACCTTGTTTCATTTGCTGGTATTCTGGATTGGTTTTCTTTTTTTTTTTTTTGTTTAATGCCATTGGGGAGTTATTTTATATATAATGCCACAGAAGAGAATTACTTGTTTTGGCTAATTACGTAGTCCTGTGATCACTGACCTGTTCAACATTTTAAATTCTCTGTTTCAAAGTCTTCCTTCTACAGTGGTTTAATGCAGCTAAGCAGATATGTGACAGATATTTATAAGAAGCATGAAAGTGAATAAAATAGGAGAAGTCAGATAAATTAGGAGTCTAGGGATGTTTGCATCAGCTCTTCAAGAGGGCTCTGCTGTGTGAGGAGTTTACTGCCTGGCAGTTTATTTCTAGTTTGTTTCCCCCACACTATTCACTGCTAACTGTGATTAGCCTTTACTGTGATTAACTTTATTAGTATGTGGTGAAGATTTACTTCAAAGAGCACGTCTTCCACATAAATTGAATATATCACTCTTATACCTTTGGTAAGAGGAGGCATTTCAGACAACACATGAATATTCAAACACTTTTTAAAATTGAATGCTTCTGTGTTCCAGTATTGTTTTTCCACTCTTTCAAGGACAGGACTACAAATTCAAAAACATTTTTATCTTAGTCCTTCTAAAATAATCAGATGTTTAGATCAGTGGTTTTGGGAATAGACTATTAATTGTATTGCTTTAGGCTCTTCTAGGAGACAAGGATGGCAAGATAAGAACCAAAATAGAAGAGAATCTTCTATCCAGGACAATCATACCAAATCCAATTTAAACATAGGAAGGGCAAGCTGGAAAAACTCTTAGGAAGATTCAATGGCCTAGGCTCCAAAGCTATTGGCTTTTGATCTTGAATTTGGAAGGGAAGGTATTTTCATGGTTGATACTCATGGATTGCTGTTTACAGTTCAATAAACCAGATATGATGTTATGATGGATATTAACATATCTCAGATTTTATAAACATTAAAGATGTCCCTTTTACTCCCAGGAATCACACTCTATTGTACCACCATGGGACAAAATGCCCTGGAAGTTGATGCTATCTGGCCCTTGCTTTCTAGTAGCACAGTCACGGCTATTTATAAAGTACAATGGAATTTTTCCCTACATCCTTGATATAAATGTCAAGTGCCCTGAAGTACTGTGCACTGTTCCTGGAGAAATGATCCATTAAAACCATCCATATGAGAGGAAGTATTCAAAACACCCCAGAAAGAAATTATATTCTTGTAGGATAATAGAGAAAATTGGCTGACTTGCATAGGCTGTATTGGCACGCAGCAAATCTTAGCTCTTCACTAACCATGTCCTTATGCCAAAACTAAGGACATCCTGCCTTCAAGGGGGACACACAGCCTTTATTTTACTTTCTGCCTCAGACCCTGCATTACATGTAAGCCAGGCTGTGCATCTGGACAGAAAGAAAAAGTGTAAAGTGCATCAGTAATGAGGAATTGAGGCCAATAGAGACGTGCGTGAATTAAAAAAAAAAACTAGCAGATACAAATGCAAAATGTGAAATGGAAGAAGCTGAATTCACAACACTCTCTGCATTTTAGAGGATTAGAAGTGCTGGTGTTTAAACTGTAGAGATGAGTTTCCAACTTATCATGGTCTAAGTGCTCCATGGCTCGTGTGCATGTTGGATAATGAAGGGATTTGTTTGAGAGGAGAGGCTTTAAGGAAAGGAAGGCTCTGTAAGTTGCTCAACTTAAAAGAAAACAGAAGATATGAAATAGTTGGTTTCTTATAATGAAAATATCTCACCAAACAGCCTGGAGGATGTTAGCATCCACCACTCAACAGGAGCTTTGTCACTGCATGTAGAGAGAATTTGGTTGTGCTTTCTGTGCTTTGGAAAGGGACTTAATTTCCTCACCATGAGGGGCCTGCCAGACAAGATATGGTAATTCCTTACAGTGGGCTCAAAGGCAGTTAGAAGCCAATCCAGTTTTCTGAATTCCTCATAGGCAAGACACACCCAGTGGCTGCTGCCTCTTTCACATCCTGCTTAATCTGTTTGGAGGCTGACTGAGGTCATGCAGAGACACTTTCAGCTGCTTTGCACGCTCTGTGCAAAGGGACTATGCTCAAAGGAAACCAACAGTGTTTCTTGCCTCGGGAAGAATGGAAATGGTCTGTCCTTTTAAGTTCACCCTGTATTCAACAATTTGAAAACACAGCACTCTCACTCATCCTGGGAGGACATGATTTCTGAAGCTCTTTTTCCAGCTGTTTTCTGACTTTAAAAGGATTCTAACTCACAGCCCTCAGCCATGGTAATGATAATAACTGATCTGGTTAGAAATGGTGCCAGGCAAGCTTCTGGATTTAAGTAACTTTACTTTATAAACCTATTCAGTGATGAGGGATTAGCGTGGCCCAGATTCAAAGAAGATGACACTTCTGTCCTGGAGATAACCTCCGAGTGCTCACACTGACCTTACCCTATATTCCTGCCCTGGTGCCCTCAGTAGTCTCTGTTGTACCCCCTTCTCTGCGTTATTTTCCTTTAAACTAATGTAGGGTGGAAATGAGATTTGTTTAGGCTCCTATTATGTGCTCAAACTTCTAGTAAAGCTGAAAGGGCATAAGACCACCTATAGGCTGTGGAGTAGATGTGCTTTGTGCTCTCCCTACAGTTTTGGCCCCTCGATTATCCAGATCAGGGATTTGTCCAAAGTACACATCAAGGTCTGGTCTCATTTGGGTTGTGTAGTTCCTGTACCCTTAGGAGTACAGGGACTTGGGGGAGGAATGAGGGCTGGTTGACCCCACTGACTCAGGAAAGAGTCATTCTCAGAGCAGGCAATCTGGGGGCCAGATGCATGTGGAAGTCACATCTCCTTGGCAAAACTATCTGTCAGAAGTTGCCCTCAGATATTTCTCACTACGAGTAAATGTGACCTAGGACCTTCAAATCCCCTCGATACATGTTCATGAGTGTATTAGGAGACCAAAGGGCAGTTTCTAAGACCTATCCCACCTCTTAAAATATCCAGGCTTCCTCATCCCCTAAGAAGCTTATAAATCACTGCACTCCAGTAAAAGATACAGATGCTTTTTATTTTTTTAAATTGCAACCACTTTTTGTCTTGCATTAAAACCTCTTTACATTT
Organism: Argya squamiceps; assembly: GCA_037834095.1. NCBI lineage: Eukaryota > Metazoa > Chordata > Aves > Passeriformes > Leiothrichidae > Argya > Argya squamiceps. Next base: position 108,864,012 of record JBBMKD010000001.1, read on the forward strand.
TCAGAATCTTTCCACTTGAATTATGGAGCAGATCACAGGCCATCAGAAAACCATTCCCAAAAGAAAAGGCAACATAATGGAACACAAATTAAAATACATATTCAAGTACAAAGCACTGAGAGTGGTCTAGAACACAACACGCACATCACTTCTAAAAATAACAAGTGAGTCCTAACACCCACACTTCAAAAATTGTAGAGCATCCTAATATCTCCCAGATGTGGACTTGATTAGGGCTGAAGTTAGGTGGGTTACAGCCTGCACTTTAAAAGCAGTTCTTTGCCACAGACTGAAGAGAGTAAAGGGAAAAGAGGGAGTTGAGTCTTCCCCAACAAATACTCCATTAATGAATATGTGCATGTTACTGGGAATCAGGAAAAGAGAGTAGTTCCCATTATGAATATTTTCTTTGTTTCTTATTGAGGTTGGTGGAACTTCTCATGGGAAGGAAGGATGCAGCAGAGAAGGTGGCTGAGTACAATCTCCTATTTCTGCCTGGAACCAGCTGCTTTTTACAAGCAAGTGCTCCCTGGAAGCACTAAGGCATAAACACCTGCATAACAGCATATAACCATATAAGCATATGCTTGTGTGCATCCAGCATCCCTAATAAAACCTCGAGCTTTTTCCATCATGGCTGGATAACCTGCCATGCAGCTTCCCTGTGCAGAAATCTGAATGTCACCTGGGGCAGGAACAGGCAGAGGTGTCACGCAGCACTCAAACAACTTTCTTGAAGGTTGCATTTGTCCTGGAGACACAAAAGTAACTCTTGTCTTTCCGAGCAAGGATTCCTAGATGATATGGTTGCCTTTCCATGGGAAAGTCTCCAAGCTCCCTACCAAGATAAACCCTTTTGGAAAGTTACTTCCCAAAGTTGTGAAAGTTATTTCCTAACAAGATTGTCAGGGTTCTGTGCAGGTGATTCTGGCTGGCGTCCTCTGAGTACTCTCGAAAGTTAAAACACTGATGCTGGTCCCTGAGATCCCATCTGAACACTGTCTGACTTCTCGTGATGCTTAAGCTCTTGAAGACTTCCTCATCTTGTGCTGGGCTCACTGTAAGCCAGGGCTGAGTTCTTTGAGAGCTGAGCCTTCCTTGGCTCCTGCAGAGGCTGGGCTGGGCATCAAGCTGGGACATCCTCACATCTTTCCATAGGTTCAGGGAGAATTCCTCCTGCTGTCTGTCAAGAAGGAAGTTCTAAGAACCTTTGTTTTTTCTAGGGTAGAGGATGAGGGGAATCAGAGACCACTCTTCCCCATTTTTTATAAAGTAACTTTGAATATAAGTGGGTCAGAAATCAATAGAGATAAACACAGAAAAAATCACCACATATGTCTGCCAAAGCCTCAGACCTCAGCAGCTGCACTGAATTTGGTGTGGTAGAAGAACCTTTCTGAATAATTATTGGTGTCTCTAGAAAAGAAGCATGTTCTGTACAGCAAACCAAAAATGCCTCTGAGCAGAAAAATGGCTGCATTACTATTAATGCTGGTCATATTCTGAATTAAATACTTACTTCCTTAGTAAACATTAAAATATCAGAATTTTAAAGGCAACACAGCACCTTCCTGTAGAGTAGGTGTCTTTAAGATGAATACATTTTATTAAAAATATTTGTCACTGTGAAAGATTTGATGATATTGCAAGCGAGTAGACAGTAAGAATAATCTGGCTTTCTTCTCCCTGCATTTCTAAGGGCATCCACATCTCAATTAAAATTTGAATTTTTCAGTAATCTTCCAGCATCAGAAGGAGTCAGAGACTCTTGTACGTGGTGGGTAATTGACCACTCTATGCAGGGCACATCAAGTTTTTAGGAACTGCATCCATCTACATCATCTGTGAACAGCTGAGAGTGTCTGTGAGGAAACAAAATGCTGTTAGCCTTCGTGTCTCAGTTAAGAATTTAAGATACAAGTGGCTAAACATGCTGGCATCAATTGTAGAACATCTGGCATGGGGATTGGTCAAAAGCTGGTGAAAGAAAAATGTTGTACCTTGACTTCTTGGGTACCTCTTGGGATTTTAGTTCTTTAGATAATAATTATTGGATAATTCAAACTAATATGAGCCAGCTGCTTCTGGCATTGCAGACTGAAAAAATGAAATGCAGAAAGAACAGAACGGCTTGGAGTCAGAAAAGTAAATTTGCAGTGTGGTACCTACTCTGCTCCTGTCTAGAGCAGATGAGAGCCTGGTCTGATGAGACCATTTATCTCCCAGTGTCTCTTGTGAGACTGGTGGTGTGAAGAACAACAACAAAGACGGAGAAATCTGAAAACTGTGGAAAGAGCAGAGAAAGACAAGTGGGACAGTTAATCTGAAGTTTGCCACAGTTAACTCACACTACTTAAACTTACTTGGAAAATTCAGTGGACAGGCACGGAAACCGTTTTCTTGGGTGCCAAAAGTCTTAAAATTGTAACATTTCGATAACTATTCCTACTATTGCATATCTCTTGTCGTAACTACATGTCCTTGCAGGAAAAATCTGTTCATGCTGAAATGGGGTATGAATAACTTAGAAAGGTCCAACAAATTTTAAAAGGCAAAGGGGGCAGCAGAGGAGAGGATAAAAAAAAGTGATCTGCAGAATGTAATGAGGAATGGAGAGGAGCACAGAAGTCTTCTGTACCTCCCCTGGCAAAATACAGAGATCAACAAGGAAATAATCGAAAATCATCAGCCTGGAGAAAGATGTGGATAACAAAGTACGTTCAAGGAGAAGCTTACACCAGTGTACAACTGTCCCAGCAGGAAAGTCTGTGCACGGCTGCAAAGGAGCAGAATGACTCCATTTATTACAGTTTAATTTACTGGCTGCTGACAATGTAGTCTGTTCAGAACAAATATAGTGCAGTCTCTGTCCTTACAAGTAGTTTAGAAAGAAAAAAAAATTAATTAAGGTCTTTAAGATTTCCTTCAGTGTATTTTGAAGCAAGGGTCATCAGTGCCTCACTCTTGCATTCACTGTTTTTTATTGGCTATGGCACAAAAGAAGGAAGTTGCTTATTGACCTCCCTGTTTGCCCATTTTTCTTGCAATTCCTTCCTCCTCTTCCTTTCCAGAGTCCTTAGGCACATCTGAGGTTAGGATGGAGCTGCTCTGTCCATGTCCCACACAAGGCCCTTTCTGTTCCACAGAGGTGGGGCCACTGCTGGGGCATGGTGTGAATAAGAGAGCAGAGAAATCAGTGAAGGCCATGAGCCCTGGGTAAGGACATTCTTCCCGCTCTGCACGTTGTAGTGCAATCCTGTAGCCATAAACTTCACGGCTGTGGTTTTTGTATTGAATGTGCGACTCTCTGTGAATACAGAATATTATAAAACATTTTACACTGCCCAAACTACAGCAACACAGCATGCAGAAGAAGTCTAATCGCCCTTCAAAACCCATGTTTATTCATAAAGTTTTAAAGGCAAGGGGAGGAGCTGCTTCAGACCTTTATCACCTGGAGCTGAAGGATGACCCATAAAAAAACTTCCTGTCCATTTAAAGGAAGGTAAAATGAGTAGTATCCATCAGAGTTTATCTTGCGGCTCATTGCTAAAGCTCCTCTAGACAAAAGGTGATTTTGTGTGATGTGGGACACCTACTGCAACCCCTGCAGCTGAGATGAAGCATGTTAATGTCATTTATTGTGCTGCAGCCTCTGAGAGGGAGCGCCATGCCAGAAAGACAAGCATGTCTAGAGGTGGAACTCTTTGCTACTCAATACCAAGTGGCTGAATTTCTGATGGAGGACATTACACAGTCATTCAAAAGGCAGTAATTCAGGTTGTAACAAAGAACCTGAGACATACTAATAAAAGCCCCATTTCTATTTTATAAGTCACATAATGGATGTCACATTCAGTGCTTCTTATGGTGAACAGGCTACTTATTAAGCATAGTCTATGACTTTATTTCATTTTTAAATTGCCATCTTTTCCAATTATTCTAACTTTTTAGAATCTTCTCCCTTTTAAATAAGGTTATTTTTAGCATAAACCACAAGTTACAAACAGCAGAAGTTGCTATAGAAACAGAAAAAGCACTTTGTAGAATCAAAATGCAGGAAGAAATGTTGTTCGCTATTTATCTTCTGCAGACAGTAAGATAGAATCAATACCTATATGTGTGTATGTGTATCCATACATATATACAGATATAGATGACTTTCTTTACTGTTTCTCTGAACTCTTCAGTGCTTGCCTTTGTATCCTAACACTTAGCCAGTTTTTGGCACTTCTGCACTTGCAGTTTATTATCCCCAGCTTTATGCAACTAAGTAGGTGCTCTGCACGCCTCCCTGAATTCAGTTGGCCAAGCAACTGCAAGTCAAACTGATGTGATGCTGCAGCACAGATAGAGGCAGCTGCTTTGCATAGGGTGGTGAGGTAAAAAAGCTGTTCAGCAGTCCTTGTAATATCCCATTATCTGACCCTCATCACACACCACATCGGACATTGCTAAAAGAGGGACTCATCTAGCTCTTTTCCCCCCAGCCTAATCTATCCTGTACAGATATTCAGATTATCCTTTAAAGACTGTTTTCTTGTCATTTCAGTTGTGAAAATAATCTTTAAACTAAACAAAGGTAATTTCCAGTCATGGGATTTGTGCTGTGTCTGAAGTCTGTTTCTTAAATGCTGTGCAACCTTTAAGCCTCATCTATGGAGAGGATGATATGGATCAAACATTATATAATTTTCACCCATTGAAAATCAGCCTCAAAGCCTAGTGTAACAGCATGGATTACTGAACCAGATTCCATGGAAAGAATACTGCATAGATTACACTTCATGTATTCATTAGATTGAAAGAAAAAAACTTCAGGTGCTTAAAAGTCAAGCTGTTTGGAAGACTGGGCCTGAAATATTTCTTGCTTCTGCTCTTAAACCTTTATTTAACTTCATTGTTCTTTGTAATGACTCAGCTTTACAATCATTCTGTGTTAATAAACGGTCACAAAAATAGCTACCAGAGATAATTCAGGAATAATTAATCCTTCCCTGAGGAAGAAGAGCCTGGAGGCAAGGGAATGGTGGAACTGGGTGGGAATCAAGGACCGTTAAGGCCTAAATTGGATTTCTTCAAGGCATTTGATTTAGCAACACATGATATTTTGGTGAAAGAGTTTGTACTATATCGAGTTAACAGAACACATATTAGATGGCTTAAGAACTAGTCATGTCACATGTCATCTTTTATGTGGTCTGTTATTGCTAGGATAGTTCAAGGTCTTGTCAAGGAACACAATTTTTCATCTGCTTCAGAATTCATATATAATGCTGGCAAACCCCTTAGAACCAGATTTCTGAGCACTTAAGGGTACCAAAGAGGAGATTGCTGCTTACAGTGATTGCCAAGTGGATTTTGGAAATCATGCTCAGTGTTTCACTGCATAGTGGTTGTCCAAATACCTTTGTGAAGTGGTTTTTTTACAGATTTTCATCAACAGTGAGCTCCTGTTTTCCCAGCTGTCTGCCAAACTGGTGTCCTGGTGTCTGTTTTGCAGGACAGGATTGGACTCACAGCTCCAACACAAACTGCTGGAACCTTCCTGGGGTGTCTGGAGGTGGTTTTAAGTTGAGTCATTCAAAAAATAAAAACCCCACACCATCATGGTTAACACTGCACTCTGGATTTGCTGCGCGTCCTGGCAGTGACCTGGGATTCTCTCTGAGAGCAGGATTTAGATCTATCTCCTCAGGCAAGGTGTTTCCTCTGGAAAGAAATCTGGTGGAATCTTCAGTGGTCTTCAGGGGGGTTTCCTAGTTGGGATGAAACCCTGTGACAGGCTTCAATGTGGAACATGCACACCCCACCTTTCAGACACAACTAACAGGGCAGCTAAAGGCAGAGTTTTTACCTTCAACCATTTTTGCCTCAGTTTCTGGTTTATAAATGGAGGAAGTTTTTGGAGCACCGTGATGTAATCTGGAGCACATCATGAGACGGAGAAATCCTCATGAGAAAATTAACTTCCAGCCAGGGCTGGAAAGTGTTTATGTTGTATAGTCTGTCAGTAGGCATAGAATGAAAAAGGAGTAAAATACTGAATTGCTGCTTGTTAAATAACATTGATCTCAGTTACGGAATAAGACAAGGGTGCTGGAGGAAAATAGCAAATGTCCTTGTAATTAGAGAGTATATCCTAATACACACTCTCCTAGGGAGAGAGGAAGCTCTCACAGACCTCTTGAAGCCTGACATTTCCAACTTTTGAATTTTTGTTTTGCTCTGTTGGTCAGAATATAGGGAAAAGGTTAGTCTAGACCTGCCAATTTGTATACACTATTAGGCTTCCAAGTGGTTCAACCTTAATTACTGCATGTAGAAGCAAGTCTGAATTCAGAATTCAGATCAGCATCAATAGAGGAGACAGAATTTACATGTGCCTTGTTTGGCACATAGTCTTGAGTAGGACTATTTTCAATTGTGGTAATATTCAAGCAGTTCTTTCCTTTTTAAAATGCATGTCACTCTCTCTGACTCCAGCTACTCAATTCTTGAATGCATCCTTGTTAAAGAGAACAGATGGTTTCAGTTCCACAGGATGAACTCTCAACAGTGCCTTCAAATCTGGGTGAAACCACTGTCTGGCTGAATTGTAGCACAGGCCTCTGTGTCTTTGTGATGTTGTTCCAACCCTGCCTGGTTCTCTTACCCTCTCTGCCTTTCTTCAGTGCTGGGTTACCTTGCAACAAGAGTAAAAGGCCAGCAACCTTCTCCTGACCAGTCTTTTGTCTCTAATATTCACTACATGAGGTAGCCAGCTAATTCTTATTCAGTATTAACAGCTGGGGCATGAGAGGAAATGATAGGAAATTAAAGCCAAATGTGGTGAGCTCAGAATTTCTCACCAGGATCAAGAGTTTGGAGATGACTGTTGTATTTACAGCTTGCGCATGTGGTGCTCCCTCCTCTGTTGAATTGCACTTTTCAATCAGCTGCAGCATTGAGTGAAACTGGAGAGGGATCCTACCTTTGGAGACCATGTTGCTGTTAAAATGGGACTGTTTTAAGGGGAAAATGGCCAGGAAAATGAAAGAGAGGCAGAAGATTAAATGGTGTTTTGATTTTCCAAATAAATACCTTTTCACGACTTCTTTAATACCTAAGATTAAAGCCAAGTGGACTTGTAGGACTACAGAACTCTTTAGTGATAACCTTACAGGAACCCTGCTCTTTGGGACATGGTTGCTGGGACCTTTCCTCCCAGCTCCCTATCACTAGGACAGCAACAATAGAAGCAGCATTATCATACTATTCTGCCTGAAAATGCCTCGAATTTTTCTCTAATAATAACGCAGCTGGATTGTTATTTCCTATGACAACTTTATTGATTCGCAGCAGGCCATTTGCAAATGATAGATTAACTCTAACCTCATTAATGTACGAAGGATTGTTAAAAGGGAATTACAATGCACAAGATCTGTTTCCCAAACAGAAATACACACAGTGGAGGAAATCAGTGAGCAGTGAGCAGCCCAGCAGCCTGGGTAAGTAGTCTGTGCCTTTTGTATGACATGAGAATAATAACCGTTTCTGAACAAATTTTCTGAACAAATTTTCTCCAGAAATTACTTGAGTGGGCAGAGGTGGAGAAAGATTCTCAGAGATCAAAGGGAGTGCTTTACATACAAGCAGCCAGATCAAAGAGTTTTGGCTATCGTGCTTTGGTTGAGATGGATGAAAGGGTTCCTTGGGGTAGGAAGGATGTTGCTGGCTCTTTCAAGGGTGTAGCCCAACATACAGCAGGGTGCCCATGTTTCCCTGAGCTGTACATTAGATTATATTTTAGTAGATTTTTACAAGGGAGCCAGTTCTTCATTGCACTGTGCCAGCTTTCACTTTCTCTCTCAGTTTGGGGAGGGAGCAGCAGGTGACCCAGAATTGGTCTAGGAGGCATGAGGGGAGAGGAGGGATTGTAGCTGGCTCTGGAAGGGCCATCTGAGGAGCTTTCAAAGGCAGCCTGGCAAACCTGCAGCAACAAGGTCTTGCAAGTGCAGCCTGGGTGATGGGAGGAAAAGGAGCAGTGCTTTAGGGTTTCTGCTGGAGCCTCCTGCCATAACCTGTGTCCTGCTGCTGGGCTTGCCCATCTCTTTTACTTCAGTGAGGTCTTAATGAATTCTTTGTGGCAGGAAGCAGATTCTACATAAATCACTCCCTCTGTAGAAGGGGTTGCTATTTTCCCAGTCTTTGAGACTTGCTGTAAAGAAATTGTCCTACAACTGGGATTGCCACTTGCAAATCATCCTTGGAACAGTTGTGGCTGGGAGCCAGCACTGTAAGAAGGTGTTGGCTTATTTAACAATATGAACCACAAAGAATATGAGAAAGCAGTTTTAATTCAAACTTTTTGTTCTTCTAAAATGTGATAGTAACTATGATCCTGAACACAATAGCAAATGCTTCAGCCAGACACATTGCAATGTTTTCTGCATTCAGGAGTGTCAGCCATTCCATTCAGAAATTCATTTAGTCCTGTCAAACAAGAATTCTCCCTCCTTCTGCTCCTTCTGCTGCTCTCTAAACCCCTTTATGAAATCAAATACCACGTCAGCCCAGTCAACAGAGCACTGCTAATGAACCTATGTATCCTTTCCAGGACAGCCTTCTCTCTGAAGAAATCATTCCTGGTTCTCAGTTGCTGTTCCTTGCATGCAGCTGCATTAACATTCAATATTCTCTGGTGGTTCCTGTATTTAACCAAAGAAATTGGACCAGACTGTGCCAATAGTCTGCTTTCATTATTAAATATTACACCATTCTGGCACTGCTCACAAATGTAACAAGGAAAGATTTAGTGTTGTTCCAGTCAAAGGTCTTAAACCTGTCAATCTGTAGACTCCTTCCCAGAGGACAAAGGAAGATTAACTGAGGAAAGCAGTCCTAATGCCAGTCAGCTTTAGTTTGCTGTGGGAGTGGGGTGGTGCAGTGGTGTGTTCATGGTCTGAAAAAATAAAAATAAAAAAAGATCAGCTAAGATGCTGACGACAGTATTAGGCAGCATTAGATAAAAAATTGTTTTCCTAGGACAGTGCAGGAAACAATCTTGCTGACACCTCAGCCTTAACCACTACCTTTTGAGATATGACATGACTAATTCTTAAGCCATCTTATATGTGTTCTGTTAATTCCACATAATACGAACTTCTTAACCAAAATGTCATCTGTTGCTAAGTCAAATGCTTTGAAGAAATCCAAACCTATCATATCAACACAGTCATCTTTATCAACCAAAACTATAATCCTGTTTTCAAGAAGAGATGATGACTGTATTACTTAGAATTAAAGCAAAAGACCTTTAAGATCACCCATTAACCCTGCACTGCCATTTTCACCACTAAACCATGTCCCCAAGTGCCACATTTAAGTGTCTTTTAATATCTCCAGGGATGGTGATCCCACCACTTCCAGCAGCCTGGAAGTGTGCCTGACTTGGCACACTTAGGCAGCCCGTCCCAATCCCTGACAACCATTTTGGTGAAGAAATTTTTTCCCGATATCCAAATTTAACCTTCCCTGGCACAACCTGAGGCCATTTCCTCTTGTCCTGTTGCTTGTTACTTTGGAAGAGAGACTGACCCCCACCTGGCTACAATCTCCTTTCAGGTAGACTGGGGAGCAGTAAGGGCTCCCCTGAGGCTCCTTTACTCCAGACTCAGTGACCCAAGTTCTATATTCTTAAAATTGCAGAACCTTTTATTGACCATTTGCTTCCATTTTTTTCCTCCTATTTCTCATTTATTAGTCAGATGAATTATTGTTGTTTTCCTATATCCTTGTAGCTAGGATGAATTTTAGGTCAAACCAGTCCTTTTTTTTTGTGTCTGTGCTGTGGTGGCTTCTTGGTAGGGTATTGACTTGACTGTTAACAAAATATTCTTGGTATTCACTGATGTTTTTTATGTTCAATGTACATTCTCAATTTGTTTGACTTGGAAGATACTTAAACTAGGGAAAATGGCATTTTTCAAGTTTCAGATAGACATGGTAGAAGTTGTTTATTAATTCTTATCTGCAGTACAGTCTCACAAGTTGTGAGTTCTAGCTAACAAAGTAGAAAATGGCTCTATCTCTTTCCAAGGTCTTTTAAGTACAAATTGTCCAATTATGAAATGACACCTAAATTATTTTTACTTTTAACCCAGTAACCAACCACTTGTGGTCCACAATGCAGATTTTTCTACCCAATTACAAGATATCACCCAAACCCATGAAGAAGAAGGTAAAAAAGAAAGACTTACCCTGCACCCCAAATCCTCCATCTTGGCCCATATACACCACTATACTCCAAAATCCCAAACTCCAAATTCTCCACCATGTGACACCACACACCTCCATTCAAACTACATCCCCATAATCCCAGTGCCATCACTTAATTCTGGAAGCTTCCTCCAAGGCCTCAGGCCAAATGCAGTGCCCTCCCTGGGGTCAGTGCCTGTCAGCACAGAAAGTCCAAAGTTCTCAGTACCCAGGGTTTCAACAAGAAGTGTCACATTCATTTACAAGAAGAAACGGGTCCTGATGACTGGTTTACTATAACAGCAGTTTTTTTAGGTTTACAATTAACTATATTGCATCCTCATTCAGTCAAATTCCTGGGCTCAGTCTGGGATGTTCAGGCCATCAGGTGTTGAGTTGCTCTCTGTCAGAGAAGCTCTCCAGGAATTTCTGTACTGGTCATTTGAGTTGAGCACCAAGTGGTTTCCAGTTATTCTAGTGACAGGCTGTCCTTTGGTTGCTCTTGTCCAACTATTAAACAAAGTGTAATACATCTAAATAAGCATTTCTCCTTAAGTGGCCTCATACAACACTCATAAATTCATGCAGAAAAATTCCACAGAGAGTGTGAGTTTTGTTGCTCTGTGCTGTTCAGGGCAGGGACAGGAGGTGCAGAGACCTCCTCTGTCGGGGAATGAGGACATCCAGAACAACGGGTGTTTTGGATGCAGATTAAAGATTCTCTCCCTGCAAGAGCCAGACAGAGCTGAGAGGAAGTAAACAACTTTGGCTGGGAGAACCTCAGGCAAACAGAGAGATCTTATTCTCTGTGTGTCATGACACAGCTTGTAACATATTTGTATACATAATACATCTTCTGGAATTTTCACATTAAAGTGGAGATGTGTTTATCTGACAGCTGAAAAAATAACTGATGTGCCTCTGCTGTGTCTTTCCTAGGAATTCAGCAGTCCAGGGGAGAGGAAAAATAAGAAAAAATATTTTAATATCATAAATAAATCAAGTGCACAGTCTTGCATGCTGCGTGACCCAAGAAAAATGACTGAGCCATGTGGGCAGGAACTGTGGGTTTCTGTAGAGGATCTACAAAGCCTTTGGAATCACTGTATATCAATAATTTCCATGCAAAGTCTTTTTAAAATGTCAGCACATTGGATTGGCATTATTACATCAGTGTGTGATTTTGCATTTTATGCTGTGGAAATAACAATATATTGCTCTCAGCTTTTGTAGTGGGAGGTACATAAAGAACATTCAAATTCTGTGATACAAAAACAAAACTAGAGCAAAATTACTAGGATGTACTTGTCTGCCTAAACATGCAAGCAGATCAGCTCTCATCAGCTTTGGTAAAATCCCTGGTGCAGTTGTTACCTCCCTCCAAAACAAAAAAGAGACATCAGTGTTAGAAAGGAGGTCCCAAGATCCTTCAAAATCCCAGAGCATGTCACTGAATTGTGCTGTGTAAATGTCTTCCCTCTATTCTATATCTTTTCCTTTATCTTCCTTCCTCCCTTCCCTGAATTATCTTCATTCTAGATGCAAGGAATTTGTTGCTGGTAAATAATATCTGAAATATCCCTCAAAAGCTTAGCTTTCTTGTATTTCTAAATGAAAGCCTGTATTTTTTGTTTCGTTTGTAAGAAAGTTTTATCTATTAGAATATCAATCAAAGAGGAGGGGGAGAGAGAGAGAGAGGGAGAGGGAAAGAGAGAAATAAAGGAAGAGGAAAGAAGAAAAGAAAAATAGTAAAACATTTAAGACCTTCCAGTCAATAGGAAACTGACTGAGAAAAAGCATAATGAGATTCCATTTTGTTGATAAAACTTTAACAGACACTAAGGAGGAGAAAGCACAAAGCAACTTTTACATCCTTTCTTACACTATGCAGGATTTCTGTGGAAATTAAGCTGAAGAGGCAGTGGTAGAGCTGATGCTCTTATTTAGTGGAAAGGTAGAAACACACTGCAGGAAAGTCTGACTCTAAAAAAGAACAAGAAATCTACTCCAGAAAGTGTAGGTAACACTGAATATAGATATTATAATTACTAAATAACCCATACTAAAACAATGAAAAGCATATTCAATCTGGCACAGAGTATCAGAAGCTGAAAGAGTTTCCTGGGAAACTCTAATAATAATGACAGAAATGATCATCACAACCATCATCAAAATGTATATATTGTAAAGGATAATAGAGCTGGATGGTGTAAATATGGTGATTTTCCTCGTTAATGTCAATACTCTGGGTACATTTTCTTCTCTGATTGTATATAGCTTTGTGGTTAATTTTTTCCCCCCTTTCCTTCTTTCTCTTTAGTTTTTAAAGAAAAGACACACAACTTTCTCATCCTTCAGACATTGGGGAGTCAATTAAAGCCAAAGGGACACGCTTTTCTGGTTTTGTAAGAGTGGTTGGTTTCTGGGTCCAGTGCTCCTGAGTCCTCATCCTGCATAGACTCTGAGTTGTGTCTGAGAGAGGGGCACTGATTCTGTTCTCCACACTCCTTGCTGGGTGTTGGGAGGAAGAAATTTAGGAGTAAGGAATTTAATTCCTTCTTCAGCAACAGTAGATTGGGATCTGGCCTCTCAGCCCCTTGGGAACTTGTGAACAGCTTTGCCCCAGCAGCAGCCCCATTCTGTGCAGGGCTGCTCCTCAAAGAGCAGGAGCAGAGCTTGCCCTGCAGCTTTTGGGGGGTTTCCTCTCCACTGTGACGGAATTTGTGGTGAATTTTACCCCAGGGATTCTGCTTGTTGCAGTATGAAAGCACACAGGAAGGACTCTGTCTCTGCTGTCCCAGAAATGAGGACTTCCTCCTGCCATGCACTGTCCTGCTCTGTGTAAGAATCAGCACCAGTGGTAGAAAGGAGTGGTATAAATTGCCTGTCAGGCACACTATGTCATGGCACTCTACAGCAGACTGCAGCAAGATCAGATCTCCTAGACAAGCAAACAAGGAATGTTACCTGAATAATTCAGAAATGATCATTGAATATGCTTAGTAAGCCTTTCCCCTATCAATACTTGGCAGCATTCAAACATCATTAACATTATTTCCCCTCAACATTGAACAAGCTGTCAGTTTTTTAATGGATATGTTGTCTATCTAAAGTAGAAAAAGGGATTGATTTGCAATTATTTATTTCAGATCTTAGGTAGTTTGATACATAGTTTGATATTCTTCCAGTGATTAAATTGTTTGCCTCTATATGTCATAGATCAGTTCAAAATGGTGCAGAATCCAGAAATGACTGCTTTTAATGAGATTGATCTCATATGAACCCACATAAAGCTGGCAAACTCCAGAGTGACAATTCTCTCTGGGCATACCTTGAAACACAGGTTGAATGCAGACCACATTTGCACTTAGTGAGTGAAGGACAACAGAGTTTTGGCACAGGTGAATCAGCTGCACACACATCAAAGAGTTCTTCCCCACACTTCCCCAATTCAATACTGCTCCCATTTTAATATTGTTAACATTAATAATCTATATTGTTCTTGTTTGGTGCAAAACTCTCAAACTTTCATGACTTTATTTACACACGTGTAAATACACACACAGTGCTTGCAAACCCTTCTCTTCAGGTGCTTCTCTACTAAAAAGTTTTAGATCTGTTACTGCTCAGGAGACAGGAGATTTTAAGCACAACTGAGTCTAAGGCTCTAGTCATTAAGGGTATTAGAAACTAAAATATTATATTAATTGGGGTGAACTTTCTCACCTTTGCACAGAGCATACCTTAACATCAGTCAGAAAAGCCTCATTGTGGAGAACAATGATTTAGGGCCCAAGAGGGCATGAGAAGAGGTCAGGAGATACAATATAGGAGACCTCAGTGTATGTGGAGCTTCCTAATAAAACTTATCTAAGACCACACTGAAAAATAACACAGAGAGAAGACAGGTAATACCTCTGCTTTTTAATGAACCAATTGCAGATGCCCCAATTAATCTAATCAGCATGCACACAGGCAGATGTGGAGGTTTCAGTCACCTAATAGAACATTAGAATTATCTTAGCCAGTTTCTGTATCTTCAGACTCAGAAATGAGAGTGTGGCTGAAGTTGCTCTGCCTTTAATCATAGCCCAAACCTCAAGCACATTTCATCTGACAAGAAATGTGAATTTATTGGCCCCACTGAGCTAAGATGTCTTGTACAGGACTTCAGATTGCAAGTGGATAGTTTCACAGAGTTAGGGAATGATAGAGCAAGAAAATCCAGCCACACAAAAACTGTTCAAGTCAGAGAAGGGGAGAAAATGCAAAGCCCTGATATGAAGGCCTGAAGTTCTGCCAGTTTGGTAAAAATTGTTAGCATCTGGCAGATTTTTCTGAAGCTACTTCACTTGAAGTCCACATGAATAAACAAACACATCTACCTATCCTGTACTCAACTACATTAATTTTGAAGAGCACTAATAAGGCTTCAAATTATCAAGATAATCCAAACAGTAAGCCTCAAGGTAATCCAAAAAATAAGCCTAATAAATATCAAGAAACATATAGTTCTACCATGGCAAATCCTTGAGCATAAGGTTAAAATCTGCTAGCTTTGTGTGGAGAACTGTAAATATCTGTTGTAAGAACTGAAACTATTCGCTTCACAGATTGGGGAATCCTTGTCTGGTAGGGATGAAAGCACTTCATCTATGTGAAAATAGCAGAAAACAGCCACAGACAGGTGATCAAGGCTTTATCATGTTCTGAAAACAAAATTTTCTGGAATCAGCAAGTTAATGTCAATACCAGCAATTGTATTTAACAGATTTTGGGTTGAGTTTCAAATTTGCAAAGGTTTCTGCCAATTCTTCATTTTCAATATATGACCTTAAGCAAATGAAATAAATGGGATTTTGAACACAATTGAGGAAAGACATTTTATTACTTAGAGGTGATGCTCCTACTATTCCCATTTTACTATTTTCATTTATGTTATTACAAATGAAGAAATGCAATCACATTGTTCAAGAACACTTGTTGTGTGGATGTACTATGGAATATGTTTGGCAATAAAAAACCTACTGATACCAAAAAAAAAAAAAAAAAAATTCAAGTTGATATACTTTCCAAGCAAAATCTTGATTGGATTTTATTTTTGATTAACTCCTTGATTCTCCCCAACACAATTTAATTTAATTTTATATAAAGATTTTTTAAAATGCAGTGGAGAGAAACTTCTAAGCTTCCCAGAATGCACATAAGAAATATAAGTGCAAGTGAAAGTGTGAAGTTGTAGACATACCTGGTCAAACTGAGTAATCACATGCAGTGGTAACCTTGATTTAATACTCACTTTACTGTAAGACTTTGCCAGGACTTGTCAAGATTTGCCCTTTATGACTATAATTTATTTACCTATTCATCTATCTGTCTATTAAAAATATTGTAGTTTTTCTTATATCCTATACTCTGTATTACATTATCTTCTATGGCCCAGTAGCAGAAAAAGTTTAATTATTTAAAGTTCTGTAAGGAAAAAAAAAATAAATATTTTTGGGGACAAAAGGAGTGGCACTATCCATTTATCTCTTTTTGCTGTTTATTATAAGAAAAGGAAATATTTTTGATCCACATTATTTCTTCTCAGACCATTTAGCACTCCTCACACTCCTCATAGGTTTTTCCCTCCCTTTTTCTATGTCTCTGTGACCTTTCCCACACTTATTATATAGATGGCTGAGTGAAAGCAAAGAGCTTTAGAGGCAATTGCATCTCCATGGTGACGAAACCACAATGTCTCATTTATGCTCCAGGATTCCCAGGTAAATGTTTTCAGCTCTTTTTGTGGCGTGGATTTCAGCTGCATGTGAGGTGGGGGTGAGTTTTCTCCTAACCCAACTCTGAATCCTTAATGTCATAATATTAAATACAAGGCCTTCAAACTGTATTACACACGAACATGTAATATGTATAAGTACACAGAGAAAAGATAAAAGATCTCAAGGTCATTCCAGCTTCTGCAAGAATTTTCAAGGACAAAAATCTTCAGCTGTTTTGTGCTCTGAAAGCACAGTTTCACAACTGAAAACACTGAAATATTTCATTTCCTCAGAAGGAGACCTGAGGTAGCAGGATACACAGCTTCTCCCCAGTATTTTTCCCATAAGACAGTTTGACCTGGAATGAATAAAACAAGAAGAGGAAAGTTTCATTTTCTCTGCTTTTGTTCTGGCTTCTTTGTCAGCTCTGAGAAAGAGCTCCCCAATCTCTCTAATCTGACAGGTTGCTGGGATTTTTCCTTGATTTTTATTAATGAGATTCTGTCCATTTGTAGGGAATAGGTGACAGATTCACCTATTCCCTAGGTGAGCAAATAACAAAATATGAGAGGAAATAACAAAATATGGGGGCAGGTTAGGGGGATACTGACCTAACATGGACTCTGCAGGCTGGCAGCAGAAAATTAATTATTTTAAATTTTAAATTTTAAATTTTAAAAACCAAAACCCTCTTGGTGGCGTGTGGTAACAGGAAATAATTAAAGGTTACTTCCAGTCTAATTGTTTTTGCTGCCATGTTTTCCCTGTCCTTTCCAGACAATATCACATCTACATCAGAAAAAAATAGGGATTGAGAGGACAGAATTTAATTGTGTAAAACACATGTCAGAGGTAGCCAGTCCACTTAGTCCAGGGCATTATAATTGAACTGTGATTAGGGAACCAGTTATGACATTTTATAAAAGACCTGAGGCTCAACATGTGCTTGTGGTTAGCTCACTAAACCTAAAACTAAATCTTGTCCTTTCCTGAGGAAACCTGAGAGCTGAACCTCTCATCTGTAATGCAGCCCACAGGTAAGGAGTCCTGTCACACACTCCTTCATCACTGTCACTCCACTCAATTTACATTTGCATCTCAAACCTGACATGGTGTTTTAAGGCTTGCAAGAAGCGTGGGCAGAGGTCAAAGAGATACACTGTTCAAACTGTTACAAGGTTATCACTTGATCAGGTTTCCTAATGGTTTTTTAAGTTGACCTTTGAATAAAGTTTTAAAGACTTCAGGAGTAAAAGTTAGGCTGAATCTTGTGTTCCATGTGAGCAGGAGGTGAATTTAAAAAGTGTGTGAATACATATTTTTATATAATTCGTTCTGTATGGCTAACAAATCCAGAAAGGCTATGATTTAAACTTCATTGTCAAGTTTAGATAATTTTAAAAATAATTTAGAAACACTTTTAAATGGTCACATTAAATCTTTAGGTGTTAAATAGTAATTCATGTATCTCTATGCCACTTTGTTATATCTGCTTCTCAGGATTTAATTTCCATTTTAGTGAAATAGAAGACCAGCCAATTTTCAGTTATAAAAATGTGAGTGAAAAGGTGATGTGAAAGGGAATGAATTGCTGAGTGCACAAATACAGAACCTACAAGAATGAAGGCAGAAGTACAACACCTGGCAAAGATTCTTGAAGCATGCAGCTCAAGACTTGAACACCCAAATTCGCCTTCTAGAAACAAATATATGTGGAAGCTTGTCTTAGGTTGCAATGCAAGATGTAACCAAAGGTATGTGTTTTATTACCGTCTATTAAAACCAGGTGGGGCAGTGTTCTTTATCCCTTCCATGACCCATCCTCCCTCCAGGGGATATCTGCTGTCCATGGGCCATCCAGGCTCACTGCATGGCTGATACAATTACATCATCCCACTGGGAGATGCTCCACCCAGGGGGAGGAGCCCAGCATTCCTACCTGGATAAAACCTGAGAGTCAGAACAGCAGCACAGCCTGTTTGCACTGGATTCCCAGAGGAAGACCAGACCCATCTCACCACCACTGGACCTTCAGAGAAAACTACACCCTTTTACAGGATCATCTCTGCTCCAACAGAACCACATCTGTCACTCCAGAAGGACTTACTTGGACTGCTCCCAAGACCCTGACCAACAGTGTGTCAGGTGTATTCTGACTCTGTCAGTGTTTTCTTTTTTGTTTGCTTGTTTTTTTGTACTACTACATTTTTATTTTAATTTTCCTAGTAAAGAACTGTTATTCCTATTCCCATATCTTTGCCTGAGAGACCCTTAATTTCACAATTACAATAATTTGGAGGGAGGGTTCCCTCCTAATATTATAATGGAGAATTGCATTCTCAATTTCAAGGGAGCATCCTGTCTTCCTTAGCAGACCCTGTCTTTCCAAACCAAGACAGAGCTGCCAGTG
This sequence comes from Argya squamiceps, assembly GCA_037834095.1. NCBI lineage: Eukaryota > Metazoa > Chordata > Aves > Passeriformes > Leiothrichidae > Argya > Argya squamiceps. The sequence goes on from JBBMKD010000001.1 coordinate 108,882,426, forward strand.
CAGGTTCTGACAGTGATACCAAATCACAGAAAGCTTAGAAGAGGTTAGAGAACAGGTTTTGGTAGCTAAAAAAGTGAGACCTCAGTAAGTAATACATAGGATAGATTAAAATCAGAAGAAAGTTCATTTCAAGAATAGGAATATAAGTTTCACAGTGTAGTTTTTCAGATAAGTGGACAATGTACTTAAAGGCAGCCTTAAGAATCATAGAATCAGAGAATGGTTTGGGCTGGAAGGGACATCTTAAAATGACCTAGATCCAGCCCTATGCCATGTGCTCTCTCTCTAGGCAGTGCTGTCTCTCTTCAACTCTACTCTCACATATGGCCTGGAAAAGTTTTTGAAAGTTGAAACTGAGAAAGCTCACAGGTTCTCAGGAGAGAAGACCTTTAAATGTGTGTGCTGCCTTTCAATCCCCAAGCCAGTTCAATAGGAAAACCTGTTTCCTGGAATGGCCTGTGTCTATCCATAGATTTTCAGCTGTGGGATATAAAGTCAGCTAAGATAGAAATGAAAAAGGGGAAGTGTGCAGAGCAGGAGTTTCAAAGCCAGCTAAGATAGACATGAAAAAGGGAATGTGTATATAGAAAGGCAGCCTTCTGCGTGTCCAAGATCTGTGAATATCAAAGAGGCATTTATGTGCTAACAGTCTACTGAGATATTCCAGGGATTTCTGACACCTTCATTGCACTCAGAGCAACTGTACAGGCACGTGTAGTGTGCCAGAGCATCCCCTACCCGCTCCCACAGTCATCAGTGGGGGCAGAGCAGCCCTAAATTCCAGACCTGGATCCACTGGATGGAAAGGGGCAGCACAAGAGCAGCAGAGAGTGGGCTGGATGCTCATCCCAAACCTACAGGTGACTCTCCTGCCTAACTCATCTATTCAGAATATGCATTACAATTATCTCACCTAAAAATCCCCCTTGCATTCGTACCACCAGAAAACCCCATCCAACCTGGCCTTGCACTCTTCCAGGGATGGGGCATCTGCAACTTCTCTGGGCAACCTGTGCCACTGCCTCACCATCCTCACAGGTAAATTTTTTTCCTAATATTTAATCTAAACCTACTCTCAGTTTAAAACTATTCCTGCTTTCCTATCACTCCATGCCTTTGTAAACAGACTTTCTCCAACTTTCTGGTAGGTTCCCTTCAGGTACAAGGCTGCAATTAGGTGAGGGGAGAGAAGAACATCTACAAAAAATAGAAGTGCTGTTTAGCTCTTCTGAGTGTAGATGGTGCAAGTTTTTGGCTACAGGGTGAGGTTTTCAAACAACACACCATTTCTTGTATGCATTGACAGGAATATGGAAATTTCACATGCACAATCCAGTTCACATTCCTTGAGAGCCTGAATCATACACTTTGGCTTAGAAATAAGCACACAGACAAACAGATGCTACCTGTGCCATCTGTGCTGCTGCCCATCACAAAGCCAAACCTGGAAAGGCTGTCCATCCTCTTTTCCACAACATCAAGCTTCCACTGACACAGTAGCACTGATTCCTATACACTTGTTCATGATTTACATGAAGTTACACAAAATCAGGTGCTTCTACCATGTTATACCAAGGCCCAGCCTCAACCCTTGACCCAAACTGTTGAGTGCCTTCACTAAAGCTGATATAGTCAATTTAACTTTAAACATTTCACCATCTTCTAAAGCTGTCTTCTGCCAAGTAAACATTCTGCTTTGCTGAGTAGGGACTATTAGGTGTTACAGAAATCTATGGTATTTATGGTTTCACTCTCATTACAAAACACTATTTACTTCCAAATTTCCCTTCTTCCTTCCCTCCCCTCTCCAGAATACACATAGCAATGAGCTGAATGGTCTCTGTTTTTTGTGTGTATGGCATCAATCAGCACTTGCAAAGGATAGTGTATCCTTGGCTCTGCTTGATTGAGATCTGCAGTTCTGCATTTACATAATTAATACACACATCCATATTTAATCTGTGCAGATGAAGACAAAGTCATGACTGCTTAAATACCACAAAGCTTGGCATGCTTCCAGCATTGACAAAAAGCTGTATTCTCCTTCTTTTTACTGGGTGGGATTGCAATTTTTTGGCCAGTTCTGTGACACGTGTAGCAAGCCTCCCTACCTTTCAGGCTGGAGGGAGAAGGAGCAAGTAAAGCTGCCCACAGATGCTCCCTTACACACTCATGTAATATCTTAATCCCATTTGTTCTGCTTTTTTACTCCTCCCACCTCCACTTCCACTCAAACAGAGACTGGTTGTTTTGGTCATGGCAGCTGGAGCTGGTATCATAAAGGCCTTTTTAGGAATCTGTGTGTTTTCCACGTTAGAAGCTGCAGAGGTGGAGGCAACAGGTTCATCACTGATATTTCTGTGCTACTGCCACAGGGACCCAGGAGGAACTGGATCCTGGCTGTGTAGGAACTGGGATTACACAGTGCTTGTTCTTGGCAGCTCCAAATAGAGGAGCTTGGATTCCCCCTCTCCTTCTTAACTTTGTGCATCTGACAGAGGTGTCTCCCTTCAGCTCAGCCTGTCCCCAGATCCCCTCTATGAATCAGAGAAATGTCACCAAGTGAAGTGAGGTGAATTCAAGCCTAAGTCAGGAATAGGGCTGCTCAGAAAGGAATAATTCTCTTTAGTGAAATAAAAGGAAGTCTTGACCTATATTTCTGCTTCTGTCTGAAGGAAGAATAAGTTCTGACATTTTAAAATTAGAAATAGACAAGTGCCTGCCAAATGCAGGATGGTCTGGTGTGACTGGGGAGCTTGAGCAAGCAACAGGATACTGCAGGTGTCCTGCCTTCTCCCAAATGCCAGTGGAGACACGGATCACCAGAAGGAGCTCTAAGTGATCACTTTGTTAATTTGTGCCATATGTGATCCCCAGAGAGACCCTGTGCTTGCCAGCAGCCATGAACCCAAAAGAAAGCAAGTATAATCTATATACAATATATAATATTGTACAATATTTAATAAGGGACACTTTCAAATGGGCTACAATCAAGGTTAATAGGCTGAATAGGAATGAATAAGGTCTATTTAAAGGAGCATCTTAGATATGGGTACCACAAAAAGCTGGCTACCATGTAGAAGGGCATTTATGTAGTTTATATACCACATGGCTGGTTAGGGAAGAATAACTCCTTAGTGCCATAACAGCTGGAAAAGTGCCATAGAGATGCATCCTAACAAACCTCAGAGAAAAGGGAGAGAGTATTTCTGCAAAACTTCAACCATCCTTGATCTCTGAAGTCTAGCAAGGTTCTTCAGGCACAGATGCCAATCAGCAAAAAAAGGACTTCCAGTTTTTAGTTACAGGGATCACATTTCTTGTCCATTTCTCCTGTTACTTTACTTATTTCCTCCAACTTTCTATTTAGAAGTTTGTCATCGGTTCCAGCTTAATTTTTTTTCTTTGATTTACCATTAAGCTTTTCTACTGTTTAGGTCCCTGAGAAGCAGCAAATTTATCACACACTACAATCACAAATTAGCATATCTCCAGAAAACAGTATTTGACAGCAGTGAAAAAGACCAGTCCTTCAGGATATGTTTTGGGAACACTGGGATATTGAAATTTTTTGCACTTGACTATCAAGGACTATTGAGGAAACTGGAATTACTCAGTATCTTGTTTTATGAAGACATTTCATTCCACAGATAAAACTCACCAGCAGGAGAATTGCTGGCTGCATTCTGTGACAAGTCCAGACTGGGACAACAGCTTTTGTTTATTGTTACATTAATGACAACAATTAAAGACACCCTCTTAAGGTCTGATATTCTTTCTTTAGGTAGGCTAAGTATAACACTTTCATTTCCACTCTAACTATTTCCTTCTTTAGTAGACATAATTGTACTTTTAGTGGATGCACACAGGAACACAATTAACTCTAGCAATCTGAAATCATTCAGAAACAGCATTATTTTCTTTCCTAAAGGCAATAGCTAAGCTGCTATCAGAACTGACTTTTGCACCCCAGAGGAAAATACTCTTTGTAGGGGTTTGGTGTTCTCTGTAGGGGACATGACACCAGGAGCTGGGACAGAGTCCCTGACCTGCTGCTTAGAAGAGATGAACTGTGTTTTGTTGCCCTGGATAGCAAGACAGAAGAGTCAGGAAGAAGCTGTTTCCTGTTTTCTGGCATCATCAAAACCACAAACATCTTCTTTTGGTTAGAGCACCAATGGTTTCAGTGTATTTCCCAATATTTGTACTTCATTCACAATAACAAACATGAAAGCTATACTTGGATGTCTGACAGTAAGTATGTTTCTTAATCCAACAATCCATGCAGAAATTATTTCAGTATATATGTGATATGGATAGGAACTAATATTAAACACTCAATACCTACAATTCTTTAATTCAGCACTAAATATTCAGTGCATGAGATTAGGTGATACAACCCTGTCATTAAAGTAGCTGAGGGTCTGCTGTGCAATGGGAGATATTCAATAGATTAAGTGCTGGTTGTAATTTAACTTCATTATTCAGATTCTGAGGTCTCCAGGGCAGGGAATATGTCTATCTGTATTCTCTGGAGCAGTATGTATATTTGTGGTGCCATCTAAATGCCTCAATGCAATGATAATGTCAAGCTGTTATTCTGTTGAGCTCTTAACTTGGTTGAGGATCAGGCCACCCAAGTACACAAGGTCCCAAAATGCAGCTCTACCGTGACCTCTCCAGGCTGAAGGATGCAGTTCCTTCCATCTACTCCTCCTCACCAGCACAGAGTTTAAAATCAAGAGGCATTGACAAGTGAATTTGTTCTGAAACACAGGATTGCAGAAGTGGCTTATTGAGATATGGTGTCAATGCTCCCTGAATGGCTTCCCCTTCAGATTGCTCCATGAATAACTGAGGAAAAAAACTGTTGTAACTGTGTGACTTTCCTGGTAACTTAGCCCTGATTCTGAAGACCAGTTTTGTCATCTTCCACTCTAGATATATGTCACCATCACCCACTGAAATCAAAATAAAGGGGTTTTATTTGGGGGGAAAAACTAAGGGTGGTGCAAATGCAGAGATGGCCTTAGGTGGAGAGTTTGCCTGACATGCAGTGGAAGTGGAAAAGTATTCCCACAGGCATCTAATTTGAGCGTCCAAGAAGTCAAGGACCTTTGGAATTCCCCAGTGACAGCATCCAAGGCAGGAACCCAACTCCATCCACAGCCAGGAGATCTCAGAACAGCAGTCCCACTGAGAAAAAAGATCAGTTTTATCATGATTGCTGTTGCACCATATTCAAGAATTGTGTTTGGGACAGTCAGGACACCAACCACAAGCCAGGTGAGTCAGTTCAGAGGGGATGTGCACAGGGCCACAATCTTCTCCTGGGCCAAACCTCCGTGTTAACCAATGCTCTGCTCGTGAATGCTCACAGGGAGAGGAGACAACTTTCCCCATTTTGGACACCAAGGAGCAAGGATTGAACTTTTACCTCACAACTTCACCTTACAACCACACCATTTGAGCACTGTCCCAACAAGGGGGCCAGATTTAGAAACCAGTGGAGTTCAGTTGTTTCCAGTGTGTGATCCACAGAAACTCTGTACACATCAGGACTTTAGAGAAGAACACAGAAAAGATGTGAAACACAGAACATTGCTGATGGATTTATGAATGTTATGGAGGAACCTGTACATGTCTGGGGAATGTTTTAGGGTGCAGTAAAAGAAATATTAAGTGTTGGAAACCACTGTCCCAGCAAATTGGATACAAATAAACTGGACAAGGACTGTTCTGCCAGTGCTTTTACTGCAAACATAGTTTAGTAAAACTTTCAAGAATGTGGCTAGCTGGATGATTCAGGAGAGGTTGTTTCAAAGCAGGGGAAGTAGGGAATACATCAAGTGTTGAAGAGTGGCAGATATTTCTTGGCTGATGTCTCTTGTATGAGGCGTTAATCTGAAGAGAGACAGGAAGAAACAGTGGCTTTGTGGGATAACTGAGGTATGATACAGCAAGGAGCTGATTTTAGCGACCTAGTTTTTTTCTGCAGTGCCAGCCTCTGAAGTAGAGATGTGTATTTTTCCACATCCTGATGCTAATAACCCAGATAATTTCCTCCATGGTCTGTTTTATGGGCACAGTATGTCCTTATCTTCCTGGAGTGATAAGACACCACCTGTTCCCCACAGTGAATTCCGGTGGAAGATGTTCTATGCCTGTAAAAAAACAAAAGTGCATTTCCTGCAGGAAAAATGTGACTTAACTTTAAGGACTGTATCTTGAAAAATAGAATTTATTATGTAACTGCATAGGTTTCTTGCTGCCTCCTGCAAGACTTAATTATTCCCAGATGAAACAATGGCTTCACAAAAATTAATGACTGCTTCTACTTCTGTGTAGTGACAATACATTTCTAGTGTTTCTCTCTTCTTGTTTCTACCACAGGTGAATCTTCCTTTGTTCCATGTGATGATGATTCTGGCTTCTTGTGGGACACTTTCATCGCAGCAACAACACAAAAAATGTGAATTGTATCCAGATGGGTGCAATACCTCTCCTGGCACCTTGGATCTCTCAGATAACTTTCAGAACTGAGAGGAAACATAAAGTATTCTCTTACACAGGGAATTGCTACATTTTCCATGTTCTCCATGAGCTCACTTCAGCAGCCTCCACTCTGTCCATCAGATTTGGATCTGTGGGACAAGAGCTGATTGACCCCTCCCACCACTAATTGACACCCCCCCCCCCCCCATCCCCTCCTGCACCACAAAATCATTTTTAACAGTCTTCCCTCACATTTTGAGTCCTGCTCTGGGCTGCTAAAACATCTTTCTCATGAGGGCATCCCTTAACAGGATTAAGCAGCTGTATTAAATCCAAATTGAATTGCGGACTCATTGTGCTCACATTTGATTCTATTACAGATTGTATTTGTTTTATTTCATTATTTACTGCCAGCAAATGAACAACTCCCTTTTAGAAGCAGGCATCAGACTTATGGAGCTGAGGCCCAGCCTGCCTAATCAGAGTTAGCCAAACTACAGACTCCAGAGACAATAGCATGTCTCTAAACAACCACTTAGATGAGAAACCAATAGATCATTTTTATATACTTGTGTTTGAAGTGCAGGTCAGGGGACAAAATTGATGGTAGTTAGAAAACCAGTGCACTCTAAAAAAAATTAGACAAATTCATAGAGCCAAAGATTTGGATTATATTTTAATTTGGTAAAATCAATACCTCCGTCATATTTCTGGAAGGAGAAGGCCAAGACTAATGAAACTGACACAATACATTTTCTGTAATGTTATTGAGGTGTGAGTTAGAAAGAAAAATGTTGGAAGTGTCTATAACTCATACATAACATATATTAATTCCTTCATCAGCTTTTACTGACTTGTTTATTGCTGAAATCAATACAGCAAACAAACAAATATTTTCAGTATTCTTCTGGCTATTCCAAACAATGTCTAAAAGCAGCGTGTATCAAACCCTCCAAAATGTTGCAAAGTTGCAAAAAATAATACATATTTAACCTCGGGACAGCACATCAGCTGCTTTAAAAAATACAATATTGTTATGAAGAGAACACTAAAAATGGTGATAAATTGACCCAACACCAACTGGAGTCTAAAATCAATCTTTGTTGATTTTACAAGAAGTTTTGATCAAGTTCTAGCTTTCTGTGAGTGATTTCACTCAAAAGTTTTACCTGCAGCTACTGACAAGGACCTGATGCATCCCAGGAAATGACCCCACAGTATGGCCTGGGAGTCTGCTGGTTGGCAAGACCTGATGGGACCTGCAGAACCAGCTTTCAGCAAAGCAGAGTGAGGTTTTGATTGGAAACAAATTTCCAAACGGAGTCTCCCAGGCATTAAAAATCCACATTGTTGCAGGGTTCAAATTTGCTGAACTCCGCCTTCCATTGCAACACTGGTATATTGCATTTGTTGTTTCCTGAAGGAAACAATGAGTTTGATACTAAGGATGAAGGGATGTAGCACAGATAAACTATTTCCACTGTATTGGATGGTGCTTGGTACTCTCCTGCTGCAGCAAGGTTTAAGACAGACAGTGGCAAAAGGGAGAAGGCACTGAAGGGAACCAGAGGCAGAGTTAACTCCAGTAAAAAGCATCTGCCTGGCTGGTGGAGCAATGGGTGGAGGAGTTACCAACTCATCTGTCACCATGCTAAGAGGAGGGATAACTTCACAGAGTGTGCTAAAGCCAAAGGAACATCTTATTCCATAAATACTTATTTGCTGCTGCCAGGAAGTCAAATAAAATCTGTTTGAAAGGCTCACCGTATGAGTTTGTCATTCACATTGGGGTTGGGGCAATAAAAGCAAAGATTATCTCAGACTCCAACGTTTGTCCTGCCCAAGAAATGTGGCCAAGGATTCATTGCATGAGCGGGGTTGAGACAACTCTGTCTTAGAGCCTTGGGGGAGGCAGAATCCAGAGCCCAGCATGTGCCAGGGGGATCAGCCACAAATCCTGTGGGGAAAGCTGAGTCTCACAGGCAGGAGCACACCTGCTCCATGCCAATAAACCATCTCAGGCTCAAGGAAAAGGAGAGCTCCCTGCAAAACTGCAATCTGGGAGCAGCTCTTGACCTGAAGAAGGGGGAAAAAGGCTGAGGGAAAACACCCTACCCACAGCTCAATGCAAAAATTCTTCTTAGGGTATGCTGGAGAAAAAATATTTACTGTTGTTCTCTGTGGAATGCCTTGCAAAATTTTAAAAGGATGTGGGCATTTTTAGAGCCCATCTTGATTTATGAAAGCTATCTTTACAGCTAATAATGATGTAAACTGTGCAGTGCTCCTTACAGCTCAGTTTTAGGGATGTGGGGTGTTAGCAAACACTGATAAGGGAGTTGGGAGCAAGAAAGCTCTGAATTTGTTCCCATTTAAATTTTATCCCACTGTGTTATCCTGGGGAACAATGCCTGTTCCCCACACATTTACATGGAGGGAATAAGGAAATCCTTAGGCTGCTGATCTCCCTTGACCTCCCTCCTTCCCCTTGGGGTCTGTGACAGCTTCAGGGCTGTCTCCTGTCACTGCTGTCCCAGTGCACTCAGTCCCAACCCTGACTTACACTGTTGGGATCTTTTCCTTTCAGTCCTGCTCCTAAAACATGAATTTAGTCATTTGAAAGAGAAATCTGGGAGCTTGGCTAGGATTCCTGAAAGGTTCGTGCAGTTGTAATCTTAACAATAAAACATTCATGGAGTGGATGGGAAGAACAATGTGCAAAGCATTAACATGCCTGCAACTACATCTGTGCAGAGGACCTTCTATTTGTTCATGTAAAATATGTGATTGGGCTAAAAGCTGATGAAAATCCATCCACACACAATTATGTCAATCAAACCCCTGGGTTTCAGTCAATGCCCCTTTTAAGTCACTTGTCAGAACTCCACAGAAGTGAATTGCTTGAAAAACTTTAGGAATGACAATAATGTCAAGAATCTTTACCTTTCTGCAATGCATGTCTTTCTAGAAGGGTTCAGCTTTAAAAGTCTCAGTAGATTTGGGATTCATCCCATCAGGAAAGAGGACTAAGAGAGTGACCTGTGTCTACTGCTCCTGTAGAAAAGTGCAGCATTTACAACTTCAACCACTATCTCTGCTAATCATCTATGAGTAAATCAATAATGGAGTCCTTTGAGGAAACAAGCCCTGCATAATGGGACCTCTGCGTATTTTTGCTACTGATAAGGCAACAAGCCCATGAAATGCATAGGTATGACCCATGTTTCAGCTCTTTCGAACCATCAGCACATGAATAAAAATCAGGCTTTGAAATTCACAAAGAGCAAAATTTCATCCCTGAGCAGAAGGGCTGGCACAGTGACATTTCACTTCCCCAAGCTCTCAGAAACCTTCAAAACAGTGCTTTAAAGGCAATTCTGCATTGCACAGCCTTTGGGTAGGCCTGCTCAGCACTGAATTTCATCCATTGTGAATTATATGTGAGAGGACTTTGATTTTTCACCTAAGAAGAGAAAAGGACTAAATGAGTAGACCACATGATTCATTTCATGTAGATATCTTACTTGCAATCAGCACTTATTGTCTCTGGGGCTTGTAAAGGACAAAGCAGGGATTGGTATCCTGGAAGGAGCTCTAGACATTTGTACATAAAAAGTAAAAAACACAAGAAAGAAGAGATTGGAGAAGGAGTATTCAGAGAATTGGAATTTTTTTCCAATGCAATGGCAAGGAGAAGGTCTACTGAAACAATAAATGACAAAATGCTACCTGTGTGTGTTTTTGCAGAAGTCCCAGAGCCACAGCTGTGGAGGAAGCACCCCAAACTTCCATAAAAGGGGTATTATACACCATAAATAAGCAAAGGATATTTTTCTGTACCGAAACTTGAAAAATATAAATATTATGTGCTATTCTGGGCACCAGTAAAATTGCTTAGAGGTTTGAAATTGAAAAGGTGTTATGGAGAAAAATCTTAAATACTCTGGAGGTTTGGACTTTGGGTTATGAGGAGGGATTAGCCTGTGCTGGCCTCTGCAGCCTGAGGAAGAAATGAGGTTAAATGGGAGATTGCCAGGGAGGTAAACGAAATCCTGAAATGAACAGATTGAAGGCAGTAAGCTGTTTAAGATAGCAACTAATTTGAAAACAAGATGCCTTGGATTAAATTGGGATGGAATGGGTGGGTGCACAGGCAATTCAAACAAAATTACCTCACAGAAAAGAGCCTTCAATTTGGCATGGATGGGAAAAGTCAGCTATTGAAGCATGTGTGTTGGGGAGGGGGTAGAGTGCAAACCCACTGTGAAAAGGAACAAGATGTATTTTTGGACAAGGATAAGACTCAAGGTTACAGCCACTAATTGGATTTTGGAGGATATGCTGATATTAGCTACTTGTAAATGGGTTGATATTTTCTGGGTTTGCGAGGACAGGCTTTAACAGAGTGATGTTTTCTCCCAGCAGTTAATGCTGTCGAGTCCTTAAGTCATTTGCAGCGTCAGCCAGAGCTTGTGAAGGTTGGTGGGGCTCCTTCCTGAACAACAGCAGCAACAGGCTTGGTATGAGGCTTCTCTGGTAGAAACCATGATAGCTTTACAATTTCCTCAGTTCTGTGGGTAGTATTGCTTTTTGGTTACCAATAAACCTTTTAGGTGGAAGAGGGCTGTGGCAGAATGCTACTTCTATGACCCTTTTCTTGTCCAAGTGCTGAGTGCCTTTGGTGCCTCCCTTCCTCCATGATTTGCTCAGGAGTCCCTGATGGTGATGCCTTAAGTTTTATCTTTCATGTTTTCCAGATTTTCCAGATTCTGTGTTGCAGTTCTGAGCCTCATATTAAGTGTCAGTAAGTTCTCTTCACAGAGTAGGTAGAAAACACAAATCCTTTTCCTGCTGAATACCAAGGACAATGAGTACAACTTTCAGGCCCAAAAGCACAAACGGTGGACCAAAGACCCTAATGAGACCTCACAACTTGAGGCTGTGGTTGGACAATTAAGCCCCAAAATGGAAATGGACCAAAACTTGCAAAAGTGTGAGACCTCATAATCAGTTGTCCATTTTTGTGACCATTCTTAGTCCACCTTGGGTGTAGCCCTGGTCAGGGTCTTGTGCTGCCCAAGGTGTACCCTTAAAGGCCTTTCAATAAATATCTACTTTATTCTCTAGCTCTGTCCAGTCTCTGTTCCAGGTCAGCCTTCCCAAGGCATTGATGGGCTTAACTCATTCTGCTCACGCTCGTGCTGCTGCTATCAGGATTTCTAGACATTGGCATAAAGTTTAACCTTCAGATCTTAAAGAGTCACCGAGTAGATTTCTATGACATTTGAAATCAATATTAGTAACAGTGATATTTGCTTCAAAGCACTGCACAGGAGGTAATTCTTAACATAAATCTTTGGAGGACCTGCCAGTGCCAATGATCAGTGCTCTGGTACTGCACAAATGCTCTTGCTGTCAAACAGCCACATACGGCCTGTAAGGCAGGGAAAGAAAACTCCCAAAACTCTGACTCCTACTTCATAAGTTAATGAAACAGTTTCATTAACTCCCCTACCACAGGGAATGGTGTTTTACGTGAGCAAGGCTAATATATTACATGCAGAAAAGCGCTGTGGTAAACATATACCCAAGCCAGCATGTGACAAGGTGATACCTTGATTTTATTTCCCAGCTTACAAATACAGTAGAAAATAATGCTGTGGCTGCAGTCCTCAAAGGCAACAGGTGAATTTAATGTGAGCAGTGACCACTCAGTCCTTCTGTAAAGACATCTAGAAGTAGAAACATGGGTGTTTCTTCTTATTTTGTCCCCTGGTGAAGAAAAGCAGCTCTAGCCTTACATAAATCAGCTAGTTTGGCTTGGTTTATAGTGAATTCTGGTAGAACATTTTCCTTAAGGAAAGAATGGATGAAAAACATTGTACTAGATAGAATGTACTATCACAATATGCTTAAGACCTGCATGACTTAAAAGTTTACCTTTTCCTGTATGCCCACTTAGTATCGTTCATAGTAGGGATGAAGCTGCTAGAATGCATAATCTGGGCATTTCCATCCTCTGAATATTTCAGATTTTTAAAGTCATCTTGACTTTGCATCAATATATTTTGCTTTGAAAGTCAGAATATCTTCCTAACTTAGCTTGGCCTGCCACTGCTGAATTGTATTCCCTGTTTAACTCAATTTACATGCATTTTTGTCCAGAAATAAAAATGAGTTTTTTGCTCATGTTGAGTGGCATTTGCCAGTCTGTTGATGAAATCAGAATTATTGCCATAATTAGGTGTTGCATACTATGAATCAAGATCAAATTGACATTTTGTGAAATGCATTATAAAAAATGGAAATGAAGAAACTCACCATCCCAATTTATATTAAGTAACAATTTGAAGTGGTAGAGTGTAGCCCAAGAGGAATGTAATTAAGTGACACCTCTTTGAAACTATTTTAAACTTTGTAACAGAATATATTTTCAGGTAGACTTGCTCAACCGATAGGCAAGTTGACCGAAGTCGACTGGAGTAAAGATATGCAAATATCATAACTCTGTTTTGCTATGAGGGAGACCAATCAGTCACATTTTAATAATAAGATCCACAGCACACCAGAATGGTCTCTGCTTTTTTTATTTTTTTTTTTTTTAATGGGTTATTTTACTTTGTCTTGAGACATGAAGCCTGTGATTCTGATTCACCCCCCAACTCAACTGCAGTGTGCAAAGACCTGAGCCAGAAAGATCTTTGCACATCTTCATCCACCCAGTAGATAGAACCAGACATTCTTGCAGTGATGAATTTTTCCTCACAGAAATCAATAGAAATGTATTTTATCATAATCCTAAAATCAATATTAAATAACTAAGCCAAGCTTTTGAAAAAATAAAGGCCCCATCTACAAATTTTTCCTAAATCTAAGCTTTGAAATCAATTAAATCCATAGTATGCCCCAATATATTTTATGACCATTTGAACCACTGCTTTTATATTTAACACCATATTTTGTTCTAGGAAAGGGTAATAAATGTCTCTCCAGCACTAAAGAAAGCCAATAGGGACACTGGTTGTTTGGAGTACATTCCTTCAAAGCATTTTTCTTCACGTTGCTGGAGGAGCTAAATTAGCTGGGAAAACTCAGACTAACAACCAGTTATCCATCATGGCTTTTTGTGGCCTTATATCATTGCACACAATTGTTTTACAACATGAAAGGCCAACAGGACGTGCTCCCAGGAACGATTCTGCACTGAAAACCTTCAGATAGGTGGCACTTTATGGCTGAGTCTAAGTAGTTCAACTTGGCTAATAAAATGTGGGGGTGTGCTGAGGTAAATGACAGGGGCTGTGAAGGGCTGGGAGGAAACCAACCCCATGTCAGACTATTTGAACAAGCAACAGGGCCCATCTTTGTTGCATTCAAATCTTAAGGGTCTGTTCCAACCTAAATGATTCTATGATTCAGTCATGGATCATAACAGAGAACTACTTGTGAGCCAAAGAAGGCAGCAGGAAACTATTTTGAGGCTGAGTGTTGTGCAGATGAGCATCTGGCAGCCAGAGGGATGCAGTTTTGTGGATACCCTCCCAAACAGGCTGCAACAGCATTGTGAGCACTGCTACAGCAAGGGAAGTAAAAGCCTTGCACAGCAGGGAAGTATAAACTGGTTATGGGAGGATCCTGAATTCTGCTCAGACAATGACCAGAAATGGGCTGGAAAATTAAATTGCTGTTCCAGGCTCTGAAAGTTTTCTTCAGCTTTTAGTGTAAGTTTATGCTCCTGGAAATGGGAACACCTGGCTGTGGAATTTGTCTGGCCCTGTAACACTGCAGGTCCCCAGTGCTGTCCAGAAGTGACCTCCAGGATTGGTTTAGGGTTGCACACAGAGTTTCCCTGCAGACAGAACCCCACAGCTGCCTTTGAGATGCTTTGACTGTTATACCAAAGTATATGTCGTGAAGCAGTGGAAGTGGGGAGAACATAATTCTGAGCTGCATTTTGGAGATCCCACAAGGGTGCACTTTTTCCAAAGCTCAGGTGGATCCAGGACTTCACACCAAACATGGAGAAATGGTGACCTGGTGTCCTGCTCCCCTTTCCTAATGCCCTTGTGAAGATGTCACAGAACTGATTCATGGTAGATAAAATGCTCTGGCATCCCTCCTGAAAGAACCCTACATGATGAGATGGAGAAGGGGGTGGGGGGAAATTTCACAGAGGTCCTCCTCAAGTTACATGACACCAATATTCAGATGTCAAGTCTGTGGTGCCAACATCCCATTCTCTTTCCTCTGCACAGCAAGTTTCTCAGAAAGGCAGTAGTTTCAGTGAGGAAGAATAGGAAATGCCACCTTCCCAGTGCAACATGCACAGGACTATTATGTAGTCTGTAATATTGTTCCTAAACTCTGGGACAAAATAACATTTCAGCAGATTCCTTAGTGAGGCACAGACAAACCCAGAAAAGTGAGGACACCTGTTGGCCCTCGCGGTATCTCATGCTGCAAGGGGTTTGTGGTGTCTGAACTCAGCCAAGGCCTGCAAGGGAAAGCCAAAAGTGACCACAGCCTCTAGAGTCCTGCAGCCTCCATTCCCAAGGCAGTGCATGTACACTGAGACCTGCTGGTGGCAGGTGCCAGTTCCAGTTTTATCCCTGAGAGACAACCTGGACATGGCAAAAATAGTCTGAAGGGGTCTGGGAGAAAAAAACCTCAAAAGTCCCATCCACTCCTGTCCTCAGGCTACTGGCTGAATCCCAGTGTTGGCAGGGAGGGAGAAGGATCAGTTTCCCAGGACTTGCTCCCCTTCAGAGCCTGCACAGCCAGGCAAGGATTGCACATGGCTCAGCACTGGGATGTTTGGGCCACTACATTCCCTTTATAAGGGCATCCAAAGGAGGATACAATGGATTCCCCTTCAGTGTTGACAGAGGGATGGAAAATATGGTGCAAGTTAGTCTCTTTGGTGGTGTTTGTCAGTCTACTTTCACTCCCAAGTGACTTGCTGAACTCTGAGCAGAGCAAGCCCTTTTTTCTGGCCAGTGTCTTATGTGTGGGGATGTGGAACATGGCTTTGTGTGAGTACAGAGCATCCTTTCACAGCACTTGAAATACATAAATCTTCTTGTCTCACCTCTATCTTGTCATCATCACAAAGCTCCAGCCCAGCTCATTATCAGCTGTCAAGAGATTACTATTTGCAGATACAAGCTGTTTGAGGAAGGAATATGAGGGGTTGGGGGGGAAACAGGGAATCCTGCCAATGAGTGGCCAGCAAGATATCTGACAGACCAACAGCCCCTTTCCTGTCTGCTATGTCTTCAGCTGCACAGGCAGGAGTGTAGGAAGGCACTCCCACACCTGAATAGGCATTTCTGTATAAGGAAAGAAGTTCTGATTTATCTCTAGACATATTAGGAAATTTAGCTAGAACTATCCATGCCCTTCTCATGGCAACTGGCTCAGTGCCAGGACAGGAGCACCTGTTGGATGGCACTGTTTTACACCACAACAACATAGACTCTGAGATTCAGAAGGTGAAAATGACTCTTATTTTTGGGATGTGTCTCCCTTTTATATTATTTCACACAGATCAATTTGATTGGTGAAACAAAAGCAAATTTCTTCAATCACATTGGTAAGACCAGAGGGACATCAAGAAGAAGTCCCTCCTAAGAAAAGGAATGAATAACATAGTACAGTTACAAAAATATTTCTCCTGTTTACAGAAAATTCCCTGGGAAAAGAATTTCAGAAAACCAAAACATCTCAGGCATGGAATGAGGGCTACATTTGAACCTTCTAGCTGTTCTTCAAAGCCTACAGCTGTTTCTATTGACAATTTGCCAATGGACCCCTCCTTGATTGCTGTGTAGATAAGAGAGAGAACAAAGGTGCTCGAGGCATTTTCAAGGTGTTGTAGCAGGTGTATAGGACCTGTTCCATACACTGTGTTTGGCTTTGTTCTTTGGTTTTGTATTATTTTCTTCCTTTATTAAAACCTTTTTGGGTTTTCAAGACACGCTTGGCCATGCTGTCTCGCTAATTATTTTAAGCCATTTTCTGTGAGGTGCTGGATGCCCCCAGAGGTATCGAATCCTCGCAGAGCTGATTCCATCTGGCTCGTGGAGAAATTCAATACAGGAGACTGACAGCAGGGCTGATACCAGGACCTGTGCCTGCTCCTGTCCCCACTGCCACCACCCCTCTGGGCTTCACCCACCTGGAAAGCCAGGGTCCCTCCCCTGAGCTGCCACAGTGGTGATGCCCAAACTCTCCCTGCCTTTCTGCATGCTCCATTCTCCTGGCTCCAAGGAACGTGTCACTTAAAGTACCATTGTTTGTTTGTGGAAGTGCACCCCCACACCCGAACAGGTGTTTCCATATTAGGAAAAGAGTTTAAGCCTCTCCCCTGAACTTTTAAGGAAGAAGAACCAGAAACTTCTATGTTTCTCTCTCCATAATTGGCCCAGTACTAGGATAAAGGCACTCGTTGGGTTCTTGAGCTGTACCTCAAGGAATGTAGCTATTTTCTATTGGGCAGCATGCCAAAAATCTCTCCTAGATCCTTGAATACTTAAGAGAGAGCTCAGAGATTCTGAGGGCTTTTTGGGGTGTCTTAGTAGGTGCAAGGGACTTCCCTGCACTGTGCATGGTTTTTACTCTTTTGTTATGTATATTTTCTTATTTTCTCTTTAATTAAAACCTTTTTGCTTTTTCAAAACACCTCCAATCACCCCCATTGCTAACTCTTCATAAGCCATTTCTGGGAGGCTGCTGGCAACCCTCAGAGCTTGATACACCTTCATGGGGCTAAAAGCACTGTCCCCATGCAGAATTGTGTCCATTGTTGGTGATTGTTACCCCAGGAATGGAGGTAATTTAAAGCAAAAGTACAAAATCTTGTGGAACACAGTGACACTGTTAGTACCCAGCTTACGCAAGAAATTGGTAGCAGAGATGGATTTCAACCTCACTTATGACTGAGCCATAAATAACTTTGTTCTCATAGATCAGCTGGCTGAGAGTCAAACTAATTCTAGAGGAGATGCTTTCCTAGGAAAGTCTCTTACTACTCCTCCCGGACGGATACTGTTTGGACTTGTACAAAAATATCCAAACTACATTTTTCCTTCTGGTTCAGATCACACCTTTGTTTCATTCATGTCTTCATGCAAATACATCACTGCCACCTGGGAGGGGTTAGTGCCCAGAATACAAAGCTGTGGGCTCCAGACTCAATTTCTCTGGCCACGGGCAGGATTTAATAAATACTAAATTCAGTTTCTGGCTTTCATGAGCAGCTTTTTGTCCCTTGGCTCTCATTATAAGGAGTAAACCAGAGCTGGGGCAAACAGCACCGGGGTCAACAGATGGGACAGGGACAATAAATATAGTAAATTCTTTAGCTTTTTACATATCTTGTGGGAATTTATTTTAATTTGTGTTGTGGCTGTTCAGTGGGGCAGCTCTGCTTACTGACCTGAGTGCCTGCAGATGTACCTGACCACACCAGCAATGCCTGAACTTAACTATGATGGAAAACCATCTCTTTATAAGGCATCTCTTGCAATAAATAACCTTCCTTTCTCCCATATGTCTTCCCTTCAGCCTATTCCACACCTGAAAAAGTTTTACATACCTCAACACTGATGGGCTATGGAAAAAAAAAATACCCAGAATGGCAAAGTTCACCTGGTAATTGCTAAAAGATTTGGTCCAGTTATTGGTATCACAAGGGAACATTGTAATACTGCAATAACACAGATGCTTTTCTGTTTTGATTTAGTTTGGTTTGGTTTTCAACTTTCTACACAATTTACAGGGTTTTAAATCAGGATGGATGGTTAGAGATGGGAGCTTCTATCCCACATGCTCAGTATGTCACTGAAGCCCAGAACAACAAAGAAAATGTTACATAATGGATGAGGAATAGAAAGAGAACGGTAAGAAAAATAATATGAAGCCTTACCTCAAATGTATATGTACAGTAATAGCTGCTCTATCTTAAAGGAAACTAGAAGACATTCATAGAGGGACAAAGAAAATTATCTAGGGCATTATTTGGGAAAATGTTTCTTATGAAAAATGTAATGCTGGGTCTGTTCACCTTAGAAAAGAAAAAAATGAAGGAGAGTATGATAAAGACATATTAAATGTCATCTAGTGTAACAGCAGTGGCTGAAAAAAAATCAAGTAAATTGAAAAGCAGCAATTTCCAGACTGATCAAATAAAACTCTTTTCACACAGGAGATAATTAAACCATGGAACTCTCTGCTGCAAGGCAGTGGGAAGGTCGAGCACTCAGGATTTCTGCCTGGTAAGGAGGCTCTTCAGGCTTACAATAGCTAGCATTCATGTGTTTTAAGATACTAACAACTGAATTTCAAGAAACAGATTAAGAACTGTCTTTCAGGGATAGGAATGGGAAGTGCTGGCTTGTGGTTTCCTCCTTGTCCCTGAGACATCTTCCTCTGGTGTTGCTAGAGTGGCTTGGCCCCCATGGGAAACGTTCAGGGGGCTCAGATCATTGCCCATGACATCCAGCCATGCTGGCGAGCCTGGGGACACCAGGGGACAAGCCCTGAGATTTTCCAAGCCTTGCAGTACCTCCCCAGGTGCTCCTCCATTTGGTCTGACTGCCTCCCCACCTGAGGAGGTCCAGGTCTGTTAAAATCAGGGCTGATACCCACTGAGTCACACACTGAACTTGCACCTTCCCTGCAGCACCATGGACCAGTTCTGCCTCACTAAATTTCATCTAAAGAAAGGCCAAAGTCTGTCTTTTTTCAATGTGTAAGTGACACTGTGCTTATATGCATGAATTTAAACCATCTGGAAGGAATATGGCCAAAAGCTGAGGCGTCTTGGCTTTCATATGGTTGTTGTGGGGGCTCTTCATGGATTTTGTCTGAAATCTCAGCGTTGTTTCCCTGTTTATCCAGGACTACCACAGAAATTTCTTTTCATTCACACAGAATCAGTCCTGCCACAGGTCTTTCTTCCTGATGCTTTGTTGTCTTGGGTTATACATTTGTTGAAAGGGAAATTGTGTTACTCATCTATTCTTCAGATGGAAACCCCACTTTAGGAAAGGTTGTCTTCTTCAATTTGTTTTGAAAATTGAAGGTTCCAGGGAGCAATACAAAACATTTCTGTATATATAATTTTGGGATTATGCTCATGCTTTAATTCCATATTTATGCAGGTGGACTGGGCTTTCCCAAGGAGTGTGGAAATGGCCTGAAAAATGTCGTAAAGGTTTGATTTTTGCAGGGCGTCATATTAGGGCAGGTGATCATGTCCTAGATCTCACCATGGGCAGGAAAGGGCACAAGTGCAGTTAAGTCTGTCTCTCTTTGTTGCAGACCTGTGACATAATGTGACTTAAAACCACCTAACTCTTGTCTTCCTGCCTGCACTCCCTGACAGAGTAGTTATTTATTAATTTTTGACACCAGATGTGAATTGCCATGTTGATACTATGTGGCTTCTTCTACGCAGGGAGTGCTCAGTGGTGTTAGGGCTGGCCTGGAGTTCACCTAAGAAAGGGTAGCACAGACAGAGCTTAACAACTTCCCTCCACTTAGGACGAAGTGTACGGCTGAAGGAAATTATACTCAGGTTGGAGACACCTTTGAAGTCTTCTTCTGTGGAACACAAAGGATTTTATCCCCAGGCGTCAACACCGCTCCTCCTTTGGGTTAGTAAGGCACATGGCATGCAGGCAGATGTGAATAAACAGGCCTTAATCAAATGATTAAAGAAATGTGAGGAGCCACAGCAGCAACTCCTTCCAGCTACTGCTCCTGTCACCAAGAGTGAATTCCTACAGTGGCTGCAGCCATCAGTCCTCTCTGCTTATAGTGCCAGGTCAGCTATCTGTGCAAAAGGCATATTTGGGCCTACAGGCACAATAAAACATGCATTCCCAGAGACAGTCATCTTTCTCTGCTCAAGCAAAAAGATAGGCACAGCATGCTGGCAGGCTGGGTGCAAAAGAACTGATATCTCAGGAATCCCAGGCTTAGTTCTGTGAGGGATTTTCATTTCTAGCTGTGAGTGAAGGCCTGACCTGCACTCATTAGGCACAAGCTCCTTTGTAAGTGGCCCCATGGGTGCTGATGGAGGGCAGCCTTCCCAGACTTGTTAGAGTTAATGGACAGAGGAAAGCTCCAGCTAAGCTCTTGCAGAGGATGATTGAATGCAGGATTTTGCTGCTCCCAACCAGCTGAAGAGGAAATACAGGAAGACTAATCTATCTCCTAAGGCTAAAGTTAGCATTTGGGTGTACTCCATCCGGTGCCATTAAATTCCCATTTAAAATCAATTTTTTGGGACCAGGATTTCATTATCTCTTCATCAATAACCTTCTGTGCTTCATCAGTTTCTTCAGTCTGCATTGCAACCTCTCATCAAAATCTGTTTATGTCCAAAACTTCATAGTCACAAAACTTTATAGGCTGCCTAGGTACCTAGATTTTTGTTTATCCTCTGGAACCACAGAGAATTCTCATATTGAATCATAATAGGAAAATGGAAAAGTCAAAACCAGTTGTAACTTACCTGCTGAAAGAAGAAACAGTGAGAATTTAAGACCAACAAGACAATTCTATTCCAAGTCTTACCAATTTGATTTTTTTTTTCACCTATTTCAATTACATTTCAAGGTGAAGTCAGTATGACCTGTAATTTTTTTTTCCATTTCAGGCCTGAATCATTTAAATCAAGAGTTTTTCTCAAAAGGTTTTGTAATTTAATCTCTTGACATTCTGTGTCAGGAAATATTTCACAGAAAATTTTTGGCCAGTTGAATTACCAGTGATTCAATGCCTAATTTTCTAGATGTTCCCATGTTTACTTCAAACTAGTGGATATTTTATGGTAGGTGTAGTGCATCTTTAAATTTTTTAATACAAAAATTTGATATATATCTATTTTTGACCAAAAGCAAAACAATGTTTTTGAACATGAAAAAGCAGAAAGATCATTCTTACCATAAATTCTTAAAACTCTTGTTGTGCTGCATTCATCATACTGATTTCTCCATTTCAAATGCTGAAGAAGAGGCAGCTGATAATTACATGGATTTATATATATTGTGTGCCCTTTTAAAATACAGTAAGCACACAAACTTGCATTGTTCTTTATCAGAGGACCTGTAATGCAACATAAAGGTCTGGCTGTAAATAATATTTAAACAGTTTATTTACGGGTCCAGTGTTTCAAGAAAGATTTAAAAATGTATCCATGAATAAAAGCTAAGGAATTGTGCCTTCCCAGTCACCTGTGGTAAGTTTTTCACCATTTTGGGAATTTTTCAGATGGGCTGCAGCTCCTCTGAGCTGTGCTTTGAGAAGACATGACTGGTCGGATGGTGATGTGGCTAAAGTTTAGTCTTTTAAAATTTCTCTTTGTAGCCACAAGGATGGGACTGGCATGTGGTAATTTATGAGCTAAGGTATATACAGCCTGGTTTTCTTTCTCCTCTGGGATTTTCAAGACCATAGAGTGGATTTTATTTGCAATTACCTGCCTTTCCCTTGTCCTTCAATAACCCCTTTCTCTCTCTTTTTTTTGCCAATGGCATCCGAAGGAGGAACTGATAAATTTTCACAGGAGAATTCTGCAATAATATTCATTTTCTTTGTGTGAGAAGGAATGGGAAAATGATGACAATTATTATCCAGAGGCACAATCTCTTTCTCTCTCCAATATGAGGGGGAAAGACAATTATAGGAGAGCAAACTTGTCACTGGCTAGTTCTGCACAGTGTCCCACCAGTGTCCCTATGGAGGGCTCTGTGCCACTTGTGGACACGTGTGCAGGAGGCAGAAGTGTTGGACAGGGGTTCCTGTGACCTGAGCTCCGAAAAACCAGCACTGACACCATCCTGGCTTTGCCATCCATGCTGACACAGCCTCTGAGTCAGGTGTATGGACAGGGAAATTCCAGAGTCCAGCATGGGTTGTGACCCAGGAACTCACCTGACTCCAAACCTGGGGACCTCCTGTGACTGGAAGGAGGGAGAGGAAGGTGCTGGATGTGGAGTGGGACTGAGAAACCATCAGACATTGATGTGGGTTTTGCTGCCCATCCTCAGTAGTTCAGCCATCTGTAACTCCAGACATCATGATTCACTTTGAAGTCAGTCCTTCAGAAACCCTGCAGGCTGAAATGTCCATGACATCCCAGCCTCTCCTCTGCTTTTGTGTTGATTTACAGTCTAGGGCTACTGATAGTGGCAACAATTCACTTTTTTTAAATATGGAAATCACAATTACTGTCAAAAAATAGAAAGTATCATTGAATTTTCTCTGGAGGCCTTTCCCTAAGTGGAAAAAAGAGATAATAGTCCTTAACAGCTCTTAAAAAAACTCTTGATACTTTTGAATTAATTGCCAGGGGTGAAAGTGGTTGAGCTACTCGAGAGTCCATAGAAGTTGACAATTGGTCTCTGGAAAGAATTAAGGACGAATATAATTTTAGTACAGTGGGATGTTAATGCTATCTTTCACAGTCAATGGGGACCTAAGGTCATGAAGGAAGTGCCCCTGTCACTCACTGATTACAGGAATTCTTTGAAGAATCCAATATCCCTAGCCATGAACTGGAACTTTTATCTTGAATACAAGTTAACACTGTGGGTTTCAGGAGACTTCTTAGGTCAAATGGCATGTCCATCTGAAGGTCAGGATATCTTCTCTCAAAATTAAGCCCACAGGCTGCAAACACAAAGATGTCACCACTCACTGCCAGCCTGGAGCTCTCTATTGTTGTGAGCACTGATCCAGGGAAAGTACACTCTAACAGTTATTTCATCTGTGCATGCAAGGGCTCAGTCTTTCCTCCAAATGCAGTTATTGCCAGCTCCATTTTGTCTTGCTGAGTATTTGCTAAAACACGCTGCGTGCTGACTGACTGTCCTGCTCTGAGCCTCGCTTTATGCTTCACTCCATGAGCACTGCCAAAAGGAGATCTTCAGGCTTGAAAATTGTGGTTTGAAATCCCTGAATCTGTTTATCTCTGTCCTTTGAGGTGCCAAATCTTAGCTTCAAAGTAGAAGAGCAGTCTGCTCCTCCTTTTCAGTTCAGGACAGAGGATGAGGTCACCAACACAGTGTGTTTCCCTTCCCTTCATCTGCTTCTTGCCTTCACCTCCAAACCAACAAGGAATAAAGATACATCTCCTGTTTGCTGCTGAAGTCCATCTACTGTATCTGGAGAGTGCTGCTGTGGCAATGAGTTCTACAAGCTAAATATACATGATATAATATATTCTTTGGAAAGAACAGTCTGCTGGCTTTTGGTCCCTTGTTAGCAATCAAATCTTTTTTCTGACCTTCACTGTATAATGTGATTTTATATACCTCAGTTGCATATTCTCCTTGTTTTCTCTCAAAGAGGAACAATTCTGACCTTTTTAGTTTGTCTTTGGACGTCTTAACCTTATTGAAAGCTGCCACCTCTCTGTCTCGTGCCTTCTGCCTCTCTCAAGCCCTGTAATTTACACTGTTCTCTGTAGATGGGAAGAAGAGTGGGAAGAAACATAATGGGGAAAACAACTCCTAACATTTTGATTTAGGACAAGGATCCAGGCTCATGGACATTTTCAAACATTAATTTGAGATGAAAGTATTGTTCTGTCCCAGGCCAGCTGAAAACCTCAGTGGCAAAGGGTACAACACAGAACAGATGATTCCTTGTAGTTGAGCTCCCCATAGCCCTGGAAGGGACATACTGCCCTGACTTTGTGATCAGGATTCTGGGAATAGCCAGACAATTCATCAAAAAATCAAAATGGAGATTTTTGGCATCCTGACCTCCAGTTGGTGGTGTAAAGTAAGTGAAAGAGCCATAAAAAGCCTGTCTAGGCCTGTTGCTGAAATGAAGTGCATAATGAGATGTAGAGAGCTCTCACCTGATCCAATCCATGCTGAAAGCAATGACACTTTTCCCCTGGCTTCACTGAGCTGAGCTGGCTGCCAAAACAGAAATTGATCTTTCTGCTCAATGACACTGTAGTAAAGAAGTCCCACACACTCACTTTGCATCGGCTGTGGGCTCTGTAACATCACTTTGACAGTTTTGATTGAAAAGAAGCAGTTAAAAATGCTCTGTGAAGAAAAACTGTGAGGCAGGGCTCAGTACCTCTCTGAATTCCTAACAGCTTGTAACTCACGGAGTGTGCCTCTGTGCTCAGCTGAGAAACAGCCTGGTTCTCAGGAAAAGACACTTCCATTCAACAGGAAAATATAAACTCTGCTGCAGGGATGTCTGTGTCATTCAGACTAGGCCTCCAGAGCAGAAAGGCTGTACATGTAAGTGCCCTCTGCTAATTAATACTGCACTGTCACCCCACTAATTAATGCACAATTGTAGAGTTCTCCTGACATCTTCCAGGCTGCTACAGAATTTGGATAAAATGAAGCCATGAAAATCTGAGGAATAACAGAGACCCCTCAAAGGGATGGACTAAAGTCAGAGACCCCTAGAGGAGATCTGGGCACAGGAGATTCCTCTCAGGTTACAGAGCTGAAGATGGGTGCAGCACTCTCCTCTCCCACTATAACCTCAGAGCTAAAGAAAGCAAAATTTTGGGTGACATAAGGCATTTTCAGAGAGTTTACTCTCCAACATTCTCCAAATGAATCGAACATTTCTGTGCTTTTATACTGAAGGTCTCCTGAGTCAACCCAGCTGATCAATGGTGTTTGGTCAGTGTAAAGCCACTGAATGTTGCAAACAAATGGGTGATGAGTCTCAGGTATTGCAGGGCTTTCTAGACCATGGTGGAAGATGTGAAAGGACTGAGAAAATGTATTCTAACATGTTTAGAGGATGTAGCACGTGCTGGAATAATCTGTGACTTTCTTTCCTCTCAGTGCCATTATTACAGCTGACAAAGTGCTCACCATTCTGTAGGAAGCCATGAAAAGGACAGTCATCACTCAGAGCACAAACAGTGGCAACTTCTTCTTATAAGAAAGTGGTCTGGAAGGCTAAGAAGAAGATGACCCTCCTTTTGTCAATTCTGAAAAGAAAGTAATACAAATTGTGATAATTTGTGGCCACAGCAGAGATCCTACATTGCCTGTGAAGCCAGGACTTCTTCCTACAAAGGAGTCTGGACAGTCCTGTGGACTTTGGCTGATTACCTCTTTTAAATGGCATCAGAACCAAGAACAAGCTAAGACCCTGGAGGTCCTCACACCAATGACTTATGAAATGATTTTAATGAGTAACTGTGTGCTGATGTTAATGAGCAATTAATTGCCAGTGCAACTGGACAGCACGTAGTTCTGAATTTTTGTTTTCTAAGAAAAACCTCTGACTACTGGTATTTTCCTCACAAAATAAAGTGTAAGGCTTCATGCCAGCATAGAACTTTCAGGACTTGCAGATATACTAAGGGAAGATTTAACCTGAGCACACTCAGAGCCACTGACTGCTAACAAGAAGTAAAAACACTTCCCTAATTATCCAGCGAGGTGCACCTGGAAAAATTGAAGTGCAGAAATAAAGAAAACGAAGGCACTTTGACAGTCCCTGAGTGGAGATGAGAGCTGGCATTTGAGGACAGTGCAGGGTTTCTTGCAATCAGTCAGGAAGGTATTTGTAAAATATTTCTGAAAACATGGAGAAATAAGGACTGCAGCCTCTCCAGAAACTGGGTTACCTGAGTTGGAGGTTGTTCCTTTCAACTAACCTTGAAAAACACTGGGATGGGCTCTTTTCTATTTTCTCCCCCTCTCTTTTTGAGAACAACCATGGTGCAGTGAGTATGGAAAGGTACAGGGTCCAGATGTTGAGGGATCAGGTTACAGCTGGCTGTGAGTTGTACCTGCGCATCTCCCAAGAAGAGGGGAGTGTCTGATGCACCTGATCCCACGGGGCTCACCCTGCACCAGCCCCACACCTCGGTGACTGCAGGAAGGAAACCTGCCCGTGGGAGGGGAGCAGCAGCCGCAGAAAATGGGGAATATTATCATGTGCAGCCTGCCTGTGACCTCGGGGGATGCTCAGCAGGATTCCTGCCAAAAAGCAGCACCCAGCTGGGCTTCTCTGTCCTGCCTACCCCCAGTCCAGCCCTTCCCTCTCATGCCCGTGGCAGTTCCCAAGAAAAGGATGCTGAGAGACTGAGGAGTTTTTAATGCTGACAAATGTTGTCCACGGCAGGTGGAATTTGCCCCTTAAAGTCATAATGATAATTTTATATATGTTTTCCTGAACTGTCATCTGTGAACAATGGGCTTTTCCACAGAAATACGAGTTTAACAACCCTAAGGCTCTTCTAATTTACACCATCAAGCTGATACAGAGAATAATTTAAAAATTAACTTTCCCTCTCCCTCTGGTTCCCACCCCAGCACAGTTACTGCAAAGAAGAGACCTCAGAGTGGAGACTCAAAATGCAGCTGCATCCTGCATCTTCAGTGCCTGTAGCTCTGTCCTCGATTTCCAGAATTAACTCAAATAAATTATGCATTTCTACATGCTTACCCAGGAAGAGTCTGCACAGTGACACTGCAGAGTCACTCAGAAGAAGAAAAAAATCTGACCCTGTAGTTCTGTGGATGACAGCTATTTTTTGCCCTTTGTCTGATAGATTGCCACCTGGAATAATTTACTAAGAAGGAAAGTAATGAAATTACTGGAGTGCCAGACAAAGAGGGTAGAAAAAATCAGAAGGAGGAAAAGGCAAATTCCCATCAACATCACACTATAGAGCAATGAAAATGTCTCCCATCTGCAAACTTCTCAAAAACATTTTCATGGAGCCCACGTTGTTAATTTGGCTTCTATTTGTAGTGTCATAGAGCTGGAGCTTGTTGAAAGGAGATAGACATGAGTTTTAGGGAGGCAGTATTAAGAACACTCTTAGGAAACTGCAGCAGGTGTGAGCATTAATATAATTTTCCTCTACCCTGAAATTTGTTCCCTTTGCACATAAACCACAGCTTTCCCTCTAGTTCGTACCATGCTGTCTCTGTGACAGTTTTGAACTCCAAGGATCATCACAAGGCACAGAGGAGCTGGCTAAAATCCTTCTGTGTAGCTGTGCCAGGTGTGTGGAGGGAGCAGTGATGGCTCTGCTTAAAATTAGGTTTAAATTGTTCCTTTCCCATGTGCTGACTACTATTTACAGAGAGTTACATTTGTCCTTGTCAGGGAGAGCCCACACAAACTGTGAACTTCTTGTGGATTAGTGTTCAATGCAAGGCCCTTTAGGATGAAGTGATGAGCTGGCTGTAGCTTTAGAGAAAGATATACATTCATCTCCATGTCAGACTGGCAAGTTTTACACATTCATACATCAATTTGATTCACAAATATATACCTTTAATTTTCTTCTGATCTTCTTTCCCTGCTCACCTCCAAAATCTGCCTTTTTGTGGATGATACTTTTAATCCCCCTCTTTTTTATTTTCCTTTCTTGCTCATTTCTTCTTATCCTAAAGCAATGATTTTCATTTTCTCCTTTGAAATCATCACAATCTGGCCTTGTGCTGTTTACTCATGCACCCTCTTCAGTTTTCCTCTAAATAAATATTTTGCAAATATGACAGCACAGAAGGGCATTGGAAAGAAATCAGAGTCCAGCACAAAAGAGCAGATCTCCCCATCCTGGTGAAAAAAAAAAAACCAAAACATCCTGGTCCATGAAAGCTGAGCCTGTGGCTGACCTGGGGCTGGGAGCCTGCTGCTGCAGTCCCACCTTTTCCCCAAGTGTGGAAACTTCAGATCATGCAGGGCACAGTGTGAGCTGTGTGGGAGAGCTCCAGCTCATGCAGGAGCCTTCACACCTGGGTACTGGGGAGCCAGAGCTGAGAATTTCTCAGGCTTGATGGTTTGAAATCTGTAGAAAAATCAATAATAAGGGGACCTTTGAAAATCAAGGACTGCTGATCTCACATCTACCCTTCTCCTATTTTTTTTCCACGTGAGGGCACTTTTCTTAACTGCCTGCTGTAAAACACAAACTTTACTACAGCTCTGACCAGATCATCATGAGCAAGTGAGGTCTGACATTCAGGATTAGCAGAAGCAGCCAGCACAGCTCCCATCCTGCAGCTGATGAGGTGTACAGGATGTCTGCTGCTGTCCTCTGCCATCCTTGTGGACGACCACGACAGAACTTGTGAAATAACCAGACAGCCATATGGTCAGCCAAGAAATTATGTAAATGTTTTATCTGAAATATCCAGAGGACACTGACTCTGTTTTTCACACATGGCTTCATTTAGGAGTTATGGCCTGGGCATGTGGGTGTACACAACACACAAACCCTGCTGGACAAAGATTTTGCCATGATTTGAGAGTGACAAGCTGAGCATATATTAGGGAGGGAAGATAGGAGGGTGATTTGACCATAGAATCTATGGGAATCTATAGGAAGGAGGTGTTTTCCCTGCACCTGCCTCTATCTCTGTACTATGTCAGTACATTCAAGCAGAAATTGGGAGGTGCTGAGTATAAACCCATAGAATAAACCACATTTTTTTCCTTTTTCCAATTCTCAAAAGAAGGTTGGGAAATTATCTTTCTGTGCATGGACTTTCTGCAAGCTGGCAAAGAGGCTAAATTAACTGCATACATTATTCATTACAAATTATTCACTCTATGCAGCACATACTGATTGTTTAGAAAATTCATTCTTTCTGTCCTAGAAATGTCACTGGCTGTAACTCCTTACCTCATCTTTGACAAATTCTGTTGATTGCTTGACTAGTTGCTTTAACTAATCCAGGATTATGGTTTGCAAGAATAATAATAGCTACTTCTCTAGCACTTCGCACATGAAGATCCCAAAACATGATTTCAAAATGCTAATTAATCCCCAGAGCACCTGGGAGATGAAGTATTCCTATCCTTACAGCAGATTTGTGGCACTTGAACCTCGTTGGGAGGTGGGAAGTCATTCTGCTGACTCACGCAAACTGCTAGGTCAGGTGGGTCTCATTAGCTCTAACCAGAGAGAAAAAGCCAAGTGTTAAAAAGAGAGGGGGTAAAAAGAGAGGAAATTAAAAAAGGGGAGGTGGGAAGGGTGACAGAATCATAGGCTATGTTTGGTTTCAGAGTCTTGTTCTTAGTGTAGTTGTAGAGGTATCTGAATAAATTATAATTAAATGGGAATGAGCCCTTCCAGCTGGACTCACTAAGCTGAGTCTATCAGGCCTTTCTTTGCTTTCTTTGCTTTTTTTGCAGGGTGTGTGTCCTGACTCCTACATGAGCAGTCACATTTGGGCTGACCCTGGCTGGGTGCCAGACACCCACCAAAGCCACTCTGTCACTCCCCTCCTCAGCTGGGCAGGGGAGAGAAAATATAACAAATGGTTCAAGAGTCAAGATAAGGACAGGGAGAGATCTCACTCACCAAAAATCATCACGAGCAAAACAGACTGAACTTGGAGATATTAATTGAATATTTTTACTGACATAATCACAGCAAGATAATGAGAAGTCAAATGTTAAACCACCTTTCCTCCTTCCCCGCTCTATCTCCTGTCCCTCAGTGGCACAGAGAGATGGGGAATTGAGTTTACAGTCAGTTCATCACATGTTGTTTTTCCTGCTGCTTAGGGAGACGAGTCCTTCCCCTGCTCCAGTGTGGGATCCCTCCCACAGGAGACAGCTCTCCATGAACTTCTGCTCTGTCCCATCCTATGGTCAACAGTTCTCCTCAAATTGGTCCAACATGGGTACAACTTTTTCATGGGGTCAGTCCTTCGAGGCCAGCTGGAGCTGCTGTGTTTGCTGTGCTGGGTGTGCAGTGACCCCTTGCTTTGGACATCTGCCTGTTTGGTGCCCTGACAGATCCTTGCCCAAAGGTGAAGATATTTGATGGCTGGAAGAAGAAACTGTTTTATCACCCAAAGTGGTGAATGTGACAACCTGGCAAACAGGCTGGATGGTCAAGGATTTCCTTGCCTTTCTAGGTAGCAGAATGACTACATGGGAAAATTAAAAGCTATGTACTGGAGCCAGGTGATCTTTGGCTGGTGGAAGGATTTATGGGTGAAGAGTTTTTGCTGGACATACACATCACTTATGAACTTTCACTGTTGTCTGTGGGGAAACTGAGGTATGTAAGGCAAGAGGAACTTATTCACTCACTGAAGCATGAGGAGAGGTGAAGATTTGGGTACTATCATTGTGTCTTCTATGAACAACTTGTGGTGTTTTAAATTTTCTTTTATCTGTTGCTCTCTTAAGAATCATGGGGAATGGCAGCTAAAGACTGAGCTAAGAGAGGGTAGCTCTGAAAGTGAAGCACGTTGTGCTCTGTAGCAAAGGAATATGGAGCAAAACCACAAAGTAATCTGGATTTCCTGTCAATGAATGTTTCCACTGAAAGTAAGGCGCAGGGGTTCTGAGCAGAGACGCACAAATGTGTGTTACTTCTTTAAAGATAAGCAGAACTGGGCATTTAGATGAAACAAATGTTACCAAGGCTGGATAATTTAATGCATGCCGAGGGGAAGGGTAATGAAATGAGGTAGTGGATGCATGACTCTTACCAGTGCCTTTGTGTAGAAGAGTGCAGTATGGTAGTTAGCATTTGTGCTCCAAAAATGTAATTACCATGTCAAGAACCAAATCCAGACCAACCAACAAACACAGGCAGAATGGCAGGGGGCAGGTCATGGCTGTCAGCTACAGTATGTGGATGTTAATGTTGTTCTGGAACTGAAGTTTTTTAAAAAAGGAGAA
The DNA here is from genome assembly GCA_037834095.1 of Argya squamiceps. Taxonomy (NCBI): domain Eukaryota; kingdom Metazoa; phylum Chordata; class Aves; order Passeriformes; family Leiothrichidae; genus Argya; species Argya squamiceps. The sequence continues at coordinate 108,913,590 of JBBMKD010000001.1, forward strand.
GGGGAAAAATCAACAAAAAATTTCTGAAAGTCAAGAGTATTCATCATTCAAGTCAAAAAACAATAGACTGCCTAGCAGGGACATTTAGACAGAAAGAGTGTGACACACAGAACTTGCACATTGCTGCGGGTTCCACTGTGGGGCCCTATGGCATTGATTTGATTAAATAAGAGCAGTAGGGGTATGGAGAACTGTTGCTTAAGTTTTCAGGAAAATATCCTTGCCAGCCTTCATTGATATAAAAATAGAGGACTGACTGGGTCCATATGACCTAATTCCATTCTTCTTTGCACCAGCAGATGAAGGAATTGCTTTCTGGAGGTTAATGGCTTTAGACTTGCATGTAAATGAGGGGAAAATCTGATCTTAAATCTCAAGGAAGCGAAAAGTCGTGACAGGATGTAGCACAGATCTCTTCCACAGGGGCTGGCAGGGAGGGATTGTGCAATTAGAGGAGCCTTTAGCAGTGCCATTCATTCTGCAGTTGTCCTCCTGTTTCAGTGTAGGTGAGGGTGAGGATTTGAGGAGGAAGAAGGGGGTGGCAGAGTAACTTTGGATGGGGCTTTGTGAAGGGCTGTCCCAGATCCCTCCCAGTGGTGTTTGTGTTGTCCCTTCCAGACAACGCTTTTCAGGCCAGGTTGCTGGGCTGTCTATGCTGACTCACCTTGGGGAGGATCTGGGAATGTCCTGAGGGGAATCAGGGGCAGCCTGGACAGCAGGGAGTTCCTCAAGCCTCAGTGACAGCTCTGGATTTCTGAGACCCCAAACACACACACCCCACAACGTGGTGCAGTGGAGCAGGTGATTGTATGACCCTATTCCCTCATTGGCAGGACTCTTCAAAACCTTATCAGGTTGGAAGGGGACCAGGATTCTGAACCAGGATCCTGATCTCCCATGAAGGAATCCTGTGATGGTTTTGGCTTCTTTTCTCTCTCTGCCAGGGTCAGGATGAATAACATGGGAAACAAGAGATTGAGTTCGGACTTGGTTGTTTATTATATCTTATCTATTTACAGACTCACAAGCCATGAGTTTAACTAGCAAGCTAGAAAAATGAGGTAAAATGGAGAGCTTCTAACTCTTTCCAAGGTTATTTAAGTGCCAATTACCCAATAATAAGGTGACACATATTATTTATGTTTTTGACCCAATAATGACCACCCAAGGCCCGCAGTGCAGACCTTCTTCACCCAATTACAAAAAAAAAACCACCTAAACCCATGAAAAAGAAAGAAGAAGAAGGTGAAGAAGAAGGACTTAGACAACACCCAAAATCCTCTGTCTTCACTCACACACATTGCTATATACTAAAATCTTAAATTTAAATTACTAGCATTCCAACAGAATCCTATGTTGGACCTGAAGGGACACACCCAGATTTAGTTGTACCTCTATGTTGATGAGGAAAGAGCAACATGGGCAGACAGGACCAGCCACGCTGCCCATCCTCACCTTCAGCTCCCCAAAGTTAGATGTCCTAGGCTGGTTTTTTGCAGGTTTCTCTTTGCCTGCTCAGGTCTCTCACTCTGCGCCTGGCTGGTGACACTGTGCCACTTCTGGGTGGGCACCAGAGCTGTTCCCTACATGCAGAGCTCACAGATTCCTGCAGGCAGGGCAAGCTCTGGTGATGCAAACCTTGCTTTGTGCTGTCCTGCACCTCTCTGTCAGCTGGGTGAGTCCAAACACAAACCAGAGAGGCTGAACAGCTACTTGGAGCTTTGGAATCAGGGAGAAGTGCAGTGATTTTCCTGTTCAAAAGGCAGAGAAGACAACAGCACATTTGGTATGGATATCAGATATATGGGAAACCAAATGCAGCCCTAGTGTATCTTTATGGGCTTCAGCAAAATTAGCCCAGGATCAAAGGCAGGCAAGAGCTCAAAAGTTTTCAGGTGGGAGCTCTTAAGGGCACACCTGTTTTCCCCCTGTGGAGTGGATAATGTGTTTCTGATGTTTTGTCATCTGCCAGTTCAAAGATGGTCTGGGGTTGACATCCATCCATCCATCCATCCATCCATCCATCCATCCATCCATCCATCCATCCATCCATCCATCCATCCATCC
>JBBMKD010000001.1:108915685-108931042 GCA_037834095.1 Argya squamiceps
ATCCATCCATCCATCCATCCATCCATCCATCCATCCATCCATCCATCCATCCATCCATCCATCCATCCATCCATCTCCTGGAAAAGGGGATGCATGTCCTTGGAACCTGAAGCCCTGGGGTCTGTGTAGCTGGGGAGGCAGTATGAGGGCAAGGAGCCTGAAATGTTTCTCCTCCAAGAGAGGGTTGGGATGCAGAGGTGAGACAGGACAGAGAAGAACATGTTACTAAAGCCCATTCTTTCAGCTGTGCTATGCAAATTCAGGGTCCCAAGAATGACATTTTCCATGCAAACTTTCATTCATTCTTCAGGAGTGGAAAAAAAAAAGTATTCTGGCATTGCCTACATGATCTATGATTTTATTTACCTTAATCTGTTACTTCATTTGCTCTCTGTTTACTGCCTCTCACCTGTTTTGTATGTTTTGCCTCTTGCTTCATTTCTTAATGAAATGTGATTTCCACTGTTTTCTGGCTCCTTCAAATGATCAAAAAAACCTGGCATGGCTTTTTTATAAAGACTTCCCACTAATATACTTGTAAAATAACTTTAATCAATGCTACCTCTTGGGGAATTCCTAAGTAATTGCTAGAATGCAACTAATTATTGTGCTTTTACTTTACCATTCAGTCGTTACTCTTCTGTGTAGTCGTAACTTTTGCTAAATATTAGCTCTCTGATGAGCACCCCTATTAGACTGGGGTTTTTTTCTCAAGAAAATGTGTAATTTACTTAATTAGTTCTATTCATCTGTTTAACTCTTTTGCTGCCATATTACCACTTTTGAGAATGTTTGGCATTTCTAGCTTAAAAGCCTGAGAGGAACTTCCCAAGGAAGAAGGAGGTGGCTTCAGGTTTGTGAGTGCTTACTTACTGCAGGGAAAATGGTCAGTTAGTACCCTTTTCCTAAAGGATAAACCCCAAAAATATCAATGGCTTTTGTTTCTCAGGAGGATCAGAAAAGGGCATGGTGAATATTATTTTCTGAATATTATTCAGAAAAGTTGGGGGTGGGAGGAGGTGTTGAGTGTTGTGGCGGTGACAGTATTTGATTTCTTCCAAGCTGGTTAAATACAGAATATTGCTGGTGTTGGTAGTTCTGTTTCAAATTAAGTATAACTTCTTTTTCCTCATATTTAGACTAATAGAACCATAGAACAGGTAAGAAGGAACTTTGAAAGATCATCTGGTCCAACCTTCCATGGGAATGGGAGCCTAGACAAGGTTATTTGACACCCTGTCCACATCTCTGAGGTGGTTGTTCCACTGTGGGGTTGGATTCCTAATGCTGAAAAATTTTCTTTCTTACATTGAGATGAAATCTCTTGTCTTGCAGCTTGTAACTGTTGCCCCCTTGTCTTCTCCATGTGGCTCCTTCTGAAGAGGGAGCTTCAGGTCTCTCTGTAGCTGCCCTTCAAATAATGAAATACAGGGATTGAGCTCCTCTGGGATTTCTCCAGAGAAAAAAGAACTAACTCTAGTAAAGACAAAGGTAACAAATGTATTGAGACTTCTGCCTTGCCAGAATTATGATGTTTCCCTGCCCCATTAGCAGCAGACCTTTGTCTTCCCTGTGCTTCCACTTACTGCCCATGGATCTGAAGATCCTTTTCTGCTTGTACGTGGCATCCTTGGCCAATTTCAGTTCTAGATGAGCATCAGATTTCCTGTCTAGGAAACTGCTGAAAAGCAGTTTTAAAGCCGTTTAATATCATTAAAAATGTGTTTATCTGTATCAAATGCAATGTATTACCTTTTTGTTATCCATTTTCAAAACACACATTTTTCCCCTCTGCAGTAGTCTTGGCTTTTGCCTGTATGCAGTGAGGTGTGTGCTTAGGCACTGCCACTTGGAGTCATCTGTGGCAGTTCATTATTGTTACTATTGCAATAATTATATTAGTAAAGCAAATCACTATCACTAGGTCTGCAGTGCCAGCAGAAGCTTCTTGCAATTTATTTAACACTGGGTACTGACAGGTAATAATGCCTTGAAGAAGTGCTCATAAAAGACACTTTCCCCCCTAACCTGGTTAGAAAGGTTCTTATGAAATTATTGCAAGCACTGTATCTTATTCAGATCCTGTAAAATAATAGATTCTCCTGTAATGTAGGAGTGTGGTGGTTTTTTTCCCTTATCAAGTCTCTGCTGACCTTTTTAGGATTATTTCCACCTCAGTTGCATATCAATGCACCTGAGCAGTAGCACAAACTACACAACCCCCAGGGCTGCCCCATCCCTGGTGTGTTTGGCACTAGGAGGGGCTGTGTTGGCTTGGCTGACCCAGGAGATTCTAGCTCTCTTATTCCATGCTCTTTCCTACCTTGCTCTCTTGTCCTGGTTCAGTGGTGCATGGCCACAGGCAAGGTGTGCAGACCCAAGGGGCAGGGCAGCCTGGGAATGAGCTGGAAATTCCATCATTCCAGCACTTCTTTGCTCAGCGAGTCATGGGGATTATATTAGTAGCAAACCTGACTGGCATTATCTCCCCATATTTGGGGACAAGTGGGAGAAAAATGCACCTGGGTACATCTGCAGGGTAAGGGGAAGGGAGACATTTTGTCCTCCTGTGGGACCTCATGGTTACCAATAGCAAAAATAAAAGAAAATTGAAATATTGATGGAATTTCTCATGCACTTGGCATTTTCTGTAGTGCTGTGGAAAACTCTAGGTGGCTTAGTTGTCATCTGTATATGATCTATCGTAAAAAGTCCCACTTTCAGACATTCTCAATCTCTGCTTAATGAAGAGACAGGCATCATGAGAGCAGTTTGTAACAAATTTATTAGCCAGTCATATGCATTTAATTAATGTATAGCTCTGTATTCTACTTGCAGGCTAAATTAATAAGGAACAGAAACAGATGGATGCTTTTATCTCGCTGAAAATGAAGACACACTTAATTTTCTCTGCTGCTGATGTAATTCCAGACTGATCTGCTGCCAGAGGTTCTGGTGGTAAATTTGCCTGCTGAACTTTTCAAGGTGTAAAGAGCATTTGGATCAAGCCTGACTCAGAGTGGTGGCACTTCATTTATTCCCTGGGTGAAGAGCCTGCCTCGCCTGTCCTCTCCTTTACCTTCAAGTGTTGTTTAAATGTTTTCTTAATATGTGGAGAAAGCTAAACTGGGAAGGCAAGGAGCCAGTCAGTGGTACAATCTTACATGGGGCCACCATGTAAAGAGCACCACGAAGATGTGTCAAGTCCTGAGGGCTGACCTGCAACCTCCCAGAGTGGCTAAATAACATTGTCAGAGGGCTGATCAGGTGAGCTTTGCAAATCAAAAGGTTTTAATTAATGGGAGAATAGGAAACTATACAAAAACAAAAAGCAAAAGCCCAGCACAGTGCAAGGAAGTCCTTTTGCACCTGCTGGGGCACCCCAAAAAGCCCTGAGCACCTCTGAGCTGCTTCTTAAGTATACAATGATCCAGGAGGGACAGTTTGGCTTGCTGCCTGTAGAAACAGCTACAGGTTTTGAGAAACATTTCCAAAGCCCAGCCTGTGCTCCTGTGCTGGCACTGGGCCAAACACGGTGAGGGAAACACAGAAAGTTCTGGTGCTTTTCCATGAAAGTCAGGGGTGAAACTGGAATCCCTTTTCCTCATTTGGAAACATTTTCTTGGGTGTGGAAATGCCCTGTAACAAGTCAGATGTTTGTGGCAGGAAAACGCAGGCTGTGTGTGACCTAAATGATCCCCTGCCAAAGTCAGGTGGGGGCTGGCAGGTCAGTCCCCAGCAGGAGAGGTCCCAGGGGGTGGCTCCTGTCACCTGAGCAGCTGCACACACTGATCCTCTCTAATTCCTTGTGTGGTGTCACCCGGGAGTCATTCAGCATCCCAACAACAGCTTTGATCTGATTAACGCAGCCCAGCAAGGGTTTCCACAGGGATCAGCCATGGGATGCTTTGGAGTGTGTGAACCTAACATTAAATAGCTACAGGTGGCCTTTTGCTGTTAGAGGGGTAAAAAAATGTAACTTCATATTGCTGAATCCTCCCGGAATTGCACACTGTGGGCAACATAATCCCTGAGGATACATTTGTGTTCTCTTCAGCCTCGAAGTCACCAATCATCTGTGGTTTTCTCTGTCACCTGTGTGTTAAGATGTTAAAACAGAAAGGGCAAGGCTCTGCAGTTATATTAATACAAAGCCAGAATGAGACCCAAGAATGTCAGGATTTTCTGTAGTATTTATCTAAGGAAGAAGTGTCTCAAAGTGCAGATGACACACCACACCAGCAGAACAAGTAAGTCACTTTGAGAAGAGCTGAGCAGGTACTCTATTTCTTTCCAACTTTTCCCACCCAAACCACCCCTGCAAACCAAAACCAACCAACCAACCAACAACAACAAAAATCAAACCAAAAAACCCACCCCAAGAAAATACGACAACGCCCAAGTAATGAGCAGTCAGGCCTGTCAAAACATTGTCACTTGCATAAAAACCATTTTTTCTTAACTTCCTCCCCTGTTTTCACAGTCAGACTCAAAATATTTTTTTTTTAACTGGAAGACTTAAGAAAGCTAGCTGTTTATTTCCCATACACAATATTTGTCATAGTTTGACAGTTTACAAAATGTATATGTTTGGATGAAATGGCCTTTTTCTTACAGAAAATTTCCAGCCTGTTCAATTTTTAGTTTTAAGTGGCTCCAGCATGTGAAGCAGTGTGTTATATTTATTTTTTCTGTCAGGTGCTACTCCTAATGAAGCTGTGCAATGGGCTATTCAATCATGAGCCTTAAGTGTTTTTCTTGAGACAATAAAAAAGGAAGGAAACATCAAACAACGGGAATAGAAACAGTGAGATTTCAGTGAGGGGAAAGGGCAAAATCAGTGGACCTGGGAATCCTGTTAGGCACACTGCCACCATTAAAATCCAAAAGAAAGCATATGGTGAACTGTGACAAAATATTCTGGATAATCAGATAATTTAGTGAGATTTAGTGGGTTGCTTTATGGCTGAAGCATGGAATAGAGCAATAATTATTAATCTGTCACTTCCACTGACTTTGACTACACAGGACAATTCCCGCTTGATCTACTCTACAAATCCAGACTGGTCACATTCTCACTTAAACTGTGCTAATTCAGGTTGTCACAAGCTCAGATTAATTGGTCCTAGGGATGCCCTGCCATGTCTGCTTTCCTCTGACAATGTCTCCCCTACTTAGGGCTGGGAGACAGGTATGGGAACTGCAGTGATGCTTCAGCTCTGCTCCAGGAACCCACAGAGCAAAGGAAGCCTTGGATGACTAAACAAATGCAACAGTCCCCGCCCCGAGGTGACCCAGATCCATCCTAATGCTGGAAAGGCCTTGGCTGTGCTGAGGAGATGACAGATACCTCCATCTTTTCCACTGGAAGCAACATCTCCAGCATTATGTTCATTGTTGGGTGTAGCTTTGGATATCTCACACACACACCTCTGGTTGTGTCCTATGAAGACTGGTTGAGTCACTGGTCAAAAGGTTTTCGCTGTTTTTGTTTGCCATTTCACAGGTTTTCCTGGAAGCCCGTTTGTTGATTTCCACCATAGATTGTCTACAAAACCTCAAAAATTCCTCCTCCCCGCTTCTTTTTTTCCTGCCCCCTCTTGCCCATTTTCTCCTCCCACACTTTTTAGGAGCATGCTATGTCCTGCATGGATTTAAAACCCTGCTATGAGATTTCATGCTTCAAGTTCATTACTGCTTACTCATGAACCAGGCAACAGCTGAGTAATTCACCTTTACAGAGCTCCTGACACCCAGGGGTGACCAAAAGGCTGAGTCTGAGAATGGCATCACCATCAAGGTGACTTCTGAAGCACCAGAGCACTAAATCTGTTTTACTGGCAGCACTGAGGGCTATTGCATGCAGGGTTTTTGGAGGGGGTGGAGTTTGTGGTGGGTTTTTGTGTGGTTTTTTTGGGGGGGAGTTGTTTGTTTGTTTTGGTTTTGCCTTGGGTTTTTTTGTCTGTTGGTTTTTTGTGGGGTTTTGTTTGTTTTGGTTTTTTTTTTTAATGTGGGCTTCCTGCTATGCTACCAAACATTGACTCTTGTCTCAGTTCTTCCCTTTTGAAATGCCTCCCAAACAGAGTAATTATCACAGCCAAAACACTGTGAGCATTAGCAGCACTGTGAGGATTTTATCCCATTTTAAAAAGAAACAATGTTTGATATCAAGCAAAAAAATATTTCCTTAACCACCCTCTGTGGAAACACACAAAAAAGTTGCTCTGAATGTATGGCCTGAGACAAAGGTAGAGTAATTCATTCACCTGCCTTGTCTTCAGGGTGCACAATGAATCTGTAGCCAGACAGCATATTTTTTGCTTGGAGTATCCCAGCCACACAAATAAACATGGTTTTCTGCCGAAAAAACTGAGAAATAAATGAAAAGCACTGAGAGGAGAAGCCACAGGGTTTAGTGGTTGGGCTACTAAGTCTGTCTTCTTTTCTTATTCCCTTTATTGATCATGTGTATCTTCAGTAAGTCTCTCCCGCTCTCTCTATCAGTTTTCTTTACTGTCCTATTGCTCCATCTCTGACCCATGAAACCTTGTTTTTTCTCTGTGTGCTTGGTGCAACAGGCTGCAGTGAGCAAAGCAAGAGAAATGTGTGCAGGGCACTCAGAAATATGTGCTTGCTAAGGGGGCTTAACCTGGCACCTCCTTCTGTGCTTGCAGCCAGCTGTGAGGGTGGTCACCCGCAGAGGTGATGACAAAACTTTGACCTCCATCCACAGCCATGGGACTGGGAATGTCAAATTCTAAAGTGCAGCAGAAAATCTCCCTGTAAAATTGCTGAGCTGTCTGCATGTAGCAGAGCAAAGACCATGACTTGCAATCTTACTGTATTTTGTATATTCTGTGGGTTTTTAATATCCTGGGTGCCCCTCTCCCCCCCAGTGCTTGCTGTGCTGCACATGTCAGCACAAAGATCCTGCTCCTCAGAGATGCTGCTCAATCTCTGGGCTGTAAATCCTTGTGTGCCATGCAAATAACAAGGAATCATCAGATAATCTCTCATGAAGCTAATGGTGCTTCAAATGGCTGTACAGATTATAGTTGTTAGCAATGCTGAGGTTTTGCTATCCAAAGTATCACCTGCTAATGGCCCCTCCTGTTCACACCCCGTGATCACAAAGGGTTTTCTTTGTTTTTACCTGCAGAGCTGGAATTTAATGACACCAGAACTGTAAGGAAATCTTGGGGATATATAAAGTGGAATACCATTTCCAGATTCTTTACTGCTCCTCTTCCTTCAAGAGGAAGTGTTTAGTTACATATTTGGGATAAGTGAGAGCTTTGCCAGGCCCATTGCGGTTTTCCTTTCTGGGGAAGCACGGGAGGATTTGCCCTCAGCAGTCCTCTTCCATTATGTGCTTGATAACAGACTGAAATAGGTTTAATATAATTGACTTAGCATTGTGGGAGGGTACTTTGCCAAGTAGTGGGAACTGGCTTGTGCCAGCTTAAAAGGTCATTGCTGTGTAAGAGTGTCCCTTCAAGCATTATCTGCAAACATGGCCTTTGATCCAGTGTAATTGATTTTAAAGCCTGATAGCTTGCCAAATTGATTTATAATATGAATTACTGATGGGAAAGATTCTTGAATTCAAATGCAAGTGGCAAAACGTCGTCAACACAACCGACCTTTGTTTGCAGTCTCTGCCTTCCTTGTGTTTAATTAATGCTTTCCACAGGAACTGGTGGAAAGCCTAGAAGGCAATTGTGAAAAATAAAGGCACAAGTGGGCACTTTGCCTACTACATCCCCTATAAAAGAAGACAATGTGATGAAAAGCCACTTTAATTAGCAGCAGCTATGAGTCTGTTTCCAATCTCATACAGGTAATTCTTTATTGTGACTTTATGTATTCACTTCATTTATTCCTGAATTACATCCTTTTCACTGCAGTCAAAATTATACCTAATGTCCTCATGATATGGAGAGTCCTTTGACTAGGAAACTACCTAAAAGCATGCAGTAATTTGAAAAAAGAAGAAAGCCCACCACAAAAAAAAGAAAAAAAAAGAAAAAAGAAAAAAGGCAGTTTCTTGGAGACTAGGATACAAAGAAGTGATAGAACAGTTTCCTGTATAAGAGTGCAATAAAAATGAAGCCTAGGCAAATGCATGGGGTTGGCTGGTGCTTGGAGGAAGGTCATCTGGTTTACAAGGATCAAGTGAGGCTGGAAAAAAGTCTGTAACACTGGAGAGAATAATTTCATTCTCCATATAGAGCAGGAAATACAAAAAGGGAAGATTTTGCCTTATCTGAATTTCAATAAGCCCTGATATGTGGTAGAATGCTGTGCCCTGAGATCATTTTTCTGCGATGGAACAAATCCTTTTTTGTGTGTCTCTGCCTGGTCAGGCTGTTGCCCCAGGGTGGTGAGCATATTTGCCCTGCTTGTAGCTCTGCACCTGAACTTTGAGGGTGAGAGGGAACTGCAGATGAACTAGACCAGCAAGTGAGAAAACAGAGCTGCAATAACAGAGGGGGACTGTCATGGTCTGCTTTAAAGTTGTGCCTTGTCTGCATTGTTGCTCATTATTTCCTTCCCATGAACTGCAATATGCTTAGAGAACCCTTCCAAAAATGGGTCATGCAGGAAGGGCACTGCTTGCTCCTCTCTGCAGGTTGGTTATTTAATTCTGAAAGTCATTGAGCAGCATGAAACTGAGAACTATAATGAAATGGAGCAATCAAGCAAAAACTTGGGCCCATTTACTTTTGTCATCTTCTATTAGTGTCCTTATTAGTGGGGAGTGCTGCATGAGTCTCTTGCTGTCAAAACCTAAAAGTGACCTTTTTGGTCACTTTAGTAGCCAAAGGACTGGATTGGTCCAAACCAGAAATATTTTTAAAGTATCATCACTGGCATTGAAAATGACTCCAGCAGTGATGTGTGGGTCTGCTCTAATTGCTAAGCTTAAATTTCCATTGCTGTTTAGTGAAAATAAAATAAATCTTTAGCAATCAGTGTGATGGATGTACCTGTTGTTCCATCTCATGTCAGTAAGGGGTGACATGCTGTTTTCAGTTCCAAGGTGTTTTCAGTGGCTGATGGTTCTTGGGTTGAATTGCCAGAGGGCAGAGAATTTGGTCTCACAGAGACAAGTTGTAAAGAAAGGAAAAATAAAAAGATAAAATTGATAAACTGAGACACATGGTCTCTTGTATTCAAAGCTTTCAAAGTTTTTATGCAGGCTGTAATTCAAAGCCATCATCAGATTATTGACAGACTCAGGGACCTGGTAGATAAGGAAATTGGAAAGAAATAAAGTGTTTCACAGGAAATATTCTCGAAGCAGGTGCCTCACTTCTTTCCTGTACAGGATGATTTCCATTTTGAAGCTCTCAGCTAACCACATGTCATCTATTGCAAGAAACTTTTGTGACATTCAGAGCAGTCAGGCACATTTGTCTCCAAGCATTTAGCCTGGTTCTGGACTTTAACCACTGACACAGAAATGTTGAGCATTAAAAACTGTCATGTAAGCCATGAAATCCTCATCTGAGATCTTCTAGGAAAGAAAAAATATGTAACAAAGGCTATCTGCTGAAGCCAGGACATGTGCCTTCAGCCAAGAGGATGGCACAGATCTGTCATTTGAAAAAATAAGGGAAGCTTCTGATGCACCTTGAAGATTTGTGCTGGGATTTGCCCTCTGAGAGCCATTGAAACTGTCCTGTTGCTTCCCAGTCTGTTAAAATCACCAGAATTAGGATTTTTTCCTCCCTGTTGCCAAACCCAAAGAATTTTTAACAAAATGTACCCATCTAAGAATGCCTTAACCAGCTTCACCATTCACTAGAGTTGCAGAGAACAATAGTCATCTTTTGGAAAGCAATGCACAACAAAGAGAAATTTTCTGCCACACTTCCACTGTTGTGAAGGACATGGTCAGAGAAGAGTATTATATCAATTCCCCCTATTTTTATCCATTTTGCCTATCTGGTCTTTAGCAGTAGTAACTCTGTCTGCCATAAGGACTGCTTTCCTTGCTTTCCTAGTTCTGTAACGCAAAATGTGAATAATTTTTGTTTAGTTTAATTTTTTTCATGATGAAATTGACTATAAACCTGTGATCTTGAGCTATCTTTTAGTGCTTTCAGTTTTACTCAAAAAAAGAATCTATCTTTTTCTTTTAAGGTAGCAGGTTTGGTCTGAAATGACAGAGGGAGAAAAAGCTATTAAGAATTGTTAAAAAAAATTACCAAAGTAGGACCACTACCCCGGCTGAGATTAGTCCACATTTCCATAAAGATCCAAATGCATTGCAGTTTTCATGTCCTTTTTAATGCTCTCCCACTGTCCTCTGCCACATGCTTCCAGAGCAGGAGCAGCGTGTCTCTCTCATGGTCTGCTGTTGTTAAGTGGAGTCAGTTCAGCCTAAATTACTCTGCTTTTAACTCCTGCTTGTTCTACTCTTATAGATATACTGCTCTCAGGATGACTATTCCTATTTTTCTCACTTAATTACAAAAATTAATGCTCCCAAATGCTTCAGGGAAAAAACCAACACTTTCCAAGAGGCTCCAGAAAGGGAAAAAAACACTTGTTTAGATGTACAAGAGTTGATTAGAAGTGATAAATTATTAGGTCCAAATAGATATTTATTTGCATCTACATTCTGAAACAGGATCATTTATGCTAAGCCAGACATCATGTTATAGAGATTGGAAAAGCAAACATTTTTAACCCTGTCACAGGACACACAAATGAATGACTGAACCTCCAAGGTATCGGGGGATGAAGAAACATTAAACAGTTTTTTTCTGGGGCTGAGCCCTTGTGGCTCTGTGTTCAGCTTCTCTGAACAGCTGCAGCACCTTGGGGCTGCTGTGATATGTTGGGGCAAGTGGCAACAGCCAGCATTTGTGACCTTTGGAGGAGGGAAATGGTCAGGCTGATTGACTGTGTGCTCTGGAAGGCAATAGCTGTGGGTCTGGACGTCACACAAGTTTCCTAGAGCAAAAACAATTTCCATTTTCTTTTTTGTCCCTTCTATGAAAGTTTTTGCTTTAAAGGTCCTTCTGCTTAAACAACTGTTTGCACAGGAGGGAACGTTGTTTTTGTTGTGGGCCCAGACTCGTTTTCTTCCTCTGGATGGATCTGGGTTTGATGCTTGGGTTTCTGATGAACTCTATAAGAAATTGCATGTGGCCTTTCTTTCTTCCAGTGGGTGCCTGGCAGAAACATTGTGCTTGTGAAATCCATGGACACAGAACAACACAAAAGAGCCTGGACACACTTCCAGCCTAGCAGGCAATAACAATACATTTGCTCTGCTTCATCTACCCTTGGATTTCACAGTGATTGACAGCTTGTAGCTGCCATCTGTTAGTGGAAAATCTAGTTATTACAAGAAAGCAATTTACTCACTGAATTTGAAAGGAGATTCTACCCTACTGCATTCATTGTTAGGATGCAGAACACTGATGTGATAAAAAATGTGGTAGCCATCACTTTAGGATTTTCTTTTGTATCCCTTCATGGGATCATGCATCTGCCCCCAGGCATTTGCACAGAACTGTCTGAAAAATGCTGCTGTGAGGTGTTAGTAGGTGGGGCTTCATCCAGCTGTTGAGGAACAACATGGATGAAATTCCCTTTTAAGACAAAATGTGACTTTGGGGATGGTCATAGAAAAGTCCATTTTGTGACTGATGTCATAAGGTTTTTTCCCATCCATTCATAATCAAGATGAAGACAGATTTGTAACACTTGGATAATATCCTTCTCTAAAAAGCCATTTATACCCCTGGGTGGGTGTGAGCCTACACAGAGCTACAATGACCTCCTCTTCAAAGTGGCCACCAATTTCAGGAAGAATTTCTGAAGTACTGATGCTTTATCAAATCTGGGACTCAAGGAATCCCTAGAACATCTTTGGAATGTTGAGAGGTCGGAAGGTCAGCTCTGAAGCTGGACAATGTGTGTTCCTGTGAGCACTGGATGAGGAAAACAAAGGTAGGAAATGTGCAGTGAACACATAAAGCAGCTACAACCCATTTACAGTTGTCCAGGGGAGAGGGGGAAGAGCTAACCTGGAAAAGACAGGACTGGATAAAAATAAGTTGAGTTAGACCAAAGGAATCCACCTGGTGCATGCCCCTTTGTTAGGAGCATCCTGGGAAGAGCAGAGGCAGCTTCAAAGAGCAAAAGACAGAGTGGTGCTGGGAGAAAGTGGAGCCTCCCAGCATCGTGTGGGGAGGGAGGAGCTGCAGCAGTGCTGCTGCCAGGGGGCTGGAAACTGGTTATCCACCATCTGAGAGCCCAGCCACTGATCACCAGTATTGGCTTTTCTAATTAGAAGCAGCATTTCAGGGCAAGATTACACTCACAGGGCTGGAAATGTCGCAGCTGAATGGTTCTGTTAAAAATTACTGGTTTGTCAAAACCAGCACACTTTGTGGAGATTTGTCGGTTAGAGAAAATTGCTTGGAACAGTAATGAGAAAACTTTGAAGAAATCAGGCAATTTGATTCAAGTCTTCAGTATGGAATGTTTCAACTTTTCTGTATCAAAATAAATTTACTTCATTCTTTTTCCTTTTTTCTTAGTAGTTTATAGAATGTCTTCTAGTTAGACTGAAAAGTTTTAAATCAACAAAATATCTCTGAATGAAAAATTCAGGGTTTTTGCTTGAGATGGTAGCCTTTTTTTCTCTTCCTTTTTACATCATTGTATTCCAAAATAGAAGGACTGGTAAAATTATGTGTGGGGAGAGGGGAACCCAACCATCATACCTTCTGTCTCTCCTTTTGCTCCAGATTATACATTTGTCACAGACATGGCAAATGGCTCTTCATCTGCAATGATTTCCACCATAATATACAGCTTATACACACCTGAGAGGATGCAAGCAGACTTGAAAACATATCATGCTCTTTTTCTGTCAGTAAATGTCCCAGTCTGAAGCAGAAACAGTTTGGAGTCTAAATTCCATGTTGTTATTACAAAGTTTGCAGGTAGAATCAATGAATGTTCATCTGGGTGCCCCCTTACTAACCTGGAGACAGCTACAATACCCTGTCAGAGCCTCAACCTCTAATTCCAGAAGAAAGTAACAGTAAAATAATGAAATTTAAGCTGGAGCGTAAAGGAAGAGCTGTTGAAGTTAGATGACCAAAACTGGTGGGTCAAGGAGTGGGAATTTTTTTCTGTCTGGGAGCAGAAGGAGTCAGATCAGCACATAATCACATCCTCACTGAATGTAAATCTCTCTGGTACCTCGTGTGTGTTTTACAAGCAGGGAAACGATTGAGAGAATATGCTGACCTCATCAATTTAGGAGTATGAGGAGTCAATCCAATTTTAGGGCTGTGCATTCCCAGGGAGTGCAGAAAATTGTATTAACTTTCTACAAAAGCTGTCTCAGGAGCTCTAGCAATAGCCAAAACCTTTTACTTGGCATGATGCCATCCTAATTAACAAGAAAAAGGCATCGGGAAGAAGTTCTGCAGAAAATAAAACCAGGAATGAAAACTGGGAGCGTGGCAAGGGGAAAGATGCAGGACTACACATGATGCCTTAGAATTCCCTCTACTTCCAAAAAAACATCTGTGCCTGGGCTTGGCACCGGCCAGGAGGGATTCTCACAAGTGCCTGGTCCATCAGTAAGTGCTGGCAGGTGGAAGTTACACTGGGAGTGCAGACACCTAGAATAACATTTGCTGTGCTGCTGTAGGCTTCATCTTGTGCCAGCAGGATGCAAAATGAAGGCAAATTACCTGGTCTGTGCCAAGGGACCCCTCTGCAGAGGGAAACAAACTCCTTCAATTCCCTGAGCAACCCGGCAGCCACAGCCAGAGCTACGCTGGGGCTGGGACCCAGCACCACACAACAAAATATTCAGCATCACCAGCACTGCTTCTGTGCCCTGTGACACTGCAGAACTGCAACAGGTGTTTTACCCCAGTGAAACAAACTGCCCTGTTTAAATGTCTCACAGTGGGGTTGAGTTCTTTGATGGAAAATGCATTTCAGCTGAGAGAAGCTGCAGGTCACCCCAGCTAAAAGTCTTGCGGAGGAGCCTCTTAGTGTAATAAAAAATGAGTTCCTTCCATCTTTTTTGTTGTTGTTGTTTTCAAAGTGAACAGTATTTTAAGCATTACTTTGAATAATATTTTAAGTGGCATTTGCAAAAGATAGTTTTTTGTTTTTCACTCTACGAAATGTTAGGATATGATATAATTGATATTTGTAGTCCCGGTGTTAAAACCAAGTTTTCTTTCTAGAGTGCCGAAAGTTTTCAACACATTTTTTTGTTTTAATTTTGAGAAGGGGCTGTGTTTTATTGGGGGATGGGGAAAGTAAAACAATTTGAAAGAAAATATATTGACCCTTTTTGTCCTGACCTTCCTGACCTCCTACATTCTATTCCCTTTTCTCAGGTACTCATCTACACCTTTTGCCATCTTACTAGACAGGAAGAGTAAGAAAGATGATTTACCAATAACCTCAGTATTTTTGTAGGCCCATATTTTAATGTTTACTTTCATATTGTGAAATGAAATTATGTGAAATTTTTGTTTCCCCTAACTCAGATATTAATTTTTTCTATGGCCTGCATGGTTCAGGAGTGATACCCTTCATGCCATGAATGCTGTCAGTGGAGATGCAGAACACTTGGCTTTGTTGTTGCTGGGCTTTAAGTTTCTTCTCCGGGCAATTAGGAAGACACACAAAAATAGAAGTAACATATCCTGGCAAAATGGAAGAAAACAGCAGTAAAAGTTGGGCTGACACATGGAAAAGTTGGGGCTTTTTGTGTAACCAAAGAAAGTATGCCCTGTGTTTGCAGAACCTCTTAAATAAGTGGAAAAGTGGAACTGAGTTGGCCAGGAAGACTAATTGAACTTGGTAGGAAGTCAAGACTAAGGAATGTGCACACAGTTGCCCCAGAAAGTTTGAAGGTTACACAAAGGAGGGAAATAAAGTGCTTATCATAATTCATAATGTGAATTACTATTCAAATACAGCTGGGTGTATTGGTAAGGAGCGTAACCAAACCCAAAGGTATTAAAGCAAATGGAGCAAACCAGCTGAGAAACTGAATCCTGATCATTCAAGCAAACAGACCTCTGAGGAGGGCTGGGAGGGGAATTGTCTTTGGGGGTAAAAACAGGAACTGAGCTGTGAGATCAAGAAGTTTATACAGTGATAGGACCAGAGAAAAAAGGGATTTCGGTCTCTGACATTTCTGAGTCAGCTGAGCTTTGCTCAAATGTGGGGACACCACTGGGGTTTATAAAATGCTTCAGGTTGTGTCAGCAACTGTCAGCAGTTGTGCTTGCTGCTGTCCTACTCTGTTGAGTGCTGCACACCTTAATTTGTTTTCATTTCTACTAATGA
>JBBMKD010000001.1:108931142-108967460 GCA_037834095.1 Argya squamiceps
GGTCTCTGACATTTCTGAGTCAGCTGAGCTTTGCTCAAATGTGGGGACACCACTGGGGTTTATAAAATGCTTCAGGTGTCAGCAGTTGTGCTTGCTGCTGTCCTACTCTGTTGAGTGCTGCACACCTTAATTTGTTTTCATTTCTACTAATGAAAATAAATAGCAATGAGAGAACTCCAGGGAGGGTAGGAAGGAACTGCATTTGTGTTTCAAAGCTCTGCAGCCCTGCTCTCTAGCGTGCATTTGCAGTGTGAGGCAATGTTCATGCCTTGTTAAATAAAAAACAAAGAGTGAAAAGAGAAAACAGTGCTGTTCTACCAGAGAGCACAGATTCCATCTCCTATTCACCACTTTACAGATTCTTTGCAGTCTCTGGCCCCAGGCTACATGAACATGCTCATCTGAATTTTAAATGCAATAGCTTGAAACCTTCCTTTCCACCTTGAAAACACTGACAAAAGCATCACAAAATTCAGCCCGAAGTTGAGAGGTGTGGGAAGCTCCCTAAGAATTACAGTGCTGCCTGCTTGGCAAACAGAAGAGCCACTGAGGCTCCTTTTCTGCTCCCATGTCTCCAGAGGAGGATCAGAGCTTGAGCCTGGTGAGTTATTATGGAGGCCCTCGAGTTTTTGAATAGAAGCAATCCAGTGCATTCATCTGGCATCCTCCGTCAGCTCCTCCAATTAGCTCCTGAACAAGGATCACTGCAAAACTTCCAACTCTGTTCTTGATGCTAAGAACATCACAAGAACTGGCAATTAAAAGCCTTGTTTGCAATCAGCACAGGAAGTGCTGCTTGGTTTGCTGGGCAGAGCCCTTCCTCAGGACTTGGAGGGGCCTGGCAGGCACGAGAGGAGCACAGCCCCTGGATAAAGCCTTCCCCTGATGGATGTCACACCACAGCAGATCCTCAATAATTCATCCCTGGGACAAGAAGCACGAGTGGTTCAGCGTGGAGCCAGATGTCACCCCTCCCCAAGTTGTGCCCTCACTGGATTTACTGCCTAAGCTGAACTGAGCCCAGGTTATATTTGGCTCTGACATCTCTTTAGAGAATTCAGAATAATTCAGGGAGCCGTGGTGTGGGTTCAACAGTGAATGATTCCTCCCCCCACTCCAGGTTTTTGGAGTAATGTGACGTTTCAGCATGGAGTTAGGAAGGTGCTGGTGGGAGTTGTCCTTCAGAGGAGATATGAGCCCCTTTCTGGGAGAATCCACAGAAAACTTGCTCAGGAGAGAGTTGCAGTGCAGGACTTATATAGTTATCACTGCTGTTCTCCAAAACACAACAAAAAGAAGAAAATCAGAAAGTGACTGCTCCCCTCCCTGACTGCACATTACAGCACAATAAGATTCTCCACCTTTGCTCTGTGTTCAGCCTGAGAAACACATTCTCTGTCCCAATGAGGCCTCGAGTTTTCCCTCAGTCCACACAGTCATTCCTTTAACACCTTGCACTTTGATGTGAAAAAGGAGGTAGGACTAAGGGGAGCTGAGCTCCATCGTTCTGTGATTCTGTGATTTTTATCTATTTGCATTCCTTCCACATTCACTCCTTCATGCTCATTCTTCTCCTTCCCTGCTCACTTTCCTTCCCTACACAGGCCTGACATTAGAGATAAGGTGACTCCATCTCAGGAGCAGAATCAGTTCTTCAGAAGTCTTCAGGCTCACCTTCTGCTTCCCATTCTTCCACAGCTCCTGCTCTGATATAAATGACAGTGCACCAGCACATCTCAGAGCAGCCTCTGGCCACAAACCTCTGCGTGTTCCACTTTTGCTGCTGAATTTCCAAAGATTTAATAACTACCTCAAATTTCTGGATGAGCAGTTGCTCTTCATGACAGCCTTTAAATCAGTTCTACATACAATAGAGTGAATAGCTGCCCCTAATCTCCGGGTGTCTGGCACCCCACCCAAATAATGGGATTTCACCTTGTATCAGCCGTGTGGTTAAGTCTTTCCTACCTTGCATCTTTTATTTCATGGAAACTGAGCAAAGCCCCCATCTGTGGAGATGGGACCAGCTCAGAAATATCCTTCCTATGGTTTGGAGGTGTGAGGGGAGAGAGTGACTTTGTCACCATCTGGATCTCATGGAGCTGTCACTGTGTCTGCTGGGAGCTTCTGAAGGAATCAAAAAGGCTTTGGACAAGGCCCTAAGGCTGACACGTCTTGGAGCATCCTGGGTCACTCTGACAAACCACATGGAGTAAAAAAATCTTTAAACTTGAAGGTCTAGTGTGATCACAAAACTTTCTCTGTCCTGCATACAACATGGAACTGAAGCAGAACCCATGTTCTCTTGCATTTGGTGTGAAGAACACTCTATTCTGTTCTTTTAGGCAAATAAATATCCTTTTTCTTTCTTTTCATAGCATGCTGCCTCATGCACTGTGCAACAAATGAAAATGTGTTGGATAGGAAACAGTGCGAGACAGTAAAATTGAATTTTAATGCTTCCTCCTGTTTTGCAAAACTGGTTTCTCTGAAAAATCAGAAATCCTGAAGTGATCTACAACCAAGTTACCCAAGAAACCATCACATTGCCACTGACACCCAGCTGTGCTATCAGAGAGCTGATATCCTACACACTAGAATGGTTATTCTTATCTGCATCTAATACAAATCTCATTTAAATATGCAAACAGATTGGGGAAAAGAGAAGTACTTCAAGGATTTAAAAAACCTGAAGTCTCTCAGCCTACTCCTTGGTCATGTTTTTTTCTTTAGAGATGAAGTTTAGCAGGCAATTTAACCAATATAGAGAAAGAAAAAGAGACTTTCATGAATATTGTTCACCCTCAGAAAAAAGCTGACCTGTCTCTAAAGCTAAAACCATATTCTCAGTGGGAGAAAATGAATACAGAAAAAAAGCAGCTGGGCATGAACATTGCAGCAGTTTTACTCCAATCCAGTGATCCATAGAAAAAGTTGCTGCAAATGTGGATTTGCTCAATGTACACAAGGCTGTGATATTTGAAGTGCTGAGAACCTGAAGCTGACCTTTAATATTATTCTGCAATTTGGTAATGACTCCTCTGGACTCCAGAAGCTCTTTGGAAGGTCAGGTGGATGTAACCTGTGCAACCAGTAAAAGACTTCGGCATGAGTTTTTGAGAAATTAATATTTTTTAATATATTTTGCAAATGATAAACCATTTTAAGTTTTACACTCCTGATGGATTATGCTAATTAAATATTGATAGGTGTACTTTTGTTTTGCATCCTGAGATTTACCTAAGCAGGTGAAACAATTCTTTATTCAGAAAGTATTAAACCATTAATCTTTTAACTCAAGTTTGGGGTTTGATTCAAATAAGGCAGGAAAATAGTCCCCAAACCAGCTGCTTCTCTGTTTTCATATTTCTTTCATGCAGATATTTCAGTCCACAGGTTTTATGACAAGTTTTATTATGGCACAAAGTTTGCAACAGATTTATTAACCCTTTAAAGAGAAGGGGAGGGGAGAGAAAATAGTTGGAAAATAAATGCATGGGTATCACAACTTATTATCACACAGTGCCATTTCTTTCCAACAGTGAAACTGCAACCCATTGTGAGAATAACTTAGAGTGACAGAGATGATTAGAGTGTAAAGCTACGAAACTGTTTTATCCCTTGGAATCTGAAGGAGAGAGATCCTAGTGACACACCATGTCATGAATGATAATTAATGTTATGCCACAGAAAGCCAGTGATTGGAGATATGACCTCCATCACAAAAACACCTGTCTGGGTAAATAATTCTACTCTATTATAAAGAAAGAAGAAAGTGATGAGGCGCTTTCAATCAATTTTTAATTGTACCAACAAAAATGGGTATCTGTCACGGTGGTGTGAGGGGAAGGACAAAGATCATCCTATCAAGTTTGTTCACTGGAGAAAAAATATGCTTTTAAGTGGTGCTCCATCATTTCTTGCTGAGCCAGCCTGCCTTTGGTGGATGACTGAGTGCTGGTTTTTGAAGGGGGCTCAACGCATTATGGGCTGGCCCAGCTCCCTCTGTCAGTACTGATAGCTTCTCAACAAATTTCATGAAGAACCAGGAACCCTTGGTTTTAAATCCAAATCCAAATTCTTAAGTGTGCTTGAAATTGTAATTCTTCTCCTAGTATTCTCTTGAACCTCTGCATAATCTTTGTGTCCTTTTGTGAGTTTTTAGTGGTTTTGGTTTCTTATGGTTGTGCAAACTAAACTTCAGCCTTTGCAGTGAGGGTGTCTGCTGAAGTCAGGCACCCTGACCTGCCTCAGGTAAGCCAGGAAGGGAAACAGGCATTTTTATATGGAACAATTCCTCTGACCAGTTTTAGACATCTGATTTAGTCTGAGACAATTCTCATGTGAGACATGGGCATTTCTCCCCACCAAAACTACTAAGAAAGACTAGAACGGATGGCTGAAACCTCAGCACGTGCCTTAGTGATGTTTTCATTTGACCAAATGATTCCTCCCATATCTTAAAAACAAACAAAGAATGTCCCAGGCTCCTTGCTATAGATCAGGTGTGCCCAGGACACAAGATTGCTGCAGACAGACTCAAGCAGAGACAGCCTGGCTGCTTTTTGTGGCCTGTGTAATTAATTTAATTAGGCAGTGGATGGAGATGAGTGCAGAGAATTGATGAAGGCTGCAAGACATGGCCGTGGCAACCCCCCAGGAGGAGAACCCTTGGGGCATTTCTGGGTCAGCCCTTACATTCCTTCACTTCAGCTTCAGGCTGCCTTTCATGGACTTTTCCTGGTTTTCTCTGATTGTGGCCATCCTTGAGCCAGTTGGCTTCATTTTTGTACCCATTTCACTCACACCCAAGAAGGAGATGTGATTTTCATACAGAGGACCCCTGTGCTTGTAAGGATGAGTTGAATTTCTTCAGAATGTTGAATTACTTTTGCTTTGAGAGTAAATCAAGGAGTTTTACTTCAGAGAAAGAGTTGGAGCTGTTTAAGCCCATTTTTCAGCAGCTGCAGGTACCAGTGATCTTTTCAAATACAGTGTTGTCTAGAGCATTGAGGAGAGGTAGCTGGAGAGACAGGGAAGAAAGGATCTTCTTGAGACTGCAGAAGGAATTACCTGGCTTCATATTTCAATGATGATATGAGTTTTTTTCAACATCTTTTAAGGGCGTTTCATAAAGATTTCAGTATTTCTATTTGGTGCTGAGTGCTAAAACAAACCTATGTGATTGAGGACTTTCTACTTTCCCTCTTAGCTAATCTTCTCCTGTTCATCTTTTCTTTTGGCTTTCACTGACTGTGTACTCTTTGCCTTTAATACGTTGCTTCCTGGGAATTTAAAGTACAAAAACCATGTCCAATTGTGCATTTTCTCACTGTAAAAGTTAGGTTTTCCATTCTAATCTCTTTCTGATTAGCAATGACTAGGGAGTCTTAAGCATCAAAATTTAAATTTCAGGATGAGAATACCCTTGAAGATAAAGCAGGAAAATTTCATTTTCAAACCCCACATAATTCTTCAAAAAAGTCACAAATCTCATGAGCACAGTCTAGGCAGTGGTAATGGTGTGCCCTGGACTTGGACACCGATCATACCTAAATAAAACAATCCGTGTCCCAAGTGTCCCAACCTCAACAGTCAAAGTGGACAAAGTATATGTTTATTCCCTATCATTTAATGTACAAATGAGGTTTAGAAAGCAGATGTTGGACTTCCTTCAACTGGTGGGGTGTGTAGGTTCTTTATATTACTGGGATGCATGAAACCCACCCTGGAGTTTCCAATAGCTGATTATTTTACCCCAAGTCTAGGAGTAAAATAATTGTTCACACATTGTCCCTGGGTGTTGGAACCCTGGGCACTGAGAATTTTAGACTTCCTGTGCTGACAGGCATTGACCCCCAAGAAAACACTGCATTCAACCTGAGGCCATGGAAAAGGCTTCAAAAATTGAGTGATAGCACTGGGATTATGGGTGTGTAATTTGAATAGAAATGTGTAATGTCACAGGGTGGAAAACCTAGAGTTTAGAATATAGTTATATATATAAAGCAAGATGGAGGTTTTAGGGCATAGGCTGAGTCTTTCTTTTTCACCTTCTTGTTCATGGGTCTGGGTGGTATTTTGTAATTGGGTAGAAAAAATCCACATTGCAGGCCATGGGTGGTTGGTTATTGGGTTAAAAATAAAAACAATTTAGGTTTCATTTCTTAATTAGACAGTTTATGCTTAAAAGGCCTTGTAGAGAAAGACTTAGGGGCCATTTTTACTTTGTTACCTAGCAGTGCTGTAGAACTCACTGCTTGTGAGACTGTAGTAGAGATAAGAATTAAACATCTGAATCTCAACACAAAATACCATCTCGAGCATTTAATCCTGACTGTGCAACACCTGGGTTTGGTGCCACCTCCAGGGAATATTCATTATCTGAGGACTCCATGCTGAGAGGTGAATTTGCCATCATCTATCAGCAAATGCCAAGACCAGCACTCACACCCATCCTCTCTGTAACTGCCTGGCTTCCAAACCTGCTCACTGGAGCACAGAATCCTGGCTATGGCCACAGATGGAGCACATCCCAGTTCTGTTTCTTAAGCACATGTCCAGGATTAGCACATCTCATTGTTTTTTGTCTTTGTACTCCAAGTAACCAAGAATGAGCACAGTTAATTACTGTCTCTGCACTCAAAGTAACCAAGCACAGTTAATTATTTTTTAAGGCTCATTACAACAGCAATTCCAATTCTTTTCAGGCAAGCAAGACAACTGAGGAGTGAAAGCTGAAAATTCTCATTTTGTCTTATTCACAAAGCTTGAACTCTGCTTCCTTAGCAACCCTCTGTGACCTGTGAACTTGGTGATACAGTAGAAATGTAGTTCTGTTCTTGTATTGTTATAGGATTTCAAACCTGTGTGTGAGACTTTTATTAACTGTCTAGCCTCTGGTAAAATAAACTGGAGTAATGCAATTCCTCAGAAATGGAAAAATTAATAACATCTGGACAACTTGAGTACAATGCACTGTGTCTGCAGTTTTCTACAAACTTTAGCAATCTATCGCATTTAACAGGCTGTGTAACAATTTCTCATGTCAGAAGTATATTGAAACTGCAAAAGATCTCCCATGTCTTAGTTAAGTATCTAAAATACTCAAACATAATTAGGAAAAAAACCCTGTACTATGTGAAACAAGAAGGCTGCATTACAAGAAGAGGAAAACTTCATTATTGGCCCAAATTATCTCTTAGAGGCAATTTCAGAAAGACTAAACATGAGATTAATTTAGATCACACACTTTGCTCCTCTAGTATTACCCCAGAAGTACCTACATACATACCTATACCCAAGTGGTATAAAAATAAAACAAAACTGGCATCCAGGTTGGCTGATACCAATGTGTCATGAGCATGGGCTCAGCAGTGGGACATGTGGGACCTGGGGGACAGCAGTGTGAGGTCAGATCTGGAAGCCCAGGAGCTCTCCCAAAGCTGACAAATAAATATTTGTGTGCAGCCTGGAGATGAGGCAAGTTTTCATGGCAGTGCAAACTTGGAGATATACTGAAGGCACAGACTGGCAAGTTTAGATGTCTCCTGACCTCTCTGGCTTGAGCTTCTGCTGGGTTACCCTCACCTCCTGCCAAATTTCTAGTGAAAGTTGGAAGAGTTTATTTTTGTCCCCGGAAATATGGAGAAAAAGTCTCGCTTGCCTGTCTATCAAGGCCAGGTTGGATGTGGCTCTGAGCAACCTGGTCTACTGGAAGATGTCCCTGCCCATGATGGGTGGGTTGTAACTGGATAAGCTTTAAAGTCCTTCCCAAACTCAGGGCATTCTATGATTCCATGATCTATGACCTTCCTTTATTTTCTACCTTCTGCTGCTCCAACATCTGCCTTCAGAGGCATCCAAGGTACAGCATGACCCAGTGGTTCAAAAGTTTCCAAAGAGATGCTGTTGCCTGGATCCAAAATAGTGTCAATGTGACCTCTGGAGCTTTCCTGCCCTCCTGCCCTTCCACTTGCTCAGGTTTTGGGGTAGGGGTGGCAGCCAGGGGAGATGAATGCAGCTCCCCTCTGAAATAAAGCATTCAGGCTGTTAAATCCCTGTGGTGACTGGCTCTGCTCTGCCTGCCTTTATACAGTGCTGTCAAAGGCACTGAGCAGCAGGGGTAACTGCCTCCCTGTCATGTGGGCTGACAAAGACATAATGGTGTAAAATAGGTTTTCCTCTTCCATTTTATGTGATAAAGGTAAAGTCCCTTTGCTGACAGCCCCCCTACCCCATCTGCATTGTTGCTAATTTACTATTTCTATCACAGCAATGTGCTGGCTCTGCGAGACATTGATGTTCTGTATGCAAAGTGCTCCTTGTAAATAGAACAACAAAGAGACATTCTGCAAGCACTTAAAGGTAACAGTAAATGCTCTCTACTCCATGTTACTTGGTACATTTTACTCACATTTATCTACCACGTTTTGGTCGTTAATGTCTCCAGCACTGCAAATGTTTAGAAATGAATTTCCATATTTCTCTTCTTCCTCTAAGCCTTTGCAACAAGTTTGACTCTTCTCTAGTACTTAAAACTGCCCATAGGGAAATATGAAGCTTCTCTCTGGGGTCTTTGAACAGCATGAGGATGCCTTGCTTCCCTGTCCCATGCATAGCAGGGAAAAGAAGGACTATCACTGTCTTAATGATTTTTTTAAAATGCCATCTTCCCCAAAAGGCCATAGTTGTTAACCTGTGAATCTTGGCACTTGAACAAATCTCCCTCCCCCAGCTTCAGATAACCCAAGTTTCTTAAAGTTTTGAAAAAGATTTGGGACTACAATCATCTGACACATGAGGAAACCCCAGGAGATTCTTTCAGAAATGACCTTTCTGGACATCAATTAAATTCAGCTTCCATTTCTTTCAGCTACATTGAGTTCCTATTTTTGTTAAGCCCTTCTTCTCAAGGCTCAGCTTTGTAGTGTGTCTCCCCAGCCTGGGAGCAGGCAGGGCTCCTCTGCTCTGCCTGCACAAGTCAGTTCTGCTCAAGCAGCCCTGGGTCAAAGGTAAGAGCTCAGTAACTCTTCCCATCTCTTTCAGTCACAACAGGTTAACAAGGCCATGCAGACTGCCTCCATCTCCTGATCCACTGGCTGGGCACAGCCTTAAAATGTGAGTTATGATTCATAAAGCCATTACTGAGAACTCGTAACCTCAAGTACACAGCTGCTTTGTGCAAAGGGGAGGTATGGAAAATAAATGTATGTTTTCCAAGAGAGCACAGAGAAAAGATAATTGGCAAGTCAGTCATGGCGTGGTTCAAACAAAGGCTGCCCTTCTGTGTCTGGCTTTGAATTTGCTGCAGGTAGTGAATTTGTTTTCACACATGAAAAAAAAAAAGGAAGAAAGGAAAAAAAGTAAAGTAACCTTCTTCTGTCTAATTAAGGACATATTTTGTGGTCAAAATGGAAGCCTGTTTACAGCTGCTACATAAATGCAAAATGTGAACAATTTCTCTCTTCATTTGCAATTTGTACAGAAAAAGCTCAGTGCAGGGTAGGGTTCTTAAGGGTACCTGAAGTGAGGCTGAGGTGAGACAGAGCTGCCTGACTCCAAAACTGGTAACTGTTCCAAAATCCTTAAACTGTGGGTGAAAATGCTAAAGACAGTTTGCACATGAACCTTCAAGCTCCAGGGACCTGGCACTCTGTGTGACCCAGAACAGACCCAGACAGCACCAAATCTTTTAACACCCTATTTGTGCCCAAGCCTAATGACAGCCCATTGCAGTGTCCAGGCCCTGCTGGCAGCAATGCCCTATGGGGACACATGTCCTTATCAGACTTCCTGCAAACCCTGAGCAATCTGCTCTAGTGGAAGTTGTCCCTGCTCATGGCAGGGGATTGAACAAAATGATTTTTAACGTTGTTTCCAGCTCAAATTATTCCATGATTCTTTAAAAAGATGGACACTATGGCTGTTTCTTTTCAAAATGGAAAGTGAGAAAAGTGTTGTCCCCTCCCAGCCTTTGCTTTATACAATATTTTACAGGTTAGACTGATCAATATAGAAACGGAAGAATGTGTTTCAGGTGCTTCTTGCACATTAGGTGTCCCTAGATCGATGCTGCACAGCTCTCAGGTGTGGAGTAAACTGAGATATGTTTATTCTCCCTTCCTGAATTCCTGACAGACCACTGAGGATGCAGGAGATGAAATGCCATTCAGGAATATGGATCTATACCATGACTTGGGCATGTACCTGTAAAGGACAAAGCTTTATCTCTGCTCCCAAGACCACATCCAATTACTTAAATTACAGCCCTTTGGGTTCTAATTTTGAGGGCACATTTGAAATGCAGTAACCTGTGCATGCAACCTCTGACTGTGTGAAGGTGTCACTTGGACAGAGTGACATGCAGCTGTGCTGGAGCCATCACGACCTGCCTTGAAAATCACTCTGATTTCCCATGCAGGTCCTGAGATCCTTCCCTCAGATGGCTGCAACAACACACCAGCAGTGCCAAGGCTGTGGATTTGGAGCTGCTGAAGAATGGATATTTCTCTGTTTTCATGCTGGACACTGCCAGGGCAAAGGGCTCTATGTGCCTGGCCTGTGCTTTTCCTTAGCCAGCCTTTTCCACCCACTGCTGGAAACAGAACAATGAGCTCCACAAAGCTTTGTAACCCCATGAAATGTCATTCTTGTGTGACACTCCCCATGTGCTGCAGGGAGCACATCTACCATGGCCTGGGTGAGATTCAGCCCTGCCTCTCAGGCAGTGAAATGCCACACTTTGCAGCAGCTAAATTTTAATCATTTATTTGACTTGATCTTTGTTCAGTCATGTCTGTAGGGAGAAGCAGACGAAATAACCTGTAATACACTAGAGAGAGTTGCCAGTCAATTCCCATTTAAAAAAAAAAAGGATTTATGATCTCTTGCTGCTAACAGCTCCATCACCTTGCCCACTGTCCTATTGTGCAGTTTATACTGCCCTGCTCGACGCTCTCCTCTGCAGTTATAATCACTCACACTTGGATCAGGATGTATCTAGCTGCAATGTGTGCCATTATGCTGCAGTATCCAGATTCTGTTTGGGTTTTCTTCTTCTTCTTTCCTTTTTTTTTTCTTTTCCCTCTTCTCACCAGAGCTATTAACATATGAATTTCAGAGAAAATTGCTCAAAACGTTGTACACTACCCAAACCAAACACCGGTCTGAAATTCTTCCTCTCTGATTCATTCCTCCACCAACTGAACTGAACTGAACTGAACTGAACTTGAACTGTGGGGTTTTGAGGTCGTCATTGATCCTGAGCCAGACCTGAACAAAGGAAAAAATGAATTTGTGGTTTCTGGCTCAGCAGGATGGACTGGTTAAAAACTAGCATTTCTAGCAGTGTCTCCTTTGCTTGGAGACTTTAGGTGCTGGGATCTGCAGAGCAGTCCAGCACCTCATTTGGCCCATTCCCTCACTCCAGCATTTGACACAAACCTGTTCCTCTGCCCAGGATCACCCTGCACTGCCCCACAGGTGCCAGGAGGGGATCTGTTCTCCATGAGAGCTCCAAATGCCTTCATAAATCAACCTCTGAGGCAGAGCTGGGTCTGCCTCTGCCTTCTGGTGCCCTATTCTTCCTATTCCCTTCTCTAAGTAGAGGTGCCCCTGCTGGAGCACTGCATGGCTCAGAGTTTAAACCTGAACATCCCTGATGAGTGTGTGTGTGCAAAACTGGACTCCCAGGGTTTTTTCTGCCACACATTTTGGTTTTTCACCCGAGCTCTGGCAATTCTTGCATGCCTACTAACTCTGATATCTTCCTTCAACATGCCAGATTTAGAGTGATGAAGGAGTGGGGATGTGCTGGGAATGTGAGATAGGAACAGAGGCTAAAACTTGACTTTCTCTACTGGTTTACTTCATCATATGATCCTATCCATTTGTAAATGTTGTTTTTCTCAGTTTTGACTGGTTTACAAACCCTGTTAGCTCTCAAGCAGCTTTAGTTTTATCTCAGCCCATTGTGGCAGGGAGCAGGAAAATGTGGTGGTTTGTTTCCCTGGAAATGCTCTTTTGCTGTTCTCTTCAGGCATTAATATTATGTGTTACAGCTGTTTAAAAATTCAGTGGTAATTATGCACTCCAGCAGAGATGACTTCATCAGGACGAGGGTAGAATGCTCCTTTTTTAGCTCGTGTCAGGGCAGGGAGATCTCTCCCACATTACATTTATTCTGGGAATACAGCTGCAGCCAGCCCAGGGCTGCACCTACACTTGGCCCTGGCTCAAGACAGCACTGGCCCTTCGTCAGAAGGGATGAACTGCAGTTCCTTCACAAGCCAAACTGAACTTTTGAATTTAAACATTTCCAGTAATAAATTCAGCAAGAGGATTACTAAATGGCCGTAGCAGTCTTTTCTACCATAATTTCTTCAAAAATTCACTCATATAAGCTCAGAATTTATGACATTGCAGTGTAGATCCACTAATTTATTATCCAATTATTAACTCCTAACTTCTCTCAAAGAGAGTGGTCCCACTTATTAAGAGAAAAAAAGTTTTAAATTGCTTTTATCACTAGCAAAAGACAATTAAACATCATAACAGAAAGGCAGTCTTTTCCCTTTCCCCCAGACAAACTGATGTGGTACAGACAAAATGTAATGCCTGTGAAGGAAGCCAGTTCACTGCCTAATCCTGGGCTTCAGGCAGCTTGCTGTGATTCATGAATTCACTCTTGCCTTCCAAACCCCATTTGTTCCTTTAATTTTCAAAAGTTTTGAAGAGGCTTTTCCTGCACCAACTAACTGAGATTGCAGGGAGGCATTGATTTCCTCCTGCTCCCGTTGGTAAGAAATGTTGATTTAGTGCATGCTCAAGCGTCGTGCTGATGAGGCAGACTATCAGGTTTAGAGCTCTGGAGAAATCCGGGTCTTTAGCACAAAGAGCCTCCTGATGACTATGAAATCATATTTTGGATAACAAAACTCTTCCTAGCAAAGCAGCACAGCCAGTGCTCCTGCCAGTCAGGGTATGTGACCCATCTGTGCAAGCTCTGCTCAATTTGAAGCACTCAAGAAGAACAAGCTCACTGGCTGTCACATTTTCAACATGTTTTCTCAGTTATTCCATCAAACCCCAGCCAGTGGTGGTGGATATAGGCAGACACCAATCAATTCCTGATTAATACCAGCCTTTCCCCCTCACTTGCTGAACTTCATCACCCAGCTTCAGGGTGTCTGTTACACTGCAGTTCTCATCAGTGGAGTGAGAAAAATATCTACATGCAGCTGTTGAAAATCTGGTTTGTACTGGCGCCTCAGTCAATTTGTCAAACCTTTGCACCATCACAGGGGCACAGACATAGTGCCCTTTTCGAGGTCACCATTCAGTGGTGACAAACTTCTTCAGTACCCCAAAATGCACTTGTTGCCTGCAGGTTTTGCAGTGTCCTGTTGCAGCATCCCCAGGCAGAGGGAGTGTTGCAATAGAGGCAGGAAACAACAGAGTCAGGGAGTGACCAGACAGGCTCAGCTTGTGCTTTAAAGTTTCTATTTTACTAAGTTAATTTTCTATCTAATTGTTCTGCAGGAGGGCCATTATCAAATCAGCTATTTCTTGGAGACAGTCACAACAGTTACTATAACTTTCACATCATTTGGGAGACCTCACTGTGCCTGAAAGTTCCCCAGGGGAGCAGGCACTCCAATACAAGAGCTGCAGAAGACTTGGACAAAAAGATATTCCTGACTGTTTAGACATTTTCTGGATGGGAACAGCAGCCTGTCTGCCCTGTTTGCTACAATAATTATTGCTTATATTTTAAATCAATAGATCAGATTTAGGGTGCAGAGAGGCAAAACCAAGCTTCTAGTCCAGCAGCTTGAAATGGGGCAAGTGATGAAGCTTTCGAGCTCTGCAGTAATAGGAAAGGGGCAGCAGCCCACCCCTGCACCATCAGCCCATCCCTGCACCATCAGCCCACCCCTGACCACCCCTGCACCCAATAGAGCAGGGAGACCCCTCTAGAAAGGGGTGACCCCTTCTCATTTGGCCATCCTGGTCTGTCTGAAGTGTCAGTGAAGGTGTGTGGAGGTTGAACCTGTCCCTTTGTGCAGGCAGCTGAAGACAATTGAGGCTCTGGCAGAAGCTCTGTGGTGGTTCAGCCCTTCCTCCCCTTGTGCTCCCACTGTCACTGTCCTTTTTCCCCACTCCATGTGCTGGGTTTATGAATATAATTTTGATGATGAAAATAGTTAGGTAGCTAGATAAAAAAGTATGCAAATCCGACATAAGCAGTGAGGCACTGGGAAAATTGAAGTGGATGAAGGGCAGGCGAGACCCTGCTGGGTCCCTCACCCCTCCTTGTCTTTGCTTTGGTGTGGCAGAGCTGCCAGCTGGGACTCAGCCTGGATCTGTTCCTCCAGACCTCCTGGCTGCCTGCAGAGTGCTGCAGAGCCATGGCCAGCTGTGATTACAGCACCTCCTTTATCATCTGAAGGTTATTAATCCCAGTGGTTTGTTATGCTGGGCTTCACCAGCAAATTAAATACAACACAAGCCATGGACAGGAATGTGGGGTTTTTTAAATGGAAGGGAAAAGCAGTCGGACTACATTTTTTGGAAGAAACCAGCTAATTTCCCTCGCTCATGTCATGGGCTTTTAATAAATTTATTACTGTGTTCAAAAGAAAGAAGCCCTTAATTGGTGCATGGCCATATAGCTCCAATAAACCCAATGCAGTGCTCATGACCCCAGCACTTCTGCCTGGGGTTAATTTCAAGCCTGCAGGTGAATCCCTCAATGTCCACAAAGTCCTGAAAATCAACAGCTCACCAACTTTAAAATGCAGAGGCTGTTAATGGTGTTCTGAGGAAAAAGAAGGAGCTGGAAGTTGATGAAGCCTGTCTTGTTGAGCCTGGTTGATGTGTGTGCTCTGCTCTAATAGCAAGACCAAGTAGAGGAAATGTCAGGCCTGGGGAAGTCATTCTGACAAAGAGTCAGCTCACTTAAAATACAGAATAAAATGCTGGAGCTGTTAAAAATCACCATGGCTGGCCCTTACTTTGGGATGCTGTGTATAAACCTCTTATCTCTGCCTGCAGCTTCAACGAGATGTTATTCATAATGACCTCTGAGAACACAGACGTAATAAAAGTCGTGAGGCTCTCACTGAAGACAAAGAACAAAATGCACCTATTTATGGAAGGAAAACTTTCCTAAGCACGGATGGGAACACTGTGAGCACCATAAATGTTCAGATTAAATTGTGCTAAAACAAATCTTCATATTGTAAGTGATATTTTAAGCATGCTTCTCCTGAAAAATTTCAAGCAATGAATAATGGAGCTGAATCAGATGGAGTACAAGGCATCTTGTAGCCAGTGAGTGGTCAAATTTACTGTCTCACTCCTGATCTTTTTTTTGTTTATTGAAAGCTTTACCTGCAATGAATGTGACCTCATGCATTGAAGGAACAAAAAGAGAGGAAAAAGCATCAAATAGCTTATGAGCCATCCAGGGAAAAAAAGATTTGTTAACATAAAACTTTCATTAAACAACAATGAATAATGAATTTGCTGGTGTTTACACTGTACAATTTCTTACATGCTGTTTTCCTGTTCCCTGCTGGGGAAAATCAACTTCAATTTTTACGAGAAATAAAGAGTACCAGTCCAGAGGGAGGTCCTAACACATGCTCCCTCTCCCCTTCCAGACTGATTTTGAGCCCTGGTTAGTGAAGAGAATAAGGCCATGAGCTGGTTTCTGGTCCCATTACTATGATCAAACCTAGAAAACATCCTAAAATAGGACCCCAAAGCCCACGTGCCTTGCCTCATGGCCTTATACTGAGGGCACAGTCTTAGATCATTGGTTCCTTGCTCAGTTTCTGGTCCCTAAAGTACTTTTTTTCTTATCATACCACACCATAACTTCAACAGGAAGGGTTGGTTAAGTTTTGGTGGCTGTGAGGAGATAGGAATCACAGGTACAGCCACAGCCTGTTGCTGCTGATGGTTCCCTCTCTTTTGAGGGCTCAGATGAGAGAGCCTGGTTTGAGGGAAGGGAGGTGCATCCCTGGGACTTAGAACCTCCCGAGGAAGACGTGGAATTAAAGCTGCTATTGCTAAAGAGGAAATGGAAATTTGCCTCTTTCTCCAGAGTGATCAGATTCACTGATGAAAGGGGAAAACATCTTGCCAAACAAATATTCTAAAGAAAAGACCTGCTCCCCATTTACTCAGGAACCCATTGATTGAAAAGGACTTGCCAAAATATCCACTGTCCCCAGTGTGGAGTCCATCCAGGAAGGCTGAGCCCCTGGAAAAGGCAGGAGTGAGGGAGAGATCTCTGTAGGTGCTTCTTCCTTCTTGCTTTGGTCCAAGAAGCTCCTTATTCTGAGGAGGAGATCCAAAGGGAGCAGGTCTGGACTCTGCTTTGGAGGAGTTTGCTTTTCTCTGTGGCTGTAGAGCCTGTGTGGCATCTCACTGCCACTCCAGGTCACCCCAGCAGAGAATCAGCCAGGTAGCCTTTCTTAAGGGAAGGCTTCATTGAAAATGTCACGGTAATTCCTTGCCAAGCTTTTCTTCATTTTATTTGTTTTCATGGAATTTCTTTCAATTTTCCTTCCACTTAAAGCATAATAAATATTCAGAGTGATGACATTTTGATTCTCTCTACCAGGTTTTTGTTACCAGTCCCCCAGTTGCCAGGCTTTGATGGCATCTTAAAACTCCATTAGAAGAAACTCTGATCTGTTCTTTTCACAGCAAGATGACCCAAATATGCTCTTTATGCTCTATATATGCTCCATAAGTCCAGATATTAATGAAGATAAGTTTTGAGTTGGAATCAATTAAAATTAATTTTTTTTCCATTTCATTACCATACAGTGGCAAATTCAGAGATCTATTGAGCTGCTGTTGCTGAGAAGACCACAGTGATGGTATCTTTAAGCAACTTTGATGATAAACTGAAGACAACAATACCCTTGCTTTAAGATTCAATCAAATCTCTTGTTAAAAGATCCCTTGGGCTATGACAGATTTATTGGAGAAAAGTTTGAGTTTCTTTTGAGTCATGTGGGAGAATGAGGCTCATTCAGTTGATTGAGTTAACTTAGTTAATCTGTTAGCTTAATTTCAGCAAGGCTGCATTTCAGGAGCATCAAAAGCCCATGAAAAAGCAATTTCCTCTGTGTTTCACATATTAAATCACACTGTTCCAAAAGAGTAAGAGTCACTGCAATAGGATAACAGCAAATTTTGAATATTTGCTAGAGGGTTGGGGATTTTCACTAACAAATACATAGACAAGTATCCTTCAGAAACTATTTGTTTTAGAGAAGGGGACAAACAACAGACTGATTTGTCTGACTGTGTTCAGTCTGCAATGTTAATGCTGGAGTCAGCACCAAAGGGACTTTTCCTTACAAATCACTACAAAGAAAGATTACATGACAAATCTTGACTTTGTCATGATCACAAGATTGTGTATTCAGCTTAACTAGTGCTGATGTATTTTAATTTTAATGTGTCAGCACTTGGTGAGAAGGATAATGTAAACACACAGCCTGAAGGCTGGAGCTAGGGAAGCATGGAAGGAGTTTAACACTGAGTGATGGGCTCCCAGGAGCAGGAAACCACTCCCGGGTCAGATGCCAGGATCCTCATGGAATGAGGGAAATAATGTGTCCCTGAGCCATGGGGGGCACTGATGCTGTGAGATAATGATAAATAATTAAACAAGTCCAAAGCCAGAAAGAGAAAAGGATAATGATTCCATGACCAGCAGCAAAAACTTTAGCAAGTGAAGTGAAAAATCCTGTTAAGGCAATCCAAGGAAAAATAATAGGGAAGGTTGAGAGAAGCAATTTGATAAATGTGTGAAACTTCACAGCAACAAAAACTTCAAAGGCATCATAAGTAATATTTACCACACTTGGGGAGATCCAGACATGAACAGGCTATAAAAGCATCACACAGGGAAGACAAAGCAATTTCAAGAAAGCTGAATGGGTGTTGGAGAAGGTGAATCCCAATGTAAACAGGTACCTGCAAAGCTGGAACCACACCTTCTGCTGCAGGTGGGCACAAAGCAGCAGCAGCTGCCTCTGGAGGGAAGCAAATCTTTGCTCCTCCTGCAACAGGTAGAATTTTGATTGCCTTATCCCTGTGCTCTCCGCAAAGAGGTAAAGGAGAAACCCGAGACTGTTGTTCTTTAGGGGGTACCTCTCCAGAAAACTCCTGTCTTAGCTTAGGAAACAACAGTGGACTGTTTGTGTGGAACAAATCAACAAATAATTTCAAAGAAATGTAAAGGGGTTAAAGGCTTTGGTTTATTCTGAGGATTAACATTGTTTAGGCTTTAGATATCAGAAAAATTAACTTTCTTCTTTTTTCTTTTTTTTAAACCAGGAGTACAAGAGACATGTGGGAAATAAAGGGCATTACACCTGGATTTTTGCATTAAGCAAGCTCACACTTTTAGTACCAAGCAAAATCACAAAAACTTATAGAAAATGTAGATTTACTAGACACTGGGAGAAAATGTGATTTATTGTGGAACAGTCAACAGAGATTGTGTCAGGCAAGTCACGACTTACAAAATCTATGAGTACTCTGTGAAGGTGTGAGGAAATATATGAATAAAGGTGATTCAGTTGATTCATATAGTGATTCATATAGTGTATGAGGGTTTCCAGGAATCTTTCACCATGTTGCATCTGCAAAGGTTCTTAGAGGAATGAAGTTGTCAGTTGGAGTTGTTGTCATTTTGAAGTTGTATTTGGCCTCATGGATTAATAACTGGTTAGAGGATTGGAAATTAGGGAAGACTAATGATTGAGTTTTTCATAGCAGGGGAATATTAACTATGCTGGGATGTCACTATTTTCTCAGAAGGAAGCTTGAAAAGGGGGCTGGGTGGATAAGTTTGTTGGCAATGCAAAAATACTTAATATAGCCAAATCTAGATCTGATTGTGAATGACTGCAGAAAGTCTTGGTATACACTGAGCAGAAATCAGCCCTGATATATGCTGTGTAGTGAATCTGAGAAAAAAAAATCAGCCGTGCATATACTGTTCTTGGCTCTGAATTAGCTGTTACAGTCAAGAAGTAAATCTTGGAGTTGCTTCTGTAAGCTCACTGCTCAGCAGCAGTTGAAAGGGCAAGCAGGCTGTTAGGAATTATTAGGGAGAAGAATTGAGAGCCAGGCTGAAAACACTTTTAACCATCTGTATAAGTGTCTGGTGCAGACATATTCTGAAGACTGCATACAGGGCTAGTCCTTTCCTCATCTCACAAAAAGCAGAGCTGAAAGAGGCATGAGAAAGTTTGATCAGAGAACAGCCTGCACAGGAGGCAAAACCAAACAGACCATGATTGGCTTCAGAAAGAGGCAAAAGGGAAAGGCATATGCTAAAGCAGGATGAAGTTATTACTGGGCTAGAGAAAGGGCATGAGGAAGGACTATTCTCTGATGCTGATCACACAGAAATGAATGGTACTTCAATGCTAAGATATCAAGCAGCAATTTTGAAAGAAACTGGAGAAGGTATTTTTTCACAGAGTCCATAACTGAAGAAGGCATTTGTTGTGGAGAGAAGCTGCAGAGGCAAAAATGCAAATGGATTCTGGAAGGAGTTAGCTAAATTAAGGCAGGTCCATGGGTGCTCATTAAAGAGGTCAGTCTCTGTATGACCTTCAGCTCAGCGACTCTCCAAGGCACTGACTGCCAGAGAGGTACTTGGTTAAATATCAGCCTGTGCTGATTATGACTTTCCCCTGTGCATCTCTGACTAGGTACTTTGGGAAACAGGTCTTGGGGTTGGTTCAGCCTGGATCAGGCTGGTCATTATTATATCCTTATGTTAACAAACTAAGTAATTAGTGCAACTCCTTTGGGAGCAACCTCTGTCCCAGTGAGAATGAATATGTCCTTGATTCAGCAAGTCGTGTGTACTGTTCCTGGGCATTTCTAGCAGATGAACCCTGTGGAGGCAAAGGTGACTGTGTTCTATATATGTTTGATGTTGTATATGCCTCTACAGACTCACTGCCTGGTGTGAAAGGAAAGATGTTTATAGTACAACAGTATAAATGGAAAACCTGCTCCCTGCAGTCGGAACTTCTGTGTGTGTTAAATGAGAGGCAAGGATACAGAAAGGTGGATGGATTGTAGTGGATACAGACACACCAGCTGCTTTTACATTTTTCTGTTTTAAAATGTATCAGCAGGCTGAGACAGTTTCTGAAAATTTACAGCTTCCCAACAAGCATCTATTATCAGTTTAACATAAAATCAGTACTTACACAATATGTCAAACTGCTCTGTGGCGTTTACTTATGTTATGCTAATATGTTCCAGAAGAAGGAATCAAGGTACAACAGCAGGTCCTCCCTGGCAGTTGTTCCTCAGGCAAAATTCTAGTGATATTACATGATGGAGGAAATCCCTGAGTAGATGAGCTACATGATAAATCATTGAGAGTGTGAGGAATTACTTGTAGCATTTAGCAATAAAACACAGCACTGTCAGCATTGCATAAGGCAGAATCTGATTTCAATAGCAGTAATTTAATGTGCAAGAATATCACTCTGTGCTTGTGTGTGTGCTTTGAGGGGGGAGAGAAGGGGATGTGATAAACAGTATTCACACCTGCCAAGAGCAGCTGCTGCTGCTTCTTCTTCTGGAAAAATTCATGCAGAGTGAAGCACATCTCTGTACAACAGCACAGGGATAAGCAGGTATAGGTATAAGTAAGTATTGGAATAGGGGGACAATAAGGAGGGAAGTGGGAATGCTGAGATGAGCCCAGGATGTTTCACCGTCAGACCTCCAAAGGTGTGGAGTTTTTGGCCAGCTTCTTTGATCTCCCTGTGTTTGCTCTGAAAAGAGGAGCTGCCCTGAGGACATCAGAGACAAGGTTTGGCTGAGGAGCAGTCTTGGCAGAAAAGGTTTGGCAGAAGAGTATTTGTATCCTTTTATGCAATTTTCTCCTTTTTTTTTTTTTCTTTTTTTTTTGTAGTGCACATTCTCCTTGTCTTAAACTGAAAACATAAGGGTTTTCACCACCCCCAGAGAAAGCAAAACACTTCATTTCAGGTAGGACAAAAAAGACTCTTACAAATTAAATAATTTCAAAGAAACAAAACTCTTCAAGAATATATGTTAATTTTGAGTGATCTCTACTCAGCCAGTGCATCCTTCAATGGAAGTGTTTTACTGACCTTGATATAGATCTAGTGATATGCCCAGATTTCATAGAAACACAGAATCATTAAGATTGGAAAAGACCTCCAAGATCATCCAGTCCAGCTTTTGACACACCACCCCCTTGTCAGCTAAACCATAGCACCAAGGCTGACCCAGTTAACTCAAGATTTACTTCCTCAGGCTGACAGTGCAAAGAGGGGTAGAAAAAGACTCCACAGCAGCTACAGGGATTTTCCATGATGGTCACTGCCCCATGGAAGCGTGGTTTGGCATTTTGATTACTTCAACAACTGTATCTCTCTAAGACATGTATGTTTGTTGTTTAAACCACCAAAGACTAATTCTGAATAAAAAGAAAAATGGCCTTACAGGCATAGTTTGCATCATCATCATCACCACCAGAGCCAGCAACAGGACACGATTCAATAGATCCTCAACACTGGGGAGGAATAACACCTTCCATCCAGGACTTCAGAGACTCCATCAATTAGCAGGCAAACACTGCAATTTACAGTAATTCCAAGCAATTCAGTTTACCAGTAATGACTTGTTACTCAAATTAAAACCACAGAACCCCTGCCTTATTAAAGCAAAACCATAAAGTTCAGCAGACAAAGCCAAACAGACCACAACATCAAAGGCCTTTTGAAGATTAACACATTGACTAAACTACCAGAGATTCATTTAGAAGCAAATGACACAGATGTTCTTTGCATCTCTTTAATATTAAATTTATCAGAATATGGTCTTCATTTACAATGCTTTCTATTTCCTAACTTAAGTCTGTAGATGGTTGGATCAATTTTCTGGATAGGATGAATTTTTTTTTCCAGGATAAAATTTTGGGGGTCATGGTCTAGACACACTCAGAGGAAATCTTCTGTATCTCAAATGACTCATTTGGAAAATGTCCTGCAAGTGAGAGTTATGTTTGCTGAGGCATAGATAGAAAAAGCTGGTGAGAACTGTTGCAGCTGTGTTATATAAAAGGAAGAGACAATTTAATGGAAAATTTCATACTTTGCAGAAATTTGATTGCCTATTTTTCTCGATGTAGATATCTTATTACAGCAGCTACAGCTGCTGCACTGAAGGTATATTTTCACCAATGATGATCTGGATGGGAGTGCCAGAGCAGTGTGTGGAATTTAACATTTTATTCTGTTGCAGAATTACAGCAAACATTTACAAATCTCTCAGCTGTTATTTTCCTTTTATTAGACAGGAGTAGAGAATTTGCTCCTTACGGCTGCTCTTTTTTGGCCAAGGGACATAGAGTGTTTGTTGATGCCGCAGCCTTAACAGGTTGGGTGTAATGGCAAAGAAATCATGAATTGTGTCTGTCTCACCTGCTGGTTTTATTGAATGCAGGATAAACTGATTCCTCTAGCACCAAAAGTGTAGACTGTCCCATATCATTCTCCCCTTCTTATCTCCCTTCTTCACTATCATGAAGAAAAATATTAGATCCCTTTAAAATGACATTGTAATCCTAAAACCTGTTTTTTCAAAGATCTCTTTATTTATAAGTATCAGTGGAGGTAAATAGGTCATAAATTCTACATCACAGGATTTCTTAGCTTCATACCTATGAGAGTTACTTTGCTTCACAGAGGCCAAATAATTCCAGGACTGCTGTCAAGTGGTTTATGTTCTGCAATTTGGAGTTTATTAGTGTTAACAGGGCAATGTTACATACTATTTGTGGTGTACAAAGTCCTGCAGGCTAAACATTATTGGGCTACAGTGGTTCGATAGCCAAAACAATTTGAAAGTCCTCTCTACATATTCTTGATGGAAGTTTGCTTGGTTTTCACAAAAACAGAATTATTGTAAAGCAAGAGATTTTTAGGGATATTTGAAGTCAAGGATCCTCTTTTCCTTCAAGTCTATGAATAGTTCTTCAGCTTGAATCAATCTTGAACATTTCAGTATTTTAAATTGTTCTTAAATACCCACAGGGTGAGCCCTGTTGCTCCTGAGACCATTGGGTGAATATCCCAGCTGAAATGCACAGCAGCTGAAAGCAGATGCTGTTAGCCTGTCTGCAGGTGAGTTAACAGCAATTTTGCTAGGCTGAGGTTATTTCTCTCTCTACTTGGGACAATCTAGTGATGCATCATCTAAAGATGACCTTCCTTTAGAGCCATAGCTTGGAACACATCCACTGACACTCCACTTTCTGGTTTTGTAAAGGCCTGAAACTTCCTTTTTTTTCCATCTTACCCCACTCACAGCCTCACCAGCTGCAATGCAAGTGGCTCCTCAGCCATCTCAGCCTGGTCTGGAAATATGACAAGGGGGTCTTACCCCAAACTCTCCAGAACTGCAGCCTACCCAGCCAAGCAGGAGGGTGAAATATCACCTTCAATAAAACAAATTGGTGACAAATACTGGCTTAAGAGTGTCCAGAATGGCAGCAAATATTGCATAACTAACCTTTTTTGTCCTGAGTTCCCACCACATGTCATGGTACCACTCCAGATGACCCTTGCAGAAAGAGATGAGGCAGCACAGAATCAGGTGGAGAAATGTTTCTCCAAACTCTGTGGTAAGTAAACTTGTAAGTAATTTATTTCCCCTGCCCATAACTCATGAAATCACTATACTTCAAAAATCCCATTCCTGCTGGGTCCAGAGATGGCTTTATTGCCACATAAAATTCTGGCAAATAGAAGAGTCACAGTTTAAGCAATGGACTACAAAATCCAACTTCCCAGCATGTTATTTTTTATGAAAAGGAGCTGATTGTGTAGCAAGTAATTTAAGACAATCTTCTTAAGAGAAAGTCCCAGCTTCTGTGACTGGGATTGTACTGCAGCATCCTTGGAATTGCAGCTGTTTTCTCAGAGCATTACTGGGAAAGCACTGTCAGCAACCAGGTCAAAGAGCTGGTTTAAAGCTGTTTTGCTGGTGAGATCTGAGCACAGCTCTCTTTTTTAGCAAGCAGATGTATGGTGGTATGGAGCACCATGTGACAAGCAAGTGAAAAGAAAACAAACAAAACCAAAACATTTCTGC
Organism: Argya squamiceps; assembly: GCA_037834095.1. Lineage (NCBI taxonomy): Eukaryota > Metazoa > Chordata > Aves > Passeriformes > Leiothrichidae > Argya > Argya squamiceps. The sequence continues at coordinate 108,955,335 of JBBMKD010000001.1, forward strand.
CTCCTGAATGCATTTCCACTTGGAAATTCAGGGTGCTTAACAAAATAACTAGAGGAAAACAACAACAACAACAAATCAAAACAAAACAAAACAATGCCCTCAAAACAATCCAAAAAACCAAAAATGAAACAAAAAACCAGCAGATCAACACAAGGCCATTACACCAGATAGGAGCAGAGCCTGTCCTCTTCCCAGTTCCATGACTTCAGTGGTTCTTAAGTGATACACAGAGTTTATACTGTTCCCTGTATCTGGGTGAATTTCAGCATCAAGGGATCATTTATAATGAGCATCTTACTGGGTCAATCCTATCTTTTCTGCTTGTTCATGGGCAAGACAAAGCAGGAAGCAACTTGTAGTGGATTTGGGTACTGGGATTTGCTGAAGAATCAGAAACATAAGGCCTCTTACCTTATCTTCTTATTTAACACAGTCACTCCCCTCCCTGCAGTACCTTCATGATGTCTCAATTTCCCTCTCCAGCTGGGCTCTCCCAGTCTGGGAAGGTTGGACACAACCATGTTGGACATAACCAATCACCATTCATGCTTTGCTGCTGCTCACAGTGAGTGGCCAGACAAGGTCCCTGAGTATCCCACTGCTTTTGTCTTCACTCTGCTCTGATCACCAAGAACTCCTCCTGCTGCCAGGATCTTTAGCAAAGATCTTCTTCATTCCAGGTCCCTCTTTTCTCTCCCTTCTTCCTTTGGGGAACCCTTACTTTCACTCATCTTTCTATCCATAGCCCCAAGTCCCTGTTTTTCCTAATCTAAATGGTCTGTGCAGAAGCATTGTACATGATCAACCACAAAACTTGTGCCTCTGTCTTCATTAATGGGAGGACTCATGACATGGAAGATTTTTTCAGTCTAGAAATTATCAAAATTCAGAACCAGCTGGTAGATCTAATAAAGCAAAGTTTCACTTAACTCCAGTGGCTCTGAATCTGAAAAAAGCAGCTGAAACCAAGTCCCAGAGAAAGTGAATCTCCTTAAAGCCATTGAAATTTTGATTGCCAGCTAGTGTTAGACATTTTAGTTACTGTGAGGTTAATGGCATCTTGCAAGTTCCAGTGTTTCTGCTTTCTAACAAATGAACTAAATTAGTAAAAATTATCCCTACCCTGTTTCTCCTCTCCTAAAGAAGTCCTGCTTCCAATTAAATTAACTCCTTTTGATGAAACTGTACATGATCAGCACACAAATGAGCTTCAATCTATACAAAGATTTAAGACCACAAGTGGAAGTGTTTACAGATACCAAAGACAGAGCAGTGAGCTGCAAACTCAAACTGGGGACAAGTATAAGCCCACATGGGTAAGAAACAAGCTAAGTTGGGTTTTGATGCACAGTGCTCCTTTGGAATTTTCTGAGCTCATACTGTAGATCCCATCTTCACTGAGACTGAACTGAAAATGCTTCTGTCTAAACCTGCTTATCTCAAAGATAAGTCACCTGGACGTGCATCCTGTGACTCAAGAGAACAGCACACTATCTTGAAAAAATTATTTAAAACAGATTGTGTTTCCCAACATAGCTGAAGGTTCAGAACAGACAACAGATCTGGCATGTTCATTGCTGGACTCACATGAGTTCAGATGAGTCCTCACAAACATTGCCACACAGACAATCTGTGACAGAGCTATGTTCACAAAGCTCTATCCATGGTGTCCATAGCTGGTGGCATAAAAGGAACTCGGTTTTCTTTTTAAAGACGAGGGATAGAAAGAAACAGAACCAAATGGGAAAGGAAATGATTTCTGGGTGTCCAGACCAGCATTTCCTGAGATTGGTCTATCCAGTACAGCAAATTAACATAACAATGAGGATGATTTTTTCCCCACTGTGTCTTCCTCCTAGTCAGCCAGAAAAATGTAGTAATACCATGTGTTTTTCACAGTTCAGAGTCTCTATTGTTTTCTCGCCTTTTGGTGCTTTCACTGTTGATTGCAGAGTGCTTTAATCAGATACAAGTGTTGCAGGCTGATGGGCAGCCAAGCCTTGTGCAGGTAGCATTACTGGGTAATTCTTATCAGCTCCATGCTATCAACTAAAACTTATTTTATTCTCTTTTAAAAGTCAAAGGCTACAAAATGTGAGGCAGGAAAAGGGGAGTGGAAGCAGGGGGCAGTTCTCTTGCTATTGGAGTTTTTAGGTGCATGGCCAAGTGAAAAGCCACACAAGAACAACAGCGTGGGAAAAGGCCAAGGCTGTGAGGGAAGGGCAGCCTGCAGGGATGCACATGGGAGGCCCTCAGCAGGACACAAGGACAGGCACTTTGGGCAGTGAAATAATATCTTGCAGCAGGAGGGAGCATTCCTGGCAGTACCAGTACTCTGCAAAGTGCTAAGTAGAACCCTTCACCTGATTTTCTCTTCCTTCCTATCCTGTGCCTGTTCATGCCAGTGGGTAGGAAATGCTTCCTGGCAGATGTTTGTGTTGGCAGGACCCTAAGGCCTGTCTTCTCCTGTAGGAATCCAAGGTACTGTGCCAAGTGACACTCCTCTGTCACTCGTCCCTGGCAGGTGCTGCAGTGTCCTGAGCTGACACCCGGAAAGGTGAGTTGGGAGCTCCAGGTAATATCTGCTGAGGGCAGCATGGCATGGGACAGGGCACAGCCCAGAGCCAAGGTCCAGCAGGTTAGCAGAGCATTGGTGAATCCCAGGCAGGTCTGGGATGTGCAGCACTCCAGGATGGCCACTGTGCACAGGAAAAAAAATGGCAGAGTGGCTGTGGCTGCACACAATTCGATGCTGTCCCTCCATTCAGGGGTGGAAGACTGGCAGCACAGGCTGGTGATTAACACAGCATTAGGGCAGGATGCTCAAACAGAGATATAGGCCAAAACACTATCAGATATCCTGCGTTAAAGAGCTTATAACACATTTCCTGACATATTGATGTAAGCAAAGTTTAATCTTTCCTGGGGTCACTCTAAGCACTTTCAGAGTTATACCATGCTGATTTTGCATTCTGCTTTAAGACTACAGGGCCTCCTATATTGGGGAACAAAGTCAGCTGACTGCTTTGCCTCCAACTACCTCAGGAATAAAGATTTTTGCCTCATATCTTTTACCTCCTGACTATTTTTATGCTTGGAGGGCCTGCAGAGAGCTCTGCCTGAAGTCTGTGGGCCCCTCTGAGAGTCTGCCCAGTGTGGTACACCACGGGAGGTGCAGGTGGGACAGGAGGAAATCTGGGAGTTTTCCCCCAGCAACCTGCACAGCAGGCCAGGTTTGAAGCCCCTGTGTGCTGAACCAAAGAGGACAGGTTCCCACAGTCTGCAGTGTTTCATTCTGATGAATCGGCGTTTCTCACTGGGACTTGGCTCCACCAGAAGATTTCCGGCCAGATTTAATCAGGGAGGCTTGAAAGCCATCCAAAACACAGGCCAGGAAAGGATATAACTACAAAAATATAGCAGCTTTTTCACATTTTCTGAATTGTTCAGTAATTACATTTGTTGGAGATATAATTCATGCACGATTGTTTAGAGTTGTCCCTGCAACATTTATCAGCTCATGCACAATTATCTTTTTTTCCTTACAGAATCAGACTGTAATCAGTTCTATAAACCCTCTGAGATATTTGTTTGAAGACAATGTTTTTTGTAGGGAATAAAGATGGTAAAGGAAAGTGTTTTCAAAACTGCAGCCAAAGAGAAAGTCAGTAAGCACATGAATGGAAAATACAGATTATTCTAACCTAGTGAAAACAGATTCATGCAGTTAATTTTTTCCTCTTTACACTTTTTTTTCTTTCTCCCTATATTTTGTCTTGCTAAAGTGCACAAAACTCTGGTGCACTGCCATGGATCAAACTTTTTCTAAGGATGAGAAGTCATATTGGTTTAACACAATGATTGTATACAAATGCTGTATTACATCAGCACAGTTCAAGTGCTTTGACCTTTTTAATTTTAATGCAGCTGCAGCAGTAAATGCTTTATACTAGTCTGGGAAATGAATAAGGGAGATAGCTGTGACAAACTGTTATGCTGAGATGGCCATGCCCACACCGCACTCAGGATTTATTTGTGTGAGCCAGTTGGTAGGAAACATTTCCTACCTGGCACAGTTACAGTGGTTAAAACCAAGCAAACATTGTCTGTGCATCAGGCCATAAGGATGAAATGTTGTCAAAAGTCTCTGGCTGCTTTGTGCTCCTATAGCAATATATGGTACCCATAAATCTGGTTTAGCAGCCTAATTAATCCGAGCTCCAGCAATTTGCATCACTGGGGCTGCTCAGCCAGAGCACGAAGCAAATTCACAGCCTGGAGCTGGCTGCTGCCCCTGCCTGTGCTGTCTCTATCCTTGTGTGACTCCACTGACAGCCCTGCTTTATTCTCAGCTGGCTGTGCCAGGAGAGGAGCTGCTGTGTTTCTTTGCTCCTCAGGCAGACTCCAGCATTTTTTCTCCTTTCCTCCAGAGGGTTGTGAGCATGGTCATGTCCAGAAATTTTCCCTGGATTGATTCAAGCCATCACTGGAAGCTGGAGCTCAGTTCAGTCCCTCTGGTCTCACTCCATTGTCTGCAGGTCCCACCACCTTCCCTTGTCTGCTCTTCTCCCTCTCCCAGGAAGCTTCTGCTGGGGAAGACGGCCTGCAGAGAGCTGGGTTTGGCTGGAGGGTTTGGCTTTGTTTGGACACTGTACTTGTGACACTGTTTTACACCACAATGACACAGACTCTGAGATTCAGAAGGCTGAAAAAGACTTCTTTATTTTTGGGATGTGTCTCCCTTTTATACTGTTTTACACAGATCAATTTGATTGCTGACACAAAGGCAAACCTTGTCAATCACCTCTTAAATTGGTCAGACCAGAGCGACATCAAGAAGAATTCCCTCCTAGGAAAAGGAATGAAAAACAAAGTTACAGTTACAAAAACACTTCTCCGGTTTACAGAAAATTCCTTGGGAAAAGAATTTCAGAAAAACAAAACACCTCAGGCATGGAACCAGGGCTACATACTTGTGCTTCTGTCCCTCCTTGTCTCATCCTGGGCTGCTGACTGTGCCACCAGCCTTCCTCCCTGATGACTCTGGCTGTTCCTCGTGGTGCCCCAGCCCTCTGACAAGCTGTTCTGTGATAAGGAAGTCACCATTCGTTGTGGGGGATCTTGTGACTTGGGGACATCTGTGGGACAGGGTGAGCAAGGACAGATCTACAGCTGTCCCTGATGGCAGTGCTGCAGCAGACCTTTCTGTGCCTGTCCCCATGCTGCCAGGCCCCCTGGGGGACAGGAGTATTTAAGATTAACACAGCAGTATTTAAGATTAACACAGCAGTAATCTTAATCTATTTTTTCCAGAAATAAAACTGTACAGAGGATTTATTTGCTTGTTGGTCTCTAAGATAAAGGGACAGCAGAGTGGCTGTCTAGGCAGCAATGCTAATAGATGGGTGTTAGCTGGAAGAGAAGTATTTGGATGCCTTGGACTGGGAAACCCTGAGCATCAAGGATGTGACTAATGAGGGTTTGAAGTTTGCTTCTTGCTAATGTAGGTGCCATCTGTACAATGCAGCTCTGGATCCTGGGTGTACATAGCAAGCTTGGTGTCTCAGACCTCTGCTTGTCTGGAGCCAGCCAACATAGTTAAAGGTACTTCTTTGTCTCTGTAAGAGTAAATAAAATGATAGATATCTTCAAATCAGTTCCTAAAATCAGTATTTGTGCAGTGCCTTCAGTGGAGAGCTTTCCTGGAAAACAATCCTCATGGTCCTTCCAGGGAGACAACAGTCTGGTGGCATAAAACATAGATTTTTAATTAGTGTTGTTTGGCTTCAGTGAATTACTTGCATCAGAGCTACAAAGTAGAGTGGAGATTTGTAGATTTGAGCTGGGCTAAAACTAGGCAAAATAAGACAAGAGGACCCATGTTGCAGGGTTAATGAGAATGAAAGATAGTGATTGCAGTAATATAGTCAGAAAGTCACACTCGGTGTATTATCACAGCAAGCAGCACTGGTCTTCCTATTTTTAGGTTCAGTCCTTTGTGAGGGAAGATTAGCTTTTTGCAAAGGGTGTTTTAAGAGAGAATGAGCAGAGAACTAATGACAGAGTTATGAAAGCAGGTCCAGGCATTAGGCACTGAGGACAAAAAAAAAAAAAGCCATTAGCAATAGCCAGATAAGTGGATGAAGGCAGCAGTCAGTGGAAAGGTTTGGAAAAAAACAAATTCAGTCTGGCAAAAACAAGCCAAACATTTACTTACAATGAATATATGCTTTGGATATGTTTTTGGACATAAAATAATAACCAAAGAGTATTTCATAAGAAGGGACTCCAGGAAGATTCCAATCTGAGGGCTACAACACAACTTTTGTTGCTGCTATTCTTATTTCCAAGATCTCCATCATATGCCTAGAGTATTCTCATTAGCATTCCTTTTTCTTTTCCAACAAAATAGTGAACCCAAAGAGTCGCTGGGAAGGGTAGGCATTTCTGATAGTCCTGGTGAAGGATCTGAATTTTGGGGTGAAATTAGAAATTTCTGTGTGTAAATTCTGGGTTTTGTGAAAAGGGTATTTTCACAAATACCCTTTTGAAATATTGAAATATTTGAATTATTGAAATATTTCCCCAGAAAGGGAAGAAATACTTCAATAGGAAAATTTTGGTTATTTCTAATGGCTTGAAAAGCTTTTTGGCTGGTGCAGAGAGCAACAAGAAATGTCTCCAGAGGTCTGGACACCATCAAAGGTACCCCTGGACTGAGTTAAGCTGCCACGACCTTGCCAAATCTGTGCCTTCCCCCCTGAAATGTATTTACCTCAGATTCAAGCAGGGGGTAGTTCTGGCACTCCTGTAACTGAACTAAGAATCAGCTCATTTATTTTTAAGTCATACATGCCACCTTGTAATAAAAGGACTCATGTAACCTTTTAACAATTCCTTGTAAAATTTATCCCTTCACAGCCTTTGATGACTCAACGCACACCTTTCAGCATAAGCCACATCTGCCCACCTAATTTACATTTCTGTGGATCTGTACATTAACAAACATGCTAAATGTGGCCAAAACAGGTAAGTCATTACTAGCTCTTGACTGAAACAGGCATTTTTTTCCCTCTGGAATAATGCAGGCAACAGCCCTTGGAACTATTCTTAAATAAACCTCCTCAGGAGACAGGATGGATCTGACTTTCCTACAAGTGCTGCACAGGTTTTCTTTGAGGAAAATTTACCATGACACAGTAGCATTTAACAGCACTGGTATCCTCTTCCATCAGGTAAATCACAGATCAGTGAAAAAAATAAAGATAGTTACACAGTCTGAAATTAATTTAAATCCTGCCATGAGTAGAATTTTAACAGGCATGAAGTGCATGTTAACTCATATAACCAGCAACTCACAGTGGGGTGTCCTTATTCTGGTTAAGTACCACTGTGTTGGTACTGTGTGTGGAGGTGCTCAAACAATAAAAAATAGTAACCTATAACTTACATGAGTGTATTAGCCCTACAGCAGAGGAGGAAAATGCAAAGGAAGAGTGACTCCCCTCCCATAATGAAAGCAGCACAAGCTGGGTGCTCTGAGGGGAGCTGGGTTTAAGTGCAAGCAGCTTGGTTACACTGCAGATGTCTCAATGAAACAAGGTCATCATCCACAGTCCAGCTGTACAGGAAAGACAGGAGTGTCTGAGGGATCCAGTGTTCCCTCCCATGCCTCAAAATGTTGACATCTAATTGAACCTCATAACTACATAAAGTTATGCTAATCTGTTTAGTTTCCTGCTCTTCTCCTGCCCTCATCCCTTGATAGTCAAGATCCTCTGTCAAACAGTTTGTTCCCATCACACTCCTGATGCACTGGGTAGAGAGTAAGTGGCACTGAGAAATCCACACTGCCCACATTCAGACAGCTTCTTCCCATGCAAAGGGAACCCTGGATCATCTGGGAGTCTGGTTTTGCAGTAGCTGTCCTTTGATACATCAGCACAAAGGAGATGCACCACAAAGAATGAAGGCTTATTTCTACATCTTCCCAAACAGCATCCTTAAGAAACCTCTCTCTATTTTACAGGAAAGAGAAAAAACCCAACACATATATATAATTGCTACCACCTGCTTTCATTTCATAAAGTATGAATAGGGCTGAGCTTCCCATGGTCTAAAGCTAAATTGCCAGCACAATTCTGGCAAGAGATTTTAAAACACGTTTGGTGGTGTAAGAAGCAAAAGAACACCATTTGATTTTAAGATCAAAGGCTGAGTTTACAGGATTGACAAAAAGTATTCTCTCCTCATTTATCATCAGCACAAATAAGTCATGCAAACCTCAGAGAGCTGTGACGGGGCCACACACTGATATTCTCCCCCCTGCTTCTCTGGATAGAACCTCCGCAATATTTCCCTCCAGTTTAGACAAGCACCACAAATACCAGGTGTCCTTTGGGGAGGATGGGAAGCTCGCTGGTCTGAGGCAAAAGCATGTTATGTAATGTATGTGGTAAAATTATTTTTGCTGGGAGATAAGGGAAATGCCATAAATAGCCGACAGACTGCTTGAGAGAGGGAGTGAGTGAGCACTCCTGAGCCTCTCAAAGCTCTGGCTGGCTGTGCTTTTCATCAGCAGAGTCACTGAGGGATGTCTGCCATTCCAGAACAGATAACCTTTGCTCCATCAAAATGCTATTATTTTAGCAGTTATGTCTTTAAGTGGTAGATTAGTCAAACCTCATTTTCTCATGTAATCAATCAGATGTGGGTCGAGGTGGTGCTCTGTGGGTGAAGCAGAGCAGAGAGTGCCCCTTCAGCAGACCCCAGGGATGGTTCAAACATAAGAGGTACTTTCCCCAGGTACTTTTTCCACTCTCTTCCTCAGCTGACCATGAAGATTTTGCAAAGACCCCTGAAGATTTCTCTATTCTCCCTGATGGCACTACTACATCACGTGCTGCTCAGGGTTGTGAGTCAACCCACACCTCCACTGTGCCCCACACACAGCCAGCAAAACTTTGGTGGCTCCAGGGACAGTGTGTGCTGCTGGTGGGTCTTGTTGCCCACAGAGATGGTTGAGTAGGATTGCTGGGCACCCCCGGAGCCTGGAGACTGTCAGCCCACCCTGCAGCCCATCTGTGTTGCAGAGTACTTTGAGGAAATGATACAGTCAAAACCCAACAAAGGACTCCTTTTGGTCGTCATCTGTTGGTTTATTGTGATTTGGTGCAACATCTCAGGGTGTATGGTCTTTGAGTTTCTGCCCATTGCCTGTCATCTCATTGCTAGGAAAGGGAGCAGAGCCTGGTCCATGCCCTGAGCCCTCCCTGCAGACACTGACACACAGGGGTGAGGGCCCCTCTCAGCTGTCTCTTCCCGAGGCTGAACAGGCCCAGCTCCCTCAGCCTTTCCTCACGGAGACGCTCCAGTCCCTCCATCATCCTTGTCACCCTCCACTGGACCTGCTCCAGGAGCTCCATGTCTCTCCTGTCCAGAACTGGACACAGCACTGCAGGTGATCCTCAGCAGGGCTGAGCAGATGGGCAGAGGATCACCTCCCTCAACTTGCTGGCAGTGCTCTTCATAATGGACCCAAATCTTTCAGCCAAGATCCTTTTGGGGCACAGTTTCAGAGGGAAGCAGCCACTGCCATTTGCTTTAGGCAGTCTGTGCTGCCCTCTCGTCTGCAGGATGACCCCTATGCTCAGTACAGTGCCAACATCCTGCTGCTGGCTGGGGTCTACACCCTCACACTGCCTCTCCATGGGGAGCTTGGGCAGGACCAGGATTTCATCTCCTTCCCCAGCACCAGAGGAGGCAGGATCCACCAAGACAGGGGCTGCATTTCCAGGAGATCCCAAGTGCCTCTGTTGTAGGGTCTGACTCTGAGGCAGATGCCTGTGGTGGGACAATTTTGTCTTGGATAACTTGCAGCAGGCCCAGAACAAGCTCAGCCCTAGTACAAAAGCTTTCATTGTCTTCAGACTGCTGGCTCCAGTGATGAGCATTTCTAAAACTCTTGAGTTGAAAAGTTGTCTAATCTCCCAGCAAATCTAAGAAAATCAATCCTGCCTCAGAAACAAGTTTACTAAAATGTTATGATGCTTTTACTATTGACATTAAACCGCAGACAAATTTTACTGGGAGGTGCTCCGTGCTGACAAGGCTTTTTCTGCCCTTGCATTATTTAAAGGTTAAACGTAGAATGGTATATCACTTAAGATATAGGACAATATATATATATATGTATGTAAAGATAATGATCCTTCAAATACTGAACCCTGAAAAGGGCTGCGTGGGTGTAGCCTAAGGAATGACATAAACGTCAACCAATTATTTTTACATTTTCTCTTTCTTGGTGTAAGCTTCAGCAGCTGGGTCCCATATGAATATGTCATGACAGATGACAGTGATATGAGCAGATGGACCCCAAGGCAACCCACTATCCTGTCAAGGGGAGGGCAGAGCTGGGTCCCCTAAATATGCATAGGCTGTGTCACTGACAGCAATTTACTGTTGTGGTCAGGCGCCTGGAGTCTGTATTCTTCCCAAGAAGCAGGTTTTAAAATATTTTTAGGCATGAATATCATTAACGTTTGTCTTCAGTAAGAATCACTGACAAAGGAGAGCCCAATCTTCCACAACCTGGTGAAATTTTGCTGGTTTTTTTTTTTCTGGTATTTAAAACGATACTTAACTAAGCCCTGCCAGCTGCCTCACCTGCCTTACCTAGCAACATTAAGATGAAAAGATAGGAAAAGAGGTTACTGGGTGGGATGATTTGTAATAAATGTTTACATTTTATAATAGGCTTACACCTGTGTTTTGTCTGACTGTGTCCATGTGGTCCAGAACACTGAAAATAGAGGCAAATGCACAGTTTCTTCTTTTAAAAGTGAGGTTTCCAGCATTAGAAGGGCGTAAAAGGAGAGGCCAATCCATTGCCTCCACTAGGAGCTGTATAAACAAAGCAGCCACCCTGTGATGCTGACAACACACAGCCTGTTGCTCAAAAGGTTGAATCAGTTCCTCTTCTGGCTTGCACCAAAAAAAAAGGCACAGTGACTATCACAGACTGTGTTTGACAGTGCAAAGCAAGGGCTGAATCTTGCTCCTGGTGTCTCTGTAATGTGAGGAATTAAAGAGCCTCATTTAAATATTAAATCCTTCTTTTTCCATACCCCATTTTCAGTCACTTTCTCCATTTCAAATACCTTCTCTTCTCTCAAGCAGGGACCAAAAGCTTTCCACGGTATTTTGAAGGGTTGCCAGTGATTTCTTATGGAAGGGATTCATAATAGGAGAAGATGGTGTGCATACTACTAAAATAAACTGTGCTCAGTCAAGTAAAAGGGGGGATGTTAGTTCTAAGGTCATGGAATTTGCAGCCAAAAGAGGAATCAAATCCCTCTGTATCAAACTTCCCTGGCGGAGTTTAATCTCCACATTTTAGTGACTACATCTTGCATAAGGCACAGACGGGTTAACATTTTCTGGCATATCAACTCATTTCTAAATTATGTTCATTTTATTTCTCATTTATTTCTAAATAATTGTAAATACCAGACTTTACAGATGGAAGATCTGATGGCACCTCAAGGTTTCTGTTGTTTTGTACCTGGGGAATTTCAGGCACCACAAATCATCCCTCCTGCTTTGGGTGGCAGGTCCGAATTATGTTGAGTTTAGCCAAAGAGAATGGTTGAGTTTGCCAGTAATGTCAGTTTAAAAGCCTTCCACCTCTTGCATTACTCACCTGCTAATAGAAACTACGGAGGTGGATTTTCAAGGTAACAGGGGAGTGAGATGTGTAGGATACGTGTGCTGTGCATGTGATGTGACAAGCAAGTGACGGCACTGGGTGTAAGTGGTTAAGCCCCACTAAGCCCCAAGTGCTCCAGTGCCTCTGCAGTAGAGGAGGAATGGACTGAGCCTGGCTCTGGGCCCTGAGCTCTGCACCAGATCAGCAGCACTTGCAGCTGTCCTTGCAGGAGTCTCACCCATGTCATCTTCTACTCTCCTGCTCTCAGCCTGTGCCAAAGGAGCTGCACCTTTGTGCTGAGTGAGCCAGCTCTGAGTGCCCCACAAAGCTGAGGCAAGAGCAAGGTGTAATGGTTTGAAAGCAAAACAAATGAGAGGCTCCAAGTCAGAAATACAATTTAATGAGAAAAAGAAATAAAA
>JBBMKD010000001.1:108967560-109006579 GCA_037834095.1 Argya squamiceps
TCATCATAGAAAGCAATCAGGGTGGTCAAGCATGATTTACCTTTAGTGAATCTGTGCTGACCTCTCCTGATCATCTTCTTGTCATCCATATGGATAGAGACAGCCTGCACCTTAATTCCCTTTGACCTGAGTATCAAAAGCTTTCTACTTTTCTTCTCTCTCTTTTTTTTTCCTTTTCACCCATCACTGACAGTTTTCCTTGGACAGGGGGAATAAATTATGTGTCATCTTTTGATGGAGATGTGTCAGCTGAAGCTGGTGTGATGTGACTCAGACTTGTTTCCCTTGCAATGAGTACTTCAAGTTTGAAGAAAGCCAGGCCTCCAGAAGTGAGAGCCACATGCATGAACTCACTCCTCCATCCTCCTCTTTCTCCTGGGTGGCAAAACTGCATGCCTGTGGTCAGTCCTGACTGTGCACATCTCAAGGGCACAGGGATGTGACAGCCTGAACTCAGGCTGTGTGTTTTCCACACCTCTTCTCAGAGGTAACTGAGCAAGCCCAGAAATCAGGGTGATGGAATGTGGGGCAGAGGAGTTAAAAGAGGGAGGAAAAGTTTGCCATATGTCTTCTGTTGTGATTTCCTAAATAGTATTGACTAAAAAGTGTTTCGTGGCACTGAATTCTGGCACACGATCTCAGTCTTTTCCACAAGTCCCCTGGAACATCTATGCATCTGTAATTAGTGGGGAAGGCAGAAATGGGATTAAAATGCAAAACCAGGGACATCCTGTTGTTCACAGTAACAGGTTAAATGCTGCAGATTCATCCCTGTTACATAGAGCAGCTCTTTCTTGATACAAATCTTCCCAGAAAGGCCTTGAGGTCAAAATTTACCTGAGAGGAAAGAAGGAAAAGAAGAATGTCCAGAAAACATTCATTAATTCAGACCAGTGTTATAAACAATAAATATTTCAAAAACAGCCAAAGGTCAAAAACTGCAATAAACCCTGATCAAGGTCATCATGTTCCTCAACATAAATATCCTCTGAACAGAGGCTGATCTTTTTTTTTTGCTTGAGTAAAGCTTAATAGAAAGACTTCCATGCAAATATCATTTAGTAAAAGGAAAAAGAGCAGGAAAGCCCCTCAGAGAGTCCAAATTTAAAAGCATTTAAAATGAGTTTAAAGTCATGACCCCTTGAGATAAGTATTTCATCTAGGCTGAGTGACATGTACATTACACGCAGTGTTTTAATACCCTGAGTGAGAAAAGATCTCCTGACTTCAGCATATATATCACATTTGTGAATGTTGGCTGCTTTGCTTTCATTACACTTCCCTTCCTTGTCAGCACCCCAGCTAAAATAAAGCAACCCCCAGGCAACTTTCACAAACACACAGTGGGAAGATTAAACCACGACAATGTACATTCATATGTGGGGTCAAAGTCAATATTACATAGCTCCATTTACTTCACTTGAATGTGACTCACAAAATATACACAGTAGGAAGTGTATATTTGAGGAACTTTGGGATCTTTCTTGAATTAGCTTCAATTATTTGCTCAACACTGGTCCTTGGCATAGAACACGTGAAAGAAGAAGTGAAATTTTTAATAGTAAATCCTGTAATTTATGAAAATAAAGAAACAGAAACCTTCATTCCACTCCCCACTCACTCTCATTTCCAGTAGTTGCAGCTTATCATCCCTTTAAAGCAGCTCCCCATATATAAAAGATTCCCTGCCTCTAAGTTGCCTTCTGCAAATGTCCAGGGAAGATGAAAGAATTGAAAGCCAGGCTGATGTTCTCTGAAAGGGCAACCTTCTTTCCTAGTCAATAAATAGAACCTTGAAATCCTCTTCTGACAGCCTTGGAATTGGACCTCCAGCACTAATGCCAAAGCTGTGATTTAAAGTTGTGGGCACAATTCTCTCCTCAGTTACATAAATGCAAATCTTTAATTTCAAGGAAGTCATCAGAGTGACTTTGGGACAGCATTGCTGCACTGGCTGTGGATGAGATGAGATCTGGATCTTGTCCCACAGTCCTTTAAAACATTACCCCTTGGATCCCAACATTGCATTTTCAATTTATAGTTATGCCCCTATTATACACATCTTCACAGAGGAGAAAATCTGTGAACACCCACAAATACTTTTGACTCCGTGTGGAAATCTAGAAGTGCAAATCAGCAAGAAACACTGCTGAGTTTTCCTCCCTAACCTGTGACATGCATTTGAAAATGAAGAAGTTATTTTTAATTATAATTGACATTTTTTCCCCCTGGTTGTCCCAGTGAAGGCATTTATCTTGCTAGAAAAGTGGTGCCACTTATGTTGCCACAATGGGAGCTCAGTGGAGGAAGCTGTGAACAGGCCTTTAGGGAGCTTCAAAAAGCATCTGTTAGACTGCAAAGTTTAATGCCAGGCAATTTGATTTTCCCAGTGCTTCTGAGGGTCTCTGACTAAGAGGGAAAGAGGGACCTTCTCCTCTGCCTGTACTGCAGCCCATGGGGCTGGGATTTAGGTGGGCACCTCCATGCCAGGGATGCAGCTACAATCCCCCAGGCCCAAACCTTCAAGCTGGGACTTGTTGCAGCCCCATGGCAAAGCATGCTGAAGTGTTGTACCTTGCTCTCTCACCCCTACTTCTCCCTGGAAAGAAAATATAGGTTCAAACTTAAGTTCAGACTCCTGAAACTGAGCCAAGATTTTCCTTGGCAGGTCTGTCTGCTGTTGTCATGGGCTGTGCATGGCTCTCTCTGCTTGTCCCCTTGCCCTTCCTTACCCCTCACCCTGCACCAGCCCCTGCTAAGTCATCAAATGTGGCTCAGGGATATATGAACATAGTCAGAAAATGCACTAAAGTGCAGAAAACACACGTTTAAATCAGGAAGTGGCATCAGTTAGGCAGAGTGCAACTCTTTTGCTGGGGATGCAAATTACAGCTCAGCAAAGCACTTTTGGAATCAGACAAGCTATTAATATTTTTAAGGGCCTTGAAAATAAATTTGAGGATTGGGAGAATATGCAGCATTGCAAAAAAACCTCCTGTGAAGCCTTCTGTCCTGGGATTGTCCCTGAGTACAGGCACAACTCCTGTCCCAGCTTTTGCAGTGTCTGCTGAACCAGCCTGTCCAGAGGGGATTTTTAGTGCCAGCTACAGCAGAAGCAACACCACATTTCTGTTTTTCTCTGCAAACAAACATTTAAAGCCCTTCTAGTACTTCTATCATTTTTCCACAGGGGCAATAATGCCCTTGGTCATCAGATCTGTCAAATTTTAGTGACTATCTGTGTACCAGGAAACCCAACTGACACCCCACATCTCTCAGCATTCTCCATTCTCCTGTAGAGACAACTCCTGTGAGCTACAGACATCCCTGGGAAGCCTCAGCTCTCATGACCTGGTGTGGAGGAGACAATTATGCAATCTCTTCTGGGTTCCTGGAGAACAGGCTGAGGATGATGAGGGCTGGGAAAACTCAAGCAGGACAGGATAGACAAAGCCTAGCAGCCTTGTCAAGAAACTCACTCAACCTAGTGAGTCTCGATGCCATCAGATTTTGTGAGATCCCCCTAGCAGCTGGAGAGAAAAAAGCTGATTGCTTTTGTAAGGACCACTTTGGGAAGAGCTCTGCCTGCTGGTGGGTGATACCAGTGGCTTTTTAAAACAAGAATTTCAGATCTTGTACCCTTGGGCATTGTAATAGTTGGGTAGAACACTGCTTGGGCACTACAAAGTGCACAGCAATGGAAACTGCAGCAGTCCATGTAGCAGCAATGGGCTAAATATACTTAAGGATGCAGCAGAATTGGGATCAGATATGTAGTTTACTGGGATGGTATCTTATAATTTCAGAAACTCATAACACCAGACCGGAACTATAAATATCCTGCACCCACTACAAAACCAGAAAAAAAATATTTTCCACTAAAGTGAGGAAAAGATAGCAGTTTCATTCAAGGGATAAAAATTATGTTGTAATATGGCCAAAAAATAATTTAAAAAAAAAAGAGTAGAGAGTGTTCCTTCATGGAGAAATCAATTTTGAGGTTATACCTGCTTTAGCAGTGCCCAAGGGAAAAGTAAACAAAGAAACACTGTGGCATTATAGAAAGTCCAAGCCAGAAGGTAAGGTTGGGCAGAATGTTCCCAGAAAATAAATATAGAACATCAAAAGCAGGCAGGCAAATAGGATTTGACTCATGGCCTGGTTAAGGCACAGTTCTCCTTCACAGGTAATACAGGGGCTGCCTTTTTACCAAGTTGCAGGCAAACTTGTAACCAAAACAAACAAACAAAAAAAAAGACCAGAGATGGAAATCCAGTTCAGGTCAGAAAAGTGGACTGGGGAAGACTTTTACTACATTATGAAAACACAGAAGAAAATACCTCTGAATATTCACAGGCAGAAAATATCAGCATCCATCAGAATAAACATCATTCAGTCTATCCAGATCAGCTGAATCTATCAGGTTGTGGTAGAAATCTACTTTTTCTTTCAAGCTGTTGGACACTTTGTCATTTGTGCATACAGAGCTAGGTGGGACCTGGGATCAGAAACATGAGGGCGAAGCAAAAAAAGAAGGTGGAAAAATTGTGCCTGCGTATATAAAACTAGCTCAGGTGGAGCTTCCCAAATAACCAGTTTGTATTGGATTCAATAAAAGTTCAGGTTAGTCTTATGTCCTATTTGTACTTGTTGGCTCACCATGCATCACAAAAGCACATGTATTTTTATTGATTACCTCTGTCCACACTACTATATTCAGTTCTTTTTGCTGCATTGTTGCATTGATTTCTCCTGCCCAAGTCACACTATTGATTTTTCCTGTTCTCATTTCACATCTGTGCTTCTCTCAGCCACCCAGCTGATGTAGTAGGGAAAGTGTGAGATGAGAGCTCAGCTTACAGACACACCTGCCTGTGAGGAATCTACCCACAAGGATAAATCCAAGGCCACTGCTCTGTTTCAGGGTCTATGTATAGTGTTACATGTGTGATTTTTTTTCTAGAATCCAAGGATTACATGGAGTGTGCAATCCTCTGCTCCCATTCTTCATCAAGGCAGTAACAAGCAGTTCAAGGCTAACACTGAGCTTTTGGCTGTTCTGCCAAAAATATGTTGAAGGTCAGTTTTAGTTAAAGTTATTAAGACACAGCTGAAAGCAAGACTTTTCTGCCAAGAATGGTTTCCAGCTGAGAACAGGACTTGCAGATGCAGCCAGCTTTCAAGGGAAGGAAAGAACCTGATACATCCCAGGCCAAGTGTCTGGATTTTTTCAGATTCTCTGCATAAGAGATATTGAAGTTGTTGGGAAGTCATCTCCTGACTGTGGCTGCAGCGTGCAATTGTGTTATTCAATCTTTAATTTTCCTTTCTTACCTTGAAATGTATAACTTTAATTGTGAACTCAGTGGTTCTTAGCGACAACCAGAAATTTGACATGTAAAAGCAGCATTCATTGTTTTTAGATTTTTGGTGAAGACCACATAGAATCACAGGATCACAGAACATTCTGAGTTGGAAGGGTCTCACAGGGACCATTGAGTCCAGCTTCTGGGCCTGCACAGCATCAAGCCCAAGAATCCCACCTTGTGCCCAAGAATGTTGACCAAATGTTTCTTGAGCTCTGTCAGGCTGGTGCTGTGACCACTGCCCTGGGGAGCCTGCTCAGTGCCCAGCCACCCTCTGGGGGAAGAACCTTTTCCTAATATCCGACCTAAACCTCCCCTGACACAACTTCAGGCCATTCCCTCAGGTCCTGTCACTGTCACCACAGAGCAGAGATCACTGCCTGCCCCTGCTCTCCCCTCAGGAGGAAGTTGTAACTGCAGTGAGGTCTGCCCTCAGTCTCCTCTGGGCTGGACAGACCAAGTGCCCTCAGCCTCATATGGCTCCTCCTCAAGGCCCTTCACTATCCTTGTTGTTCTCCTTTGAACACTCTCTAATAGTTCAATATCTTCCTTATATAGTAGCGACCAAAATCTGAGATATTCCACAAGAGAGTGTGTGTGTTTTTCAGAGTTGCAATAATGTTTAATAAAATTACATTTAAAGTAATTTCTATATGTGCTGTTCCAAGCAGAGACATTTCCATGAATCAAACTGAGCAATTCTGTAACACTTAAAAGATGATAGTCAGAGTAGTTTATTGAAATTCATCATCGATACAGAAAAAATAGGTTCTGAGTTTTTACATGAGATGGTGTTACAAATTGTACATGATAAAATGTTTAGAACCCAGCAATTATTTTGTAAGTAGAAATTATTTCTCTTGAATTATAAACTGTGCCCCTGCCTACAAAATAATAACCTCATGCACAGTGCTGTTTCTTTCAGTCACTTCTAAACTGAAGCAAGAGAAAAGGAACACATAAAATAACCCTACCAAAGCCAGAATGGACACTTTGAATGCATGGGGGAAACAGCGTTGTCTGATTATTATTACTGTGCAGTTTCACAGGTCCCTTGGATGTTATTTCCTATCAACTTTATAGCTCTTTCATCCAATCCCCCCAAGAATTTGTAACAAAATTTTGTAGCCACAAGGGAGTTATTTTCCTTTTCATATGAAAATCTCAGGGTGACACTATTAAAATGGTGCTGCTTAACAATCTTTATGTGATGCTAAACATTTGACAGACCTGTCTGTGACCACCTTAGAGAGGATTTACTGGCACAGGGAGACGAAAGCAGGAGCTCAACATCACCTTACACAGAGCTACTCTTGCAAATCAGTCACAAAACAAGGTTTTCAAAAATGTTTGCCCAGAGCAAGAAGAGCAGCACCAACATCGCTCATAGGAGAAAAGGTGAGGGAGAACAAGCTGTTATCTTCATGATTGCAGCACTGGGTGTAACCATTACCCACCACAGAAACACCAACTCGCCCAGCTTGGTGGGACTGGTGAGCTCTGTGTAACTCAAACTGTCAGATGAGCTCTTCTCAGGTGCTTGGGGGAGCTGCTGTTGGGATCAGAGGATACCTCTGCTCATATTCAAGTTACATGAAACAAAGAAAAAAATAAATCACATAGACCCTTGGCTAAATATCCCATGGGTGTCCCCTGCAGCTGTCTGGAGCAGGTGCTGGTCCCCTCAATGTGCTCCACAACCAGGTGTCAGAACCCAGGGCAGGGAAAAGAGGAGGTAGCCTTTGCATTTTGTGGTTTCCTTTTACCATCCAAGAGCAGCAGGGTGGTCAGCAGGCTTTCCTGTAGTGGAAATGAATGTTGGGATCATGCAGATGATGGTAACGTCCCACAGGTTCTCCATGGGATCCATGATGAAAAGCATGATGAACCATGACACACTAAATTAGTCTAAAAAAACCCTTTTTCAGGTTGATTTTAGCTCGAGGTGAGTTTTCTGCTTGGTGTTTTCCCCAAGTTCCACAGTACAGTTAATTTAGCAGGCACCATCCCAGTGAGCCTGTGTACGTTATTGCAGCTGGCTGTGGGCGTCGAAGCAGTTTCCCAGATAGAGTCTGGGGTATAAGAAACATGAAAAGCAATGTGGGTTTTAAGCTTCTCTCTGAAAATACCCTGAAATGGCTGGTTTTTTGTCCTAACCTCTGTTAGAGGGTTTGAACCATTCCTCCAAAGGCACAGACCTGGTTTAATGGCTGGGGCAGTTTTATTCCCTATTAGAGCTGCATCAGCAGATAATCTGCACTGATAGGGGACTTTGACTGTCTGCCTCACATCTGTGTGATCAACCCATGGCTGTTTATTATTCTGGTATTTTCAATCCTCATCTTCTTTAACTAGCAAGTAATCTCAAACCACTGCTTTCTAGCTTTTAAAATCAATTGATAAATAGCATTTCTTTTTTCTCCAAGGAATCAATGCACAATTACTTTGAACTGTTTCAAGAAAATAGGATTTTTGAGATACTATATCCTCCCTTTGCTCCCTTCAACAAACTTGATTTAAAAAGCAAAGAGAAAGAAGCACAAGTAGCACTGCAGACTTGACAGAAATGTGCATGTTCTGCAGTCAAATTATTTTGTGAAACTGGAATCTTTATTTTTAATCTCAAGTGTTTCTTTCCTTTGGTCACAGACTCCTGCCTCCACAGGAGAAAGTGAAGTTTCCAGGCTTTCCATGGTGTGTTTTAAATCCTAAGGTGTATATAGTATGGTATTTATTGAGAATTAACTGTGAAGAAATTCAGAAGAAATTAATCAGATGAAGCAGCAAGTTTAGAATTTCATGTGTACAGAACCTCAAGATCAGAGTGTCTGGTGTAATGAGTGAATTTATTCACATCCAGGATGTCTGATGAATTCTTTCCTGCCATCTAACTTCCCAAAATAGGAATAAAGAGCTGCAGCACTGGGTCCAGCAGTGGGAAACTCTGGAGTTGTATTTTCAATGGCCACAGAAGGAGCCAGTAAACCTTGCCCTAGCAGGGTGGTTGCATTTGGGAGATGGACCCAGGGTAACTGGATTTGGATTATAGAGGAAAATCCACATACATAGACTCATGCCTGACCATTGTGAGAAATAACATACTGAAATCTCTTTAGATATGATAGACCAAAATGCCATAATATCATCAAGGAAAAGATGCTTTTCTTCTTTTCTTCTGACAGTTTTATGATTAAGCCACTTTGAGATTACCTGGCACTGATAGCACAGGGTTTGCAGAGAGGTTAAATCAGGTGTCCTTGCAGCACATCTTCCTCTCTGCAAGACTGAGTCAAAGAATGTACTGGAATTTCCTGAGCTGCTTTCTTGGAAGAGTTCCTGTCTAGGACAGAGGAGCTTTCCAGGGACTTATTTTAAAAACACTGTTTGAGTGTTTCAAAGGAAGGACAGAATAAAACCTTAACAAATGAAAAGGTAAATTACATTTAAGGTTTTAGTCTCAGTTCAGGACCTGTCTAGAATCATAACCCTTTTTCAATACATGACCCAAACCCTTAATTATTTCTTTTCCTGCTTACCAAGGGAAACAGCCATATAACCCAACAATTCAGTGTAATATAGTGATGGTAAAAGCTAGAAATTAGACATAAAGAGCAAGAACATAAATGTGGAAGACTTTTTAACTGCAGAGAATTAGGAAATTATTAAAGGACAGGATGTACAGAATAAAGGGGAATAATGCTAGGAAGTCATGATTATAATTTTATTAGGCATGGGAGTTACATAAAAGGGAAAACCTAAGAGGAAAGTCAAAACAACTGAATTTTAAGGGTCACTTCTATGAGAATAACAGAGATGGATTTGGCTTAAATGATAATATGGTCTGCAATCCCAAGGAACACCCAGTTCTGAAAACAACCTCAGGGCTCTTTGTCCCCATGCAAGCAGGACGCACACATCTTTAAATCCAGGGGAGCCTGCAGTTTTACCCAGACTAGTTAAAGAAACAGCAAGTTTCCCTGAAAATCACTGGGGCGAGGTGCTGAAAGGAGAATGTTCAAACTGATAGGAAAGAAGCTACAGCAGAGGAATATAAAATAATGTCCCCAACTGCAGGACTGTGCCCTTGCCTTACATCATTTTGAGCACATTTCTCCTCCATTTAGTACTAAAAGATAAAAACCCAAGCCATGAGCTGCTGAAAGCAGCTGAAAGCTGTATCTGGGAGCAGTCAGGCAAAGGACGTGGTAAGGCCATCCCTCCCTGCTGGCACTTCTTGCTGGGTGGCTTCCCCTGCACCCAGACAACCTCTCCCTGTGCTTTCCATGTGGCAGGCTGGGAACACTGCTCCCAGTTTCACCTTGTGAGGCTTTTCTGTACCAGCATGTAAGGAGCTCCTTCATTCCTCCTCATGGGAAGGAAAATGAAACAATCCTGCCAAGGAGTGAAATGCACTGAGTTTCCCTGTACCACTGGAGACCTCAGGAGACTGAAGTAAATGAATAAAAGATCTTCAAATGATTTACAACAATTGCTGGGATTATTCTGAATGCAGCAGAGGGCGGAGGCAAGGATGGAGTTGATAAAGGCAGTTAAGTTAAATTTATAAACAGTACAGACACTGCCAAGAAAATCAGGATAAACACAAAGAAATTCTTTAAAACCCCAAGAAATTTCCAGCAACTAATGAGACTTCAAGGCATGACAATGGAAAAGTACAGATGAAACTGATATTATTCAGAAAGATTTTTGTTTCATTGTTTGCAATAGAAGCTGAAGGTCATTGTCTAGTGATTGAGATCTATTTTCCTTGGAGAGAAAGAAAAATGTTAAAAGGTTTCATAATTATACTGGAACAGATAATTAGGCAGTGAGAAGTTGCACAGGTTGACAAGGACCCAGAAGACTTCCAGGCACAGAAAAGTGGCTGAGACAGAGACAAGACTTTGTGGGCTGGAGCAGAGGAGAAGATTTGGCAATTACACTACAATAGGGACTCAGTTCTGCCACCAAAACAGCTGTATCCTGACCAGCTGCATCCAAAACATCTACAAAGGTCCAGCAGTTATGGCAGCATCCAGATGTGTGACTTCCACAACAGTAGTGAAGGCCAAATGGATGATTTCAGACACTTGGTGTACCACTAGGCCCTGGTGTTTCTCACTCAAGCCTTCGTAGTTTTATTCAGAAGGTGGCTGGGACAACACAGAGCATCAGCAGAGGATGGTGAGGTAAATCAGCTCCAGAGGGAACTGATAGAAATCTAAATCAAAGTATAGAGTGATTTAAAGTTTGTATTAGGCTGTGAAGGTAAGAATTAGCTGGTTCATGTTTCCTTTCATAGTGCTAGTTAATCCTTTGATATATTAGTCTTATATTCCAGTAACAGGAATATTAATTATTGACTCATCCACTGGCAAGACAGACTGTAAAATCTTAATGACCAGGTCTGAGGAAATACTTGTGAGTTCAGTTCTGAATCCAGCAGTTCTTGTTGAATGGCTTAAGGCAAGCTGTTTGCCCTCTGAAAGACCTTCTAATTCCTGACACAAGAAAATTCCTTCCTTTTCTGATACAGCTGTAACTCCAGCAATATATCTTTAACTGCACTTATAATAGTTCATCTGGCCTGGTCAGGATGCTTCTTCTGCTCCAAGCCAAATTGAATTCCCCCTCGGTAATGTTAACTGCCATTTCTATTGTCCTTTTCTGAGACAGATTTAACACATCACTCCTAGGACTAGTTTGATGTCAATGGGCAGAGACCAACTGATGGCCTCTGTGGACATTAGAAAAAGTACAAAAGCCTGTACATGAAGATGTAGTTATTCCTTATGGCCTATTCCTCAGTCTATTCTGAAAGATGTCAGGAAACCCTACTGTCCTACAGGCCTGTTCTGTTAAGGCAGGGTCAGCTTCATACCTCACTGTTTAATCTCAATTGAATTGTAACAGGCTGTTTTGGAACAACTTATGCCATGAGGCTGACTATTTTACTTCCACCTTCAAACATTAAAAAAAAAAAAAAAGATGGAAGGCTTTCTTTTTGTGTCTTGGGTTTTTGGGAGTGTCTACAAGCAAACCACAGATTCTCAAAGGTAACATTCATTCCTGTGGGCAGTACTGGTTATGCTGAATTGGATGGGTGTTCACCATCACTGACTAGCTGTCACAGGGTTTTCTTCAACAAGTGAAAAATCATAGACTTCACTGGAGCTGTACCAATTTATACCCCAGGGAGTGGAAATTAGATGCCCCTGTACATTTTTTCTCAGCATGTGCCAGGTCAGGACAGATAAACAGAGTCATGTATTCTGATAATGATGATTTCTTTAATCCTTATGTAAGGAGAAGATTCTCTCTAGAAACCACATGCTTTGCCAAAATTCAGTCCAAGTTACAGCTTGAATTTTCCTCTCCTGGGTGTGAATGTCTCATGCAATCTCACCTGAATGTTTGTTACCAGAACAGTTTCTGTGTTTTGCCAAATACTCTTCTCCAGCTATGGATACCTGAGCATGGTATCCAGTTTTCATGACTGTCAATCTCTTTTCATTTCTTTTATCTTCACTGGTGCTCTGCAAATATCAGGCCAATTCCATATCTAGGGTTAGACTCAGTAGTCTGGTAAATACCTACAGAAAAGTGTGGACCACGTGGCTGTAAGATGTCATCACAAGTGGCCACTTGATCCAAAGGACTGTCAAACAACCAATAAGCCAAAGATCTTCCAAGCAGACTTTTTCATGGACTGCAAACACTGCTCTCACTTGCTGCTTTTTGACACAATAGAGAGCTCTGAAGTGTGAAGGGGATGGCTCCTTCTCAGGAGACTTGTAGGGAGTAGATTGAACAAGTTTTAATAGTGTTGTGCAGAGGCTCAGCTTAGAGGCTGCTGATAGGTTAGAGATCAAACACTGCCAGCATTTTGGGTCTCACTGGATCATCCTCAATATACAGCATCAAGATTTATACAGATTGAAAGATATTTGAAGGCATGGGATAGAGCAGCCTGACCCATCATCGGTACTGAAGGCACCTTAATAAGGTTAAAGTATTGACAAAGAAAGGATTTATTAATGTCAATTGCTTGCGCCACAAATACTGTCCCAGGCTAGGAAAAAGGCCATGTTCCTCATCTAAGAATAATTATTATTTCTGGAGGAAAGCAGGCATAGGTTGTTTACACACTGGGAGGAAAAAACAAGCCAGCTAAATGTGTCCTACACTGTTGTGTCCATTCCACTGAGACAGTACTTTCTAATGAGTCTATAGCTCATCCTGTGATGATGGACACCTAATTTATTCTATCTTGACATGACAGACCTGGCATAGTAATATCTGGCAATTAGTCACACTCCAGTGGCCCTTAACTTAAGCAGTTTGCAGTGAAATGCAGGTTCTGGTATGTCACTGCAGTTTCCTGTTATTCCTTATACAAAGGGGTAGCAGAAAAAGCTTTAAAATGCTAAATCACCTATTGCAAAAGGCTGCACCATCAGCTTCTGAATCCTGTTTAGCACTGCTAAATTACAGAGCAGCACCACTCCAGTACGTGCTGTTACTGGATGATTATTTTGTTAAACAGAAATCCAAAACCAAAATTGTTTGCACAGTTAGAAACTAATGTGGAATTCAACAGCATTTGCCAATATACAAAGATAAAGCAGAGCTTTAATAGGTCTGATTTGCTTTATCTAACAGGTATTCAACAGATAAAACAAAACAAAAGCCTGGGAAGAGCAGAGATATCTATTGCTAGCACCATTCCATAACAATGCTGCTGGTTGTTTTTGTTTCAGGAAATCATGGTCACAAACTGCAGTGGTCCTGGAGGAGGTGGATTCATGCTCAAGGACAGCTATCCCAAAGGTGAAGCAGAGCAGTTCTGGCACTCAGGAGGGAGAGAAGTAAAGGGTTTGGGGCTGCTCTTCCAACCCCAATGCTATGTGGCAAGGCTTGCTGCAAGAAGAGATGGCTGGTCCCCAGGACACGGATCAGAATGACAGGATCACAGAATATTCTGTGATGGAAGGAACCCACAAGGATCATTGGGTCCAGCTCTGAAGCTCACCTAGAAGTGTTCATCTTACCTCTGTAAGAGGGTGAAGGTGTTGGGACACTCAGTGTGCAGGCCCCTGCAGTGATTCCAAGCTCTTGTCTCTGGGTATGGGTGTGGGGTGTTTCTCACTCCCACAGTGGAAAAGGGTTGGGCATGTGCACTGGTCACCTTTCCCCAAAAATTTGGGAAAGTAGATGGACCAGAGGAAAAAGAATCACACTCTTTGAGGTTTTCATTATGGATCATGAGGGGCCCAGGCCACCCTGGGTGACACTGCTGGAGCAGACACAGCCAGCAAAGACCAACCCTTCAGCATGGCAGCACAGGGCACCCAAAGGCTGGTGAGACTCAGAGCAGGTTTCATTCAGCACACCCATGGAAGGGATCTGGAATCATGTGTTCCAGTTTTTTATATAAATCAACACTAAGTTTAGCTGGGAGAGAAAGTGATGGGAAGTGCTGCCTTTAGGAAAGGCTGCTTCAAAGCAGGTTTTTTGCTGTGCAGAGTCTTGCAGGAAGCTGTGGCATCCCTGGCATGTCTCTGTTCCTTGTCTCCAAGGACTGCTGAACCTGGGCCAGGGACACCTCTGCCAGGGGTGCACTCTTTAGGGCAGAGCCCCACGTGCCCTGACAAGTCAGGACAAGCCGAGGGCCACAGCTGAGGAGGAGGAGGGTGGAGGTGTGACACCTTCATGCTTATCACACAGCAGAGGAAGGGCAAGGGGAAGCCAGCAGAGCTGTGGCACTGACTGTGCACAGGGAGCTGCAATCCAGGGTACAAAAATGGAGAAACCTGCTTTGCCTTTGCTTTTCCCCCGCCGGCAAAAAGTGCTACCTGTCAAAACGATAGGTAAAGCCATTTCAGACAGGAATGTAATTTACAGTTTGAAGATGTCCCTTTGAGCCCATAAATTCCTTGGGGCAGAGATTATGGTTTTGATCTGACGTGTTAACCAAATGTAAAGAACTGAGCGCAACAATCTAGAATTTCCTAAAAGATAAAGAATAATGATAATGATTTCCTCCTTCCCCCCATCTCTGGAACATGTATCTTGCTGTTACAAAGCTCTTTGCTTGCAAGAAGAAAGCTATTTATAGGTTGAAACAGATTTGCAATCATGTGTGATAGAGAAGGAAACTGAGGAGAAATATGCAAACCAAAAAAAGCAATGGCAAAAATTTGCATAGTTCTTTAAAGTTTTCTTCAAAAGCTCCTGCAAAATACAACCATCTGTTTTTTTAAGAATATCCTATGGGGGTAGCATGAGGGCTCTCTGTTCTTTTTCCTCCTCCTTTTTTTTTTTTTCCTACTTGTGGAACTGTCTCTCTCCCTTTAGGAGGGAAATGTGTGTAATGGTAAACTATTAGAGACAGACATCTGCATAGTAACCTGTACTGCTGTATTCAATTACTCAGTACGTATTTTAAAGCAGTTAGCATGTGCCAATTTAGCTCATGATGAAAATGTTTGTCAGAATAATATGTTTTATTCCAAGCACCTGCTATTTAATATTTGAGAGAGCTGGAAGTGTAATGAGGAAAGAGAAAAATATATGCTTGCAGCTCTAACATGAGCTGCAAAGGCAATTCTGGGGTGAGAAGTGGCGCAGCTGAATGGAGACTAGACCATTTCCCCTCCATTTGTAAAGCAGGCACAGAATGACAAGCTAATTCCCAGCAGTCGAATGCGACAGGCATGGCCATTACCCGGGCTAGTTAATCTCTCAATCCATGTCTGAAGGAAACGATGCAAAAACAAAAGCCAGAGCACTTTTGTTGCCTGCAGGCCCCTCCTCTGTGACTGGTACTTTGTCAGAGGGCCCAGGGAGTTTATGTGGCCCCAAAGGGTGCCCCAGCTTGGGGCTGAGTGGGGATGGGAGCTGAAACGTGCTGTGAGGAAATACCAGAGGCGTCTCCATCGTGTGAGTCCTCTGTGATTTCCTCTGCAGAAATGCTCCTTAAATCAAATGCAGCTTTGAAAGCACAAACTACTCTCTCATTTCTATGTCAAGATGGTCAGTCAAGCAGCCAGGCCAGAAGTACACAGCATCCAAGGTGGGATTTAAATCAGCTGCTTGAGGCCATCTGAGATTTCCAGGACTGAGGATGGGCCTGTAGTATGGCAATGTGGGGTAGGTGACACATATGGGAACTCAACGTGCCCAGCTGCCATTCTCTTCGTACTACCACTTTTCTTCTGCTGATGGGCCAGGAAGGACTGGTGTGCTGTGGTGGAAATGCAGCAAAGACATCTGCTGCTTTGATTTCACTCCCAGTACTGCTCTGCAGCACCTCAAGTTAGCATCATCTTGAATAGATTGCTAAGTGTACAAAGACACCTAAATAGGTTTTAAAATGAGATTTTCGGATTTGGATACCAAAGACTGGATTTCTGAACCCATCTTGAACCACACAAACAGACTGTCTTGGTTCCATACGGTTTGAGGAGGCAACGATTCCCAAAGTCAGTCTGTAAATTTGGATGCTCACTTTTTCATTTGGGAATTAATTTTAGACATTTATTTTTTATCAACTCCTGGCATAGCTCTGCAGGATCCACATGAAGGCTCTGGTGGATTTCTAAGCTCACACTCGCAGCCATTTCCTGCCTGGAACAACCCGTAAGTTTCAGCCAGCCCTTCTGCTGATGGAAATTTGCAGGGTTTCACAGGCTGAAAGGCAGAAGGGATGCCATGAGACAGAGAGCAGCCTGAGCACACGGAATCCAGCTGCTCAAAATGCAGCAGGTGTATCCTGCAGGATGGCACACTGGATGCCTGCAGTGAGGAGATAATGTGACACCCAGTGCTGTCAGTGTGCAGAGGCAGTGAGTGCTCACAGGGCCTGCTCCTGTTCTCTTGTAGGAACATCCATGGACGGTAGGGAGAGGGAACTCTGCAGACCTGAGACATTCTAGAGAACACGTGTTTTTATTGCAAGGGTCATGGGTGAAAAGGGCCTGCCTTCAGCCACCATCCTGGGCTGAAGGGATGCCCCAAAGAGAGAGGGAGAGAGAGAGCAACAGGGTAGGAGGTAAGAGAGGTGGCAAGGGTAAGTGAGGTAAGGTAAGAGCGCAAGGACCTTGTTACAATACATTATATCTCCTTTTATGTTGAATATTCTAATTTACAGTGACCATACAAAACCTACAGATTTTGCATACAGCCTATGAGGACTGCTATATTACCATATCACTCTGTATTCTAAACTCTAAAAGCTACTTTCTTATCTATCTTTTCCCTGATAGCTTGGAAGGGCTACACCCTTGGATCCCTTGGTGTCCGTTTGTTTGTTATCACTTAACCCATCTCCCATTTAATCACCGTCTTCCTGCCTGCCGTGCCTACATCTCAAAGCTAGCTAGCTTTCATTTCTATTTCACTCACAGGTTTTATATTTTCAATATTTCTTGCCAGGCAATCATATTTGTAAGCTTTTCCTGTCTCATCTTTCCCAACATTCCCCCAAATTCACAGTTTTACACTGAACTTCAACAGTAGATGGCAAACAGGGAGATTAGGGAAGCTGACACTGCAAGAAGGGTGCTGTGATTCAGGCAGTCCAGTTACCCAGGGACAGAGCTGCTCCTTCAAGTCGTGCTGAAGGCCCAGTCAACTAGAAAAAAACCCATAAAATTTGGGGTTGGGCAGGATCTGAGCTGGAAGCTGCACTGCAGGCTCAGCCTTCATCCTGCCAGCTCCAGCAGCAGCTGAAGCCCTGCTTAGGGCCTCTCCTGGGTGGATCTGAGGTGAAAGTTCCCTCAGGTGACAGAAAGGAAAATACTGAGCAAGCAGCTCACAGAGAGGAGCTTTTCTGCAGGGGAGCTGGCTGTCCTCCCCTCCACCTCAGCCTAAGGAAAAGCATGGAGGCCTCAGCTCTCCTCAGGTCACTTCCCTCCTCACAGTTAAAGCAGCTGCCCTTCAAAACAAATCTCCACTTATCTCACAGGAGTCTGAATCTGCACTGGCCCTTTTCTCCTGCCTCCAGGACTAAAAGACTGCCATCCTTTCCTCTTCCCCAGCTATAACTAAGCAAGCAGAGGTCTTGTCCAAACAAGATTCCATCCACTCATTCCATCCTCAATCATCCAGCTAGCACCCGTGGTGCATCACGGGTTGGGGATGCTGCGCTGGGTTTTCCCAGAATATGAGAATGTTAAAAAAAGAAAATCTCCTTTTTTTTATTTTCTTCTGACTTTTCACTGGGCATATATATTTTTGCCCAGTCTAGCTGATGATCCTCCCTCAGTACACTTCAAAAATTGCCAACAACATCTGTAGTCGTGGGTGGATACTGTTCTACTGTTTTACTTATTTTTGTAAATTCAGAAATAAGGTGTTGGAATAACATTTACAGAGAAAGTGTCAAACCAGCTAAGGATTTACACATTTATTTTGTCTATAATAGTCTTCCCCTGACACCTTCCCCAATTTATAGGGCTAAGGAGCACAAAGGGGAACTAGTCCAATACTCAATTTAAATCAGTTAATGGTTCAGATAAAAGGCCACTGTCAGCCAGGCAGTGCAGTTACACTCCTAACAGGGGAAAGGAGTTCACACAAATATGATAGCAAAAAACTAATATAAATCCACATGGATTGTCATCAAAGATCATAATATGAATTAGCTGCTTTTCTTTATGCCAAAATTTGTCCATTATTATAAAAAATAAATGATTCAACATCTTTGTAATCTAACTCCAAGCCATGGTGCCACATAGCATTGATAGATGACCAGGCCCTTTATAGAGATAAATGGCAGTAACTACATCAAACCATGAAATAACATTGCAGCAGCATCCCTAGCAGTGGCTGTAACCATTAAATTTCTTAAAGGTGAGTAGAGCAGTTGATTTTACTAAACTGATTTAATTGTCTAGTCCTCCCATATAATGTGAGGTTGAGATAACAGGTCCTCACACAGAACTTCCCACTGCAAGAGGGAAGCCCTGAAGAACAGGTTCAAAATTTACTATTCCCCTCTCCTTGCTTTCTTCCCAAGTGTAGCTGGACACATTTTTTCCATTATAATTTTTTCTTCTCTACTTTGGTCTGTCTTCCTATTTCTCACCCAAGCTTCTGCCTTTTCTCCTTCCTTTCTTTCTTGTTTGGTTCTCTACCTTTTCTTTCCCATGAGATGTTTGTGGTTACAGCACAAGGACAGCCCTGTCCAACAAGATGGCTTCACCTCCCAGATGAGGATTGCAATATTTATGTCTTCTGAGAGTTTTGATAACGAGTCCAGACCTCCCTCCCAAGCTGCAAAGACAGCTTTGTTCCCTGCATTCAATCTCACCTCATCCTTGGGACCAGCAGCTTCACAGAGGGTTCTGTAGGATATTGAAGACCTGCTCCCTGAGAAAATTAGGGACCAGGATAGTCTGAAGCTTACCTGATATAGAGTGACATCACAGAGCATGAGCAGTTGTTTCTCATGAGGAGTAAGTTTGTTGCCTGAATTACTGACCAAGAACTGAAGCTAAAACATGTTTGGTGTGATGAAAGATTGACAAATGGGCTCTCTGCAGCCCAAAGCTCTCAGAGCTGCCAGGTGATGAGATTATGTGCCCTTCCCTCTGCAGAAAAGCCTATTTGGTGCAAAAGAGTCACTCCCAAGGGCTTTGGAGAAGTGAGCAGTGGATAAGGGATGTATCTGCTCCCCAGGCCCATGGCAGTAGGTGAAGGGCAGCCCTAAAGGTGCAGAGAGAGCCCCAAGCTCTCTGGCTTGATGTGAGAGGGGAAGCTGAGAAGGCTTTGAAGTGGGGAATGAGGTGGAGGGCTGTGATTGCTCCCCCACTGCCAGAGGTTGCTGCTGAGAGCCTCTGGTTGTCGGGCTGCCCTGACCTACATTGTTAATACCAGTTGCCAGCAGGCGAGTCAGAAGGGCTGCTCTTACACAAATCTGATTAGGTGGAAGTTATTTTTTTCTCCCTGCTCTGTGCCTAGGAAATTTCTCTGTTCAAGAAGTTGCCTGTGCAGGGGAGGATGAGGCATTGGGGCTGCTCTTGTGTGCTCAAATGGCAGCAGATCTGCCCTGCTCAATCTGTCAGCACTGCAGCAGATCCCAAAGGATCTGACACAGGTCACCAGCCCTACACTGCAGAGTCCCTGTGGGGGCTGTCCTGCTCTGGGCAGCTCTCCCTGAGCTAATCCTGGCCAGGGTGAGCATGGGAAGAAGAGACAGGTAAGTATAACCCAGGTTGTGGCTGTGTGTCTATGGAGCCTCCTGCAAGAGGACAGAGGTGACATCCCAACAGCACATCCGCCTGCATTTTTTACCTCCTACAGCATCACTCTGGCAGAGGCAAGGTGTGCTCCACGCCCAGGGTCTTGTCCAGCCCCTTTGTGAGAGGTGAGGGCGGAGTTTGGCCTGAGAAGAGCTTTGTGCTTCCCTGCCTAATTGAGTGCGAATTGGGGCAGCAGGGGTGCCACCCCTCTGCTCCTCTCAACAGCACACCGGACACCAGCGGCCACCCCAACATTTCCAGCAGGTCGCAGTGGTGCTGAGGATGCCGCCGACTGCTCCAGAGATAAGAAAGGGTATTTCTGACAGCAGCCGTGGCCGCTGTGGTGCCTGGGGACAGCGCGGGTTGTCACTGCAAAGACAGCCAGCAAGGAACGAGGGATCTTCCTCCACCTTCTACACCTCCTCGCCCATCCATCCCCTCCTTTTTTTTTTTTTTTTTTTTTTTTACCAGAAACATTTCAGCTGCAATTAAAAAGGCGTTATCAGCATTTAATTGCTCTGGAGTCCTGGCGGTGATGCCGAGCCCTGGCGCTGATGTCACCCGGGTTGTCATGGATACAGGTGAAGAAGCCGCTCGAAGCGCTTCTACATCAGCGCCGGGCGGGAGGGGGATGGAGGATGGAGCGGGACCTGGGGAGGGACCTGGGGCTGGGGACGGGAGAGCAGGAGCAGCTGCATCGCCAGGTGAATGCGGCTGTCAGAGACGGGCAGCAGAGCGAGAGGAGAGAGCGCTGAACAAAGGTATTGAGGCCAAGGCTCTGCATTCCCACTCCTGTGTGAGGTGGGAAGGCGGGCAGCTCCTGACATTTAGCACAAGAATTGTCCCCCCGTGACAGCCAACTATTAAGAGAAAAGCCCAGGCGGACGCTCCTCCATGTGCACTGTAATTAGCAAGACAAGTAGTGTGTTTCTTTAGTTCAATCTCTCTAATAGGTAAGGAGGGAGTAGCAGAAGGGAAACAACGGGGAAAAGCCAGAAAAATATATATACTTATGGGAGTATGTGTGGGTTTATGTATGCAAAAGACCTTTATATGTTTGGAGGAAATAAAAGAAGACTGTGGGACCAGGGATCTGTTCATGTGCATCCATAAAAGGCCCCCTAAAGAACTTTCCAAGTAACACCAATAATAATAATATTAAAGGAATCCCCCCCTAGAACACTTGCAGAAGCAGTTCCTGTGCCTGTTCCCATTTCCCTTCTCTCCATCTTCTCTTGCTGAGAAGGAAATTAAAATGTATTTTTCATACAGTATCTCTAGCACTCTTTTGTGTAATAATCCTCTTTCTGTGAAAGAGGCAGGTCAGCAATAGCTGCAGGCTCCTGCACAATCAGTGCTCATCTCATAAAAATCTCCAGCTTTCCCTGGGATTTTCCAGCCACAACCTATTAAGCATTTGGCTGTGACAAGAAGCCAGCCTCAGGGAGGGGCTCTTTCAGATGATGCCAGGGCAAATTTGTATTTATTTATGGAGTGGTTGCATGGAAATTTTTTTGTAATGGAGAAATTAGACTTTTAAAAATTATCTGTTTCATTTAAATTAATCTTAATAGGCAGTTAGGGCTTGGTACACACTTTAGTTTCTAGTTTAAATTTATTATTCTAAAATGCAAGCTTAGTTTTAAATTTGAGAAGACATGGAGTGTGCTTTCCCTATATTACTCCCCTCCTTTAACGCCTGACTAAAGGTGTGATTTGCCAAGATTCAAAGGAAGGTCAAATACTGGTCTCTAATATATGAATACCAGAACAATGAGTTATAGCTAAGCTTTGCATTATGGCTGACTGCAAATTTAATATTTCCTGTCAGCAAATTCCTATTAATTTAAATCCAAATTATAGGTTTCAATACAAATATTTGCTCAGAACAGTGATAGAGAATTTTTGAAACTGTGAAAATGCTGTTTTCTTGTAATTATGTAACCAGAACTCTATTTTCTGAGGTTCAAAGTGTCTTTGTATTGCGGTTCAGGCCAACTGAATGCACACACGTGTACAAAGATATGCTTGGAATGAAAATTAAAGCTCTGATTTGTGTGAATTGATTGCCCTGGTTGGAATTGAAATTAAAAGCTCTGATTTGTGTGAATTGATTGCCCTGACACCTCATTTTTTTTTCCTTAGTAAATATAAGCTTTTTCCCTGTTCAGAAGTGTACACAATATTTTTGGCTGAGACTGATCCCTTTCATACGACCATAAGTGTGACAAGCAAGCTGTTGATAAGATATTTATTTTTCCTTGAAACCACCTCGTTTTGGTGACCACCACCAAACTCCAGATGTGGAAAGCTTTCAGCAGCCTCTGCAGGGATGCCTTTGGTTTCCCACCATGTGTTCAGCATGTACAACGTGTGCAACGTGTCCCTTGGTGTGCCCATGTGTTGACTGGCAGGGCTGTGCTGGCAGCTGGGTGGGCCATGGGGGGCCCCCTTTGCCCTTTTTGTGGGAAAACAGGAGGCAGCCAGACTGAGTGTCTTGGTTTAGGAGAGACAGGTGTCTGCTAGAAAAAGCTAGAGCTTCCCTTGGAATGGGGAATGTAAACCCTCTCCCTCCAAATTATTGTAATTTTGAAATTTATGGGCTCTCAGGCAAAGATATGGGAATAGGAATGACAGTTCTTTACTAGGAATATTAAAAATAAAAATGCAGTAGTACAAAAAAGCAGACAAACAGAAAAAGAAAAAAACACTGACAGTCAGAATACACAGAACCTGACACCCTGGTCAGGGTGTTGGTAGCAGTCCAGTTAAGTCCTGCTGGAGTGGCAGATGTGGTTGTGTTGTGGCAGAGATGATCCTGTAGAAGGCTCCAGTGGTGGTGAGATGGTTCCAGTCTTCCTCTGGGAATCCAGTGCAAACAGGCTGTGCTGGTGTTCTGAATCTCAGGTTTTATCCAGGTAGGAATGCTTGGCTCCTTCTGCTGGGTGGAGCATCTCCCAATGGGATGATGGAATTGTATCAGCCCTGCAGTGAGCCTGGATGGCCCATGAACAGCAGATATCCCCTGGAGGGAGGATGGGTCCTGGAAGAGATAAAGAACACTGCCCTGCCTGAAGAGAAAAAAAACCTCCCCAACTGTTTTCAACGGATGATGATAGAATACTTTCTTTTGGTTCCATCTTGCATTGCAACCCAAGACACTGACAAAACCCATCTTCTGCTGGCAGCCCAAATCTGGGGATCCTCCTGGAAAGACGTTGCTCCAATCTCAGACATAGTTCCCCAAGCTTCTCTCCTTCCCAGCTCCCAGGTGCAAGTTTCTATAAACTTTTTTATGTAAAACTTACAGGTGAAAATTCCTGGCTGAGGTATGGCTAAGGCTGCTGAGCATCCTGCCTACATTTCATACCTGCTTTAGTTTGAAACACTTTTTCTTTAGAGCTCTAGGGGAATTGCAAGAAAAGTGGAGGGGGACTTCTCACAAGGGTGTGCAGTGACAGGACAAGGGGGAATGACTTTAAACTGAAGGAGGGTAGGTTTAGATTAGATATTAGGAAGAAATTCTTTACTGTGAGACTGGTGACATACTGGAACAGGTTGCCCAGAGAATTTCTGAATTCCCCCTCTCTGGAAGTGTTCAAGACCAGAATGGATGCAGTTTTGAGTAATCTGGTCTAGGGAAAGATATCCTTTGTCCATGGCAGAGGTGTCAAAACTTAAAGATGATGTTTAAGGTCTCTTCCAACCCAAGCCAATCTATGATTCTATGATCCTGTGATTCTATCTGGCCACAGTCTGAGCTGCAGTCCTTCCTCCTACCAAGTAAAATCAGAAAACATGTGAATTAGGGAGATGGAAAAAATACATTAACTTCAAAGAGAAGAAGCAATCATGCCTGCCTGAAGAATGCACAACATGATGCATCCCAAAGGGGTGGGTTCACCAGGACAAGCAGGGGTCCCTCCCACCACAAGATAGCTGTGCCAGGACTGTTTCTTCAAGGGTCCACAAACAACCTCATCTGAGGCCAGGCACTGGTTTAAAACCTCATGTGTTGCACAAAGCCAAGGGTGTCTCTGAGCCTGCACAGACCTCACACTGCAGGGGAAAAGTCAGAGCACAGATTTACCATATCAAGGATGTGGTGCTTGATATCCAGTGGCCTTCCCAGCCTGCCCAGTAGTCAGTGGGAAGTCACTGGGAGCAGTCAGGCATCTGCTTTTGCACAGGGCTGGAGATCCTGGCAGGTCCCCTCCAGTGCTTGGTGACAGACACCCTCCTCCAGAATAGGATCTCCAAAATCAGCAAGAAGGTGTCAATAAGGCCTTGAACTGCATTTCTGGGAGTGTTGGGGCCAAAGGAAGTGAAGTGGCAGAGTTCAGTTTCCATAAATACAATTTGTCTTGGGATCTTTTCATTCTTCTTGTTATTCTCCACCCACTCTCCCACCTGCCTATCCCCCCCGTCCCAATTCTTTTTCTTTCCATAATGTTTTTAACTTAGAGCAGAGAGAGAATATTTTGCCATACTGTAAATAATAGTAGGGTTTTCAGCTCCTGCCTTTCATCCACTGTGTGGAGCACAGCAGACTGTGAATAAGCCTATTCCAAAACAAGCATTAAAAGAACACTGTCAATTTAAGTCACATATGTGCCTAAAGATGTTTTATACTCTACTGTCACAAACAACACCTACAATCTGCTAGAAATTAATGGGATAAGAGGATTCAAAGCACATCTTTCTGGTTCAGTAAGCATTTGATGAACACCATGGGTGGGATCTATCCCATATCACTTAAGGTGTCCCCAGCTGAGATACTCACCATGTGCTTTCTGTAGCTGAAAGAAAGAGAGAAATGGGTGCAGTTATGGAGCAGCTCATGTGTTTGCTCTGCTTCAGCCTGTGTTAGGGTGAGCTGAATCCACCAGGTGTGCTGACCAGCTCCCACTGACTTGCAGGTGGTGTCCAAGGAGAGTAGATGGAGGCCTGTGCTGAGTGTCTGGACAGGACTCAGAATTTTTACCTGCAGTTTCATTGCATCCCTCATCCAGACAGATTTCCACTCTTTTTCTTTTCAGCATGATCTTGCAATAAAACCTCATGCAAGAAAATATTTTAGTATTGGGATAAGAAGGTGTTAACACTATAAAAGATCATTGCGGAAGCACAGTGACACTCTTTTTATGCACTAGAAAAACCTAAGGTTAAAACTGTGATAATTTTTTTTGTATTTATGTTGTCAAACCTCCTAAAATTTGCTTTTTTAACTTAGGATATGTCATGAGGATGTCTGCAGGTGTCTGATTACATGTTATGCATGTAATCTATGGTGTCTCCTCCCTTTCTGCTCCTTTTTAATCTTTTGTTTTTACTCTTTTTTTTGTAAAAAATGTAAATAAGGAAAGCCAAAATAATAGAAAAAATTCGAATTTTGACTATATTGGTGTGTACATCTGCATATTCAGACATGTAGTCTTAATTAGTAAAATCCTGACTTAGGACTCTAAGGAGCCATTGTGTTATGCAGTTGGGGAAATCTAGTTCAAATACTGTAATCAGCAGCCAGCCTCTGGTGAAGTCAGCAAGTTGTTCCCATTTGAATTTGCTGTATTTAGCTACAGAGCTTTACTTCCTATCCCTGCCTCCATTCCCTGTCTTGTGTGAAATGGAATAAGTGATTTCTGGCTGAGCTCCTCACCGATAGTGATCTGTGTCATGAAATCATCTCCCACCAGACATCCTGCTTAACTGCAGCTTCTGGAAACCTGATAGCTGAGCCTCTGCTGCAGAGCTGCTCAAGGAAATGTTTATGTGTGTCTTCTGAAAGGCATCCCTTCTGCAGTGAAGGGTGCTCACAGGTGAGTGCTAGAACAACAAGCTGGGCAGTGTGGGGGAAATTTCTGCTTTTCTATCTGTTGCCTCTACTGCTAGTTTACTTCCCTTAGCCTAAGCAAGGGAAAAAACCCACCTCAAAACACATACACAAAAAAGGAAAAGAAATAAAACACCAATGAACCCCCCCAGTAAAATCAACAAAAAAATATTTCACCCCTAAATGACAGTGAAGCCTATAGAGTAAGGATATCTCTCATTTATTTTTTTTACCATTGCTTGTCACAGCAGGAAAGACACTGTAGCTTTATAATTGTTTCATTTCAAATGGGGAAATCTTTTTCATTCGCCTCCTTTTTCTGTCCTTAAATTAGCACTTGGAGTGTTAGTCTTGGTTGCTGCAGCCCTTATCAGCAGGGCAGAAGACAGTGATTGCCTCGTATCTGAAAACTACAGTGAAATTAAACCTTAATTAGTTGTTTCAACGGGGTATGATATAGACCTTGAAGGACTTAAAGATATGTGTTCCAAATTGGTCTCAGGTTTACTGTGAAGGTCTGAGCATGTACACTTTTGCATGATTAAAAGGAAGCACACCAAACTTTCTTCCAGGAAAAAGTTTGATCATTTACTATGATGTCATTAGTGAAATTACAAGAGGAAAACTAAAGAAGATTTTCCATGCACAGTCTATGATTCCCTCCCTCTGGGATGACAGGTCATAGCTTATTTATGCACCACAGTCTCTCCAAAGCAGAGCAAAAACAAACAGCCAAAATAAATAGATGAAAAACAGCAACATAAGCTTTTACTCATTTCTTACAAACTCTCTTAAGGGAAAAAAATGAAACCCTATAAAAATGTTAATAAGAAGGGGCAGGAGGAAGAGAGGGAAACAACTGGATGCCCATGGCTCCAAAGACAGATTTAGCAAGCTCTGCAGTAGACAAACACCTGACCAAAAAGGCAGGAAACATTCCAGCCACACTTTCTAGGGAGTGTTTAGCAGCTCACACACTCCTGGGTGAACTGGGCCCTGAGTCACTGGAGAAGCTTTCAACCCAAACAACTGTCAAATTCCTTATTTTCCATAAAGCAGCTCTTAGCTAAAACCTCACATTTCTCTTGGCCTGCAGGAAACTTCCAAGTGACTCATGGAGCAGATCCACTCCCTCTGTGCTTTCCACTTCCCTGGAAAGGAGCATCACAGCAGTAACACACACAGTGTAACAGTGGTATTGCAGCCTCAATGGGCTGAGCTGTGCTCAGTTTTGCCTCCAGATGCTAAAGAGCAGCGTAGGACCGCTGTTGTCAGAAGGACAAAGACACTCCACAGCTTCCCATTCCACTGCAATTCTCTCAGGGGGATGCAGCTGGTCTGGAGTTTAAAGGCATAAATCCATTAGAGTTCTGCTCTTTGCAGAGTTGGTCACAAGGTGGTTTTGAACCAGGGCCTTCCCTGTGGCAGGTGGATTCAGCAGTAAAAGGACAGGCTCCCAGGGATGTGGTCACAGCCCCAAGCGTGCCAGAGTTCAAGAAGCATCTGGACAATGCTCTTGGGCACATGGTGTGACTTTGGGACTGTCTTTGCAGGAGTTGGAGTTGGACTTATTGAAGAGATCCTGGTGGGTCTCTTCCAACTCAGGATATTCTATGTTGCTATGGTTCTATGACTATGGGGACCTCAAGAGACCTCTCTGCTATTATTTCTTAAAAACTTTCATGCAATAGTGACAGAACAGTAGATGGTTACAGCAAGATGATTTAGTTTTTATAGCTTTGGAAGCATATTGGAGTAGGGGCAGTGTGTACCTCAAAAATCTCCATTTTTGTTCACAATATGCAGCTTAATCATGGAATCCCGGGATGGCTGATGTTGGAAGAGACCTCTGGATGTCCTTTGGACTCCCTCCAGTATGTCTGTGTCTCTTTAGCACTTGGGAGCCCAGAACTGGACCCAGAGCTTCACGTGTGGCCTCACCAGTGCTTGAGCAAGGGGGAAAGATCTCCTCCCTTGACCTGCTGGCATCACCCTCAGGTGCAGCCCCAAGTCCTGTCAGTTTTCTTTGACATGAGGAGCCTTTGCTGGCCCTTGTTCAGCCCTGGCAACAGGGCTGTGGCACATCAGCCTCTCCTCCAGTCTGCTGTCATTGGCATCCTCTCTGAGGACAAACTCTGCCCCATCATCCAGACCATGAATGAAGATGTTAAACAGGACTGATGCCACTGGTCTCCAGCTTGACTTTGTTCCATTGCCCCCTTCTTTTTGTCACATATAAATTGGGTGAGCTATAAAATGCAGCCATGAAATCATGTTCATTTTTCTATGTCAACTGTGATACCAAGAATTTAAAAACAACCACGGGAACTTAGGCTAATAGAAAATGAAAACTTGTTCAAAAGGGGGTTTCAAGGCCTCATGTGTGAAGGACAGGAAAACCAAATGAACTTTAAGCTCTTCCTGCAGTGAGTTTAATGAAGAACTGCTCATTAACTGGTGGTTTGAGTGCCTTACCTAACCGTCACTTGGGCCTCCAGAACTGTCATTTTGGAGCATGGAGAAGTCCTAGATAAAAGCTTTTATTTTACTTGCAGCAATATATCCTCTCTCGATACTAGCTAAGAGAACAAAAACAGTGAAAAAATTATAAAAGGAAAAACGAGGTGAATTCTAAGTATAATAGTGTTAAAACATAAAAGAACAATTTTGTACCTACAGGGATCCTATATTTTGTATATCCTTTATTCTGCATTACACAAAAGACAGACTAAAATTCTTTAAAATATTCTCTGTGTCTACAAAAACATAATAATGACTATTTGCCCTTCAAATAAGAGCATTGAAATCATCTGTTGTGCAGTCAAATGTCCTATTAATGGCTGGCCTCAGGAAGTATAGCAGACTGAACACTAGTGACTACCTTGGTTGCTTCACAAGCAGTTTCTCCCTGAGGGAAAAAAAGAAAAGAAGGGGAAAAAAGACCCCCTCACCCTCTCCCCAGGTGAAACGCATTACGGAAAACCTTCCTGAATAAAATTTGTGATTAGAAGGGTTTCTGTGATTCAAGGAAGTGTGCTCTACAAAAGTCTTTTCCCTAGGCTCACACAGGACATTTAAAGGGTGTTTTGGTGAAGGAAAGGCACTTTTGCTCTGCACTTTGATGTCATTTGTTGAGAACAGGATCTTCCATTCCTGTGCCAGCCCTCTCCCACCCTCCTCCAGGAGGTTGCCTTCCTTCTCTTCCCAGGCTGCTGCTGTATATATCTCCAGTGGGGGTTTTCAGCATCCTCAGCACCACACCCTGCCAGGCCCAAGCAGGAGGCACAGGCTGCAGAATTTAGAATCAAAGTTAGACCTTCAGAGACACGACCTGAATGCAAACAGTGTTTGCCTATTTCCATGATTTCATTATCTGATTCCTGAAGTGTCAGTTCCTTTATGTAATTTGGGCTGTAATTGCTTGATATTGACAAGAAATAAGATGATCCTGGATCCTGTGTGACTGACATCATTTAATAGCAAGAGGTATCTGAGAGGTG
The DNA here is from genome assembly GCA_037834095.1 of Argya squamiceps. NCBI lineage: Eukaryota > Metazoa > Chordata > Aves > Passeriformes > Leiothrichidae > Argya > Argya squamiceps. The sequence continues at coordinate 108,996,506 of JBBMKD010000001.1, forward strand.
CATTAGGGGGGGCCACAGCAAAAGTTCCTGTAACAAACCATCTGGTGATGTCTTGGGAAGGCTGTCCTGAAACAGACTGGAGAGAGCTGGAGAATAAAGTAGATACTTATGGAAGGGCCTTTAGATGGCACACCTTGGGCAGGACAAGAGCCTGACCAGGGCTACACCCAAGGTGGATTTAAAATGCTCACAAAATGGATTACCTGTCAGGAGGTCTTATACTTTTATAAATTTGGTCCATTTGCATATTGGGGTTTAATTGTCCAATTACAGCTTTAGGTTGTGAGGTCTCATCCTTCTTGTTTCTCTCTTCAATCCACTGTTGTTTGTGCTTTTGGGCTTGAAAATTGTCCTTGGTCTTCAGCAGGAAAGGAATTTGTTTTGTCTGGCTACTCTGTGAAGAGAGCGGACTAACACTGAATGTGAGACTCAGAACTACACACCTAGCACAGAATCTGAAAAACATGAAAGCCAAAACTCAAACCATCAGTGGAATAAACAACATTGAACTCTAGAAATAAACAACATTGAACTCTTGCCACTTTTCCCTCCCTCCCAGCACCAGCCAGCCCCTGGAGGTGGATCCTGCAACAGAGTGCCCATCCCTTGGGATGCCTTTGGGCACATCCTTTGTCACACCTGCCTTCCCCCCTGGCAGCACCCACACCTTGCACAGCTGAAGCCCTGAAGTGCTGTCATGCCAAGACAAATCACATCAAATCACATCTTTACACTGCCCAGCTGCACGAGCAGCCAACAACCCTCCCACTGTCATGCTACACCAAGGCCAAAGAGGCCCTCAGAGATTTCTTCTGCTGCCTTCTCCCTGCTGCATCACCCAGGCCACAGGGAAGATCCTCCTCACAGAAGGGCTACTTCTGTGGCTACAGCTAGAGCCAAAACCTGCTGTGCTCTTGATGAGCACCACACAAGCAATGCATCAGAGTGAACAGCCCCCAAAGGGATCACAGCCTCTGGCAAAAAACAGATCCCTGTTCTTGGAGACATACTTGGTATCATTGGAATGGTTCTGTGCTGGCAACCACTTGGAGCACTGTTCTGCCTAATTTTCATGTCAATCAGCAGCATCCAGCATGGTCAGGGAGGAACATGGCGGTTGATAGCCCAGATATAAACACAGGGCTAAGAGAGAGAAGACATGATGTACCTGATGGTGCAGCCTCAGCAGAGCAAAAAAAGATTCATGCTGGAGTGTTAAAGATGATGCATCTGGAAAACATGTATGGAAAAAGCTACTCCCTGTAGTATCTTTCCCACATGCTTTGGCAATATGAGAGAGAGAGGGGATATACAAATGTCACACTTGTTTTAGTACTGGCACCAAGCAATGTCTCTGTCTGCAGAATGCAGGTCCAGAATTTTGACAGACCTGAGGAAAACCTTTCCTCCCTGTCACATACATCTTGCATGAAGCATTTGAGGAAGACCTTTATCAGGAAATGTCTCTGGAGCCACCAGCCAGAGTCCCAAGTCGTGTGTTGGATTTTGTTTTCCTGGAAGTGAACCATTGTGCTCTGGGCTGCAGGCACTTGTTGTACTCTGTTAGTAAATCATAACACTGTCCAAGCATGGAGCTCATTCCCCAGGGGAGTGCTATCAGACTGACTAATCAAACATACAATCCTCTAAAATTACATTAACTGTGCTCTGGTTTGCCTAAACATGGTCTTACATTTGTTCCAGGATGCCCTATGAGTGTTTCCAGCCATTTCTCTGTTCTAAACCTGGGAACAAAAATAAGCACATGTGCTTTCAAAAAGAGGCACAGTGATCCTGGGACAGTCTATATTACTTTTGCTAGAAATACTTCTGACACTGACCAAAGGTGAACTAGCTTTTATGTAGGGCAGCTCCTGTGACAGATGAGAATAAATTGTTTATATGCTTCATTTGTTCTCGTGTTACAGCACTAACAAATGCCATGCCCCTCTTCAAAACCCCATTTCCAGAGGTCCCATCCCAGGATCATATGGTTTGCAACAACTGTCCTGAAGAGTTAATTTTGTTCTAGGGAAGGGCAGAAGGCCAGACTGCAGCCCTTCACAGGATCCTGTCCCACATAGGCTGCTGTGTTTTGGGAGCTAAGCTGGCACAGCAAAGGAAGAACTGGGGTTCCTCAAAGTCTCTTGAAGGCAGAGGCTGCTCACAGGGAGGTGACACATTTCTGCTTTATCCTGAAGGTCCTCTCACACTCAGTCCATCCACTCCTCACTCCAAGGCCCTGCCTCAGGTGTCCTCTGCATTCCCAAGACACCTGAGCCAGGTGTCCTGAGGGAATGCAGAGGACATTGTGCATTGAAGTATTGCCAGTGCCCAATAAACAGCATCACTCACAATCCCTCACCTCTCTTTGCCTTGTGCTCTGCAAGCAGAGTTTGCCCCTTGGAAACAGTGCATGCTGGTCTCAGCTTTCTGAAACGACTTTTTAGGAGGGGATGCAGTAGAAGATTGGTGTTAGACCCAGGCGTAATCTGGCCTCCCTTTGATCATTTTAACAAGAGGCCACCGGCCTGGAAAGCCCCAGGGTACACTGCAGAGCACAGCAAAGAGGAGGTGATGCCCTGCCAGAGCACCTGAATGCTCTCTGGCTGGGGAGGGCTCTGTCCTTATCATTCCCTCTTTTCCTCTGAGTAGGTTTTCTTTTTCTTTCACACTCCCTCTCCTTGCAACAGTTCAGTAAGGACAATTTAGAGCCTCTCAGGTACAGAGAGGTGTCTCAGTGGTATCTCATTTACTCATTTCCTTACCCTATGTGTGAAATATCACAACTCTTCTTTCCTGATGGCTTGAATGCCTCGCATTCAGCCAGGCTGCACTACGGAGAGCTTTTGAAGAACAGCAATAATGAAACCTCTCTAGTGCTTTTCATCCAGCCTGTAAAACCCAAACTTGAGGCGGTTTTATCATCTCTACCTGGGCATGAAACATCAACATACAAAACACTCAAGTGCTCTGTTCCTCAAAGCTGTCTCCAGTCAACAAACCCCTGCCACCCGTAAGGGATTAAATTCACACTTTTTGTGACAGTCAAAGCCATAGCTTTGGAAATCAGCTGTAACACACTCAGAACAGTTCCTTCAGCTTGAGAGAAAGGTGCTGTGTTCTGTGTGGGTGTGAGATGTGAGATGGCCCTTGCACTTCATCTTTTGTGCTCTTCCAAGCTCTTTTATCCACATCTCCGCACAGATGCTGTACTACAAGGTAAAGGATTTGAGGCTGATGTGGTAACAAGGTTTTGGATGACTGTTTGCCTGGGCATAGGAATTGTTAAATGATTTGTGAGGGAAGGATTCACACTCTGTTTCTGACATTTGGCTTCCATTGCATCCACACAATTGCTCTGCTTATAGCAGTTTCTGCAAGGGAAAAAAACCCTTTAGAAGTACGTCACTATTTTTTCTATCATCAAAGAAACCAATTTCACCCAGAGCTTTATTAGTAGTGGAGGTGGAAGTGGAATTGTAACAGCAAAAACCCAGCAGGCATAATATGCTTGGGGTTTTTTTTTCTTTTTTCTTTTTCTTTTTTTTCTTATTAATGCTAATTCCACATTGCTTATTGCTTTTTTGGGACAGTCTGATTAGAACAAAAAGAACTGATATTAGCATTATTTGAGAAAAGTTATTTTTATGATTCACACAGGTAAACAGCCTGTTTGGGACAGTGCAAAACTGATAAACCCCAGATCTTTCTTACCATTTTCAGGGGAAAGTATTAAGGACTGCTAATTCTGCATTATGTATTATTAATTATGCCTCTATTTTTCTTCAACAAACAAAACAAGATTATGCCAGAATAATTTTTTCTTTCATTCTTTCTGCTTTGTTGCCAAGTACTGATGGATGATAGTTGAATATCTACAAACTTTCCATGCTTTTCTACCCATTTTCTGGACCTGCCTCTGGCAACATGTATGTAAATTTATGATTTACAAATTTATGATGACAGTCTCTGTTAAATTTACCAAGATTAGGCCATGGATTTCCCTATCTAGTTCTGTGCTGAGGAATGTGCTGAACTGACTGACCAAAGGAAGTTCTCATTTTTAATGTCATTCAGAAATTATAAAAGATAAAATAAAATCAACCCTGCAAGAAGGACAGCTCCTGTAACAACCAGAGCAAGCAAACGGGACTCCTACTCCAATTTGCTACAAAGCCTGTGGAAAATAACAGTCTTTAAATTCGATGCTGGGTTATCTTTCAGCTTTTTCAATCTCTCCACTTGGATTTGCCTCTGAAAGAAAACAACATCAAAGCCACACTGCAGGAGCAGCCAGGCCCTGCATCCCTTTTGCTTGGAGCACACCTCACTGCTGCCTTTTGCACCCCCTGCAGTGAGACAGGGCACCTCCAGCTGCTCTCCTGTTAAATAGATGTTGGGAGCAGAAAGCTCAGGGTCCACGAGGACCCATGTCAGGAAAACCCCTAAAGGCCATGCTTCTCTAGCCTTTCTTCTACAGAGTTTCTTTCATGTGGAACACTCCACTGCTTTGCTTGGTTGACAAGCTGAGAGGGCCAAAACCTAGATTATTAAAAAAATTAATAATGCATAAAAATTAGCAGCTGTGATTTGTGTATAAAACATGACAAATTTAATATATCTTTAAAAAGGAGTTTTGTTTCGCACTTAAAGACTTAATTCAGTCTTTCTTATGTGATTATGAAAGTGAGATCTCAGCAGAGGTGGACAAAGAGATCTCATTATTTTAATTTTAAAGAGGTTTTTTTTCATCCACACTGCCCTTTGATTTTGACAGTTGTGCTTTTTTATGTCCTAATGCATCACAGAGTTTGGGCAATTTGGCATAGAATAAAAGGAACAAAATTAAATTATAAAACACCATGAATCTTCTCTCTGCTATTTGTTTGCACCACAAAACTTTGGTGTGTTAAAATTAATCCCAAATTTCTGATGGGGATGGGGCATGGAAATCATCATCATTATTTACTTGGGATCGTTTTTCCCTCCTTGGAATAATTCTGAAGAGTGGGGCCTTGACATTTGTCTTGGTTGTCCATTTGAACCTTGAAATTATAATCAAAAAAACCATTTGCGACAAAATCCTGACACCTTTACTGCGTTCCACCCAGAAGTTTTAAAGGAGCCCTAATTGCTTATGCATCACTCCTCTTTGTTGTAGGGTTGACGACTTCCTACTTCCATTCTGGTCCCTTTCCTAAGGAAACCCTGCTGAAAGAAAAGGAGTTTTCACCTGGGCAGTGAGTGATGTTTGCCCAGACACAGGGCCCTGAGGATCAAAAATACCTTGTGGCCAGCTGGCTTCAGCTGAGGTGAGGTTAGGGGCAGTCACATCCATCTCTATGCCCCTCTCTCTGTTACCCACAGAAACCATGCCAAGTGCATTGTTTTTTCCCATGGAAAACCCATGGTGAAGAATCACCACAGCCTTGGAGTTATGCACTTTCCAGAGGACTTTTTGAAGACCATTTGCAAGTTTTGGATCTGTCCCTATTTTCACAGAATCATAGGGTGGTTTGTGTGAGAAGGAATCTTAAAAATCATTCAGTTTCAACTCCTCTGCCATCCTAAGTAATTGCTTGGTCTGGTTTTTTGAGGAGTGTAAGGACATATAAAAGGGTTACGGCTTTGTTTTTTTCTTTTTTTGGTGTTTGCCAGTCTGAAGGAGATAAAGGAGTTCAAAGGTGTTTAAGGAGTTGGTATTAAATAATGTATTCATTGAGACACTTGAAAACCAGAATGTCCATCCCAACATCCACTGGAGTGGGTCCTGGTACAAATATCACCTGTAGCCATCTCAGAGTCAGACTTCTCCTCTCTTTCTGTAAAAAGCCATGCACAGATGAACAGGAAGAGACAAACTCTGAAGGACAGCACCCACTTCTTTTTCTGAGCCCTTCCCTGCCTACGTGCTGCTCTGAGAAATGAAGACAAGCTGACACCAAAGAATCACCTTGTAATTTAGGTCTGTGACAGCACTTTAAGGTGTTTCTGAAAACTGAAGCCCTCCAAGACCTGAAGAACTGATTTCACATCCCAGGTCTTTAACTAAGGAAGTGCTCACGCAGTTTCTGCCCAGCAGCTGGGGAATTCTTCCTGCTTTCCTTTACAGCCGAGCAACCACTGCCCCCAAGTGCCCATTTGGAGGCTGATTTTTGAGCTGGGGGTTCAGAAGGTTTTTACAGAATCGCAGAATGGCTCAGGCTGGAAGGGATCACCGTGGGCCATCTACTCCCATCTCCCTGCTCAGGCAGGGTCATCCCAGAGCACAAGCACAGGTTCTGGAATATGTCCAGTGAGGGAGATTCCACTCCTTCTCTGGAGCATCTGTCCCAGTGCTCCATCACTACACAGGAAAGAAATTCTTCCTCATGTTCAGGTGGAACTTCTTGAGCATCAGTTTCTGCCTGTTCCTCCTGTCCCATTGCTGGCACCACAGAGCAGAGCCTGGTCCATGCTGTGTGCAGTGCTGGGGCTGGCAGGCAGGACACCTCACCAGCCTCTGTCAGGGTGTTCTCAGCCTGCCCAGCAGCAGCAGCTGCTCACAAAGCTGAGTCACTGCCTTTAGAATGCCACTGCCCATTTTCTCCCCTCTCAACACCTATTGCCTTTCAGAAACCACGTTGTTTTAATGCCTCTTTTTCCTGTGGTATTGCCTTTACACCCTGCACAGGGAAAATGTATTCCTTGACAGCCATTTCATTGTCAACATCAGTGCCAGAACATAAGTTTTGGTCTTCCATATACTGAAAAAAATAGGTTTCCTTCCCGAGCAATGGTCTTTGTCATCCAGCATCATTATATCTATCCTCTCTTTGCTTTTCAAATCAAACAAATGCACTCTTGGCTTTCTCCAGTGCTCATGTTCCCATTAAAAAGATATTTCCCTTGTAAAACTCAGCTCCTTTCTTACCTGAGCAATTACCTCCTTCTTACTGCTTTATTCAAATCTACTGAAGGTAATTAAACACATTCCTTAGTGTGCACAGTGTATCCTAAATACAATATTGCTTTGTGTTCGAATAAAACAGGCCATGAACACACATTACAATAATATATACTTGAAATAAAGGATGGAAAGAGATACCACAATAACGCTTTCCAGAGTAGATTTGTGGTTTGTGCTAACTTGGCTGTAATAATTTTGCATATCTAGGCTGATGTGCCCATCAAAAAGGTTGGCATGAATACCAAGTAAAAAATTAGACATGAGTATATTAAAGCCATATTCTTTCCCTGTGATAGTCAGCATACTCTGATCCTTTTATCACTACCAGAAAATCAGAGCAACTGATTCAAGAGTTCAGTTTGTAATGTGTATACACACGTTAGGAAAAACATATGGAGAGGCTTTCCCTGTTCAGGCCAGTGAGTAATGCAGCAGTGTCTGGATTCCTCTCCCACACACTGAGTGATCGAGCACAAACCCTGCTGGTAGGTTGAACAGGGGGGAAAAAGTCCTGGTTTTGTTAATGTGATACTTTGCAATCAGGTCAGCAACACTTCTGAGGCTGTTTCACCAATCACTCCCCAGTGGTATCATGGCTTTAAAAAGCATGTCTGGAAGCAGCAAATAATTGCCAGCAGGCAAAAAAAAAAAAAAAAAAAAAAAAAAAAGAGAAAAGAAACAATCAGGAGAGAAAGTCACGTACCTGGCTGCTCTGCCCTGGGGGCAGTTGAGAATCCTGCAGCCTGTGGTGCACAGAGGAAGAGGATTTCAAGGGAAAACCTCTGGAGCAAAGTTCTTTTAGGGGTTGCTGGGAGCTGCTGAGCAGGTCCATTCTCACTTGTGAACTGGTTACTCTATTTCTTCCTCTTACTTCCTCTTACCTTTTGATTACATTTATGATCTACTCTTTAATCTTTAGGTACACAGACTAGAAACATTCATTTTATGCACTGTTTTTATTGAAGCCAAATTACCAGTGGAAAGGGAGCTTTGTAAAAACACCAGACCCTGCTATGCACTTAAATAGAATAAGAAATACACAGCCATAATGACTTCATTTTACATCTTGAATTCTCTCTTTCACATCAGTGGCCATCTTATTTCTGGAAGTATTTGCAAGGTGCATAGAAAAGACCTGTATCAACTCCAGGTGATCTTTCATCCTGTAAGGACAGGGTGCCACAGAAACAGGGAATGAACTTCTCTTCAGGTTCTGTAGTTTGCACTTTTGCTTTTCACCATCTCAGCTTTCCATGCTATTTCCAGGTTATCTCGTGCCTGTCAGTGACTGAGTATTTGAGGAAACCTGCACCTGATGCATCTGAGATATGGAAAAGCTGTAAGACACAGGGAGGAATGAGCCTGTTGGGAAGTGTTTTCCTCATGGAGGGCTGTTTCACTGGGCCTGGTGAAACAGTGAAAAGGGCCTCACTTGCTGGGGCAGTCCGGGCATGTAATGTTGCATAAGCAAGGCTGAGTGCCTTTCCCTGGGTGAAGGGCTGCTCTACCCGAGCGCTGTCAGCAGGTGTTATTTCCAGAGCTGTGAGCCTGTTGGTCATCCATTCATCCTTCACACATACCCTGCCTTTCTAAACAGACAAGCCAATTTCCAGGCAGGCTGTGTTACTAGATATACAATCCAGAAGAGCAAAATGCATTCATAATTTACACATAGCTGAAAAAGCAATTGTAAACTCTTAAATGTTCAGCCTTTTGGTTTGGTTTTGGTTGTGTTACATGGTGGTATGAGCTTTGCAACAAATGTACCTGCAAGCTCACAGAATCTGAGTATTTGGTATCATTGGAGATCCCCCCTGCTTCCTAGATAGCACCCATCTGACTTTCTAATGTATTTGCTACCAAAAGTAGGATTGAACCATGTGCTACACATTTTCTTTTCTACACTGCACTGACTTGTTTTCAGGCCAGATCTAACACAGATACCACAGCAAGCTTCTCAGACAAACAATAGGTTGCAAAATGTGTGTTAACCAACATTTTATTCTAGTCTTGTAGTAGCAGTACTGTAAACAAGATTGTGTTCTTCACTGTATCTGTATCTTAGTTAGACTCTCTTTCAACTGATTAGCTGCTTATTTGCTTAGAGCTGATAGCCAGGGGTACTGCAGATTTAAAATCCTTGTGTTCACTTCCTTATTGGTGTCCTGTTTCTCATTCAGAAATATCGAGGGATCCCTTTCTTCCCCACTGCCCTGGTTCCCTCTGTGCACCTGGCAATTTAGCTGCTCCCTTGCCTGCTGCCTTCCAGGGCTGGGGTCACGCACAAAAACCCATGAAACATTTACCAAAAGCCTCAGATGCACCTCTGTGAGATCAGCTCCTGCTCAAAATGAGCTGCAGATCACAGGGATGTTGTGCGTGTTTCATTAACTTTTCATCACATCTAGACACAAGGTTTCTCCACCAGAATTTTCCCTTAATGAACCACCTGAGTATTCACTGCCAGACAGCTTTTTCCACACTGAACTGCTCTGTGGAAATCATCCCAGGGGGTGAATTGCACTGTAGCTTGTGATAGGAGTAGCAACCTTCCTTCCCTTCCCTTCTGACAAAAGACAAAGCCATGCAAATGTGCACAGCCTTGAAACTGGAATTCTTGCTCTGGGATGTGATCTGAGGAAAGTTGGGTTAATTCAAACCTGTGCCTACTAGGAAAAGAAGAATCTGCATCTTATCTACATAGACAACGACAGAAATAAAAGGAGGCTGAGTTTGAACCTGAATTTGTAGGGCAGATGCAGCTTTTGGGCCTTGATTATATTCGAGAATTAAAAGAAATTCAAGGCTGGCTTTCAGCACCTTGGGAGCAGTCCCATGTGGACACGCAGTGGCTTCAGCCTGCAGGTGGCACGTGGAGAGCACCGAGTGAAGAAACACAAAATCACAGAGACCAGAGGGCCATCATAAAGAGAATTTACTACTGATTCAACCCTGCCTTTGCTTTTCATAGTTCTGTAGCAGCTCTCAGGTGACTTGAAAGACCTGCTCACAAACACATTTGCCATTAGCAAAGTGCTCAGGGAGAAAGGAGGGAAGGGAAGGGAAGGGAAGGGAAGGGAAGGGAAGGGAAGGGAAGGGAAGGGAAGGGAAGGGAAGGGAAG
>JBBMKD010000001.1:109006753-109021135 GCA_037834095.1 Argya squamiceps
AGGGAAGGGAAGGGAAGGGAAGGGAAGGGAAGGGAAGGGAAGGGAAGGGAAGGGAAGGGAAGGGAAGGGAAGGGTTTCTGATACTAGTTTAAAACAGAAATATCCTCCTCCAGGTAAAAATGATTATAAAATGATGATAGCTAATGAAAGGAGGTTATGGAAAGAAAAGATCTTCTACACTGGAGAGCACATACCTGCAAAAGGAGTTAAGCTACCTCTAATGTGGCATCCACAGCATTTTGGCATTTGTCATGGCTTGCAACAACAAATACATGAGTTTGACTATGTATTAATTTATTATTGCACCAATGGGATACAAGAGCATAATTGATGAGTCTAGTTTTGGGGAGTGAAATCATGTTACATGAAATTAACATCTTCTGAAGGTACAGGCCATGAACTCTGAAAATAAATAGTTCTGTACAGAGATATCATCACAGCACCAGTGTCAGGCCCATCAGGGCAGCACAGGCCAGTGACCACAGAGAGAGGACAAGTTGTTCCAGGTATCAGGCAAAGGGCACTGGGAATCACCGGGGCTTTCTTCTCCCACCCTGGGCCAGCTCTTCCTGTGGCCTTCTGGTTTGCAAAGTCTGAGTTCTGGCTGCTTAAATGTCAGCTAAGCACTAGTTCAGCAAGGTCTTGAAGGACATCACATTTATGTTCTGAAACCCTTGTCACTCTGAATGAGAATCAGAGAAGCTCATCTCAGTGGGCTGCTCTTATTTCAGGCTTTTAAATGAACTTTGTAGAAAAACTGATGAAGAACAGGATGATCCACCTTTTGTTTTTTTCCCTTGAGAGAAGGCATTAACATATAAACAGAGGCATTTTTATGTTATATAAATATTGACTGTTTCAGAGAATGAAAGTTCTGGCAGCAATTCCTCTGACAAACCTTTAATCAAAGTAAGTGGCATAAAAAACTTTGACAAGGCTGGTGTAAGTGGCACTTTGTTTGGTATGACCATAATTATGCTTTTTGTCATTATTGTGGTCACCCAAAAAAAGGCTTCATAGCCACATCACTGATGCAACTGCTCTTTTTGTGTCTAATTTACATCAATATTAACAAGATGTTGTCTGGTGCCTGGAGTTCACTGTTAAGACAGAGGGCAAAGATAGAATCATAGGATTGTGTAGGTTGGAAAAGACCTCTAAGACGATGGAGTCCAACCATTATCCCAGCACTGCCAAATCCACCACTACCCCTTGAACCATTTCCTTGGGCAGCTTGTTCCAATGCTTGACAACATTTTCAGTGAATAAATCACAACAAATAAACTGGTAAACAGCTACTGCTGGTGGTCATCTCCTCTCCAGTGTTTTGGGTCCTTGTGGAGCCACCTCTTCAAAACACACACTCCAATCCTTTCAAGGGAGGATTTTCTCCTCTCTTCTTGTGCTTTCTACTTAGGGCTTGCATAGCCATTTTATTGATTTTCATGTTCCTCAATTTCTACATAATTTCACTTTTTTGCCTCATCCATACTGATGTTCCCTTTATGTGCCGTCCCTTGTTGAGGAAGTAAATATTCAGGACTCACAAAAAACAAAACTCAGGTGTGGGGAATTCAGAAGACTTTACCTTGGCAGGAGAGTTACAGCTGGAAAACAGAGGCAGCACCAGCAGGAACTGAGGATTTCTATTTCCTCATTACTGTTCCAATTATAAAGGCAAATAGAAAAGAAAAAGATCCACCAGACCTCAAATAACGAATCAAGTGAGGCAAGCACTCCTTGGGCCTGTGTTTTCTTTCCCCATTTCTATTTATTTACTTGCCTCTTACTCATCACCCAATGCCCCCGAGCGTGCCCAGCCCTCTTACCTTGTGTAACATCTCCTTTGACAATGTAGTCTGTGCAAATTGCAGCGTGACAAACTGCAGCCTCATCAGGATGGCATAGGCACAACATGAGGAGGTGCTTTCTCCTTGTAATCCTTTACCGTTAGAGAAGCCAATAAATACAAAACCTTCATTTGCTTTGAGACACCCCATGGCCAAGCAGATCAAGCTGCCCTTTCCCTTTGTTACAGCTGTGTTTTCTCTCTGCAAGATTAACAAGCTTTACTGTGGATTTGGGGTTTCTTTGCTGCCAGGGATTGCTTGCAGCCATCCCAGCCCAAGTGCACAGCACAGCAGTAGCTGTTACTGCTCATCAAAACCAGCAATCTCTGCTTCTCCCTCATTAAAACAATCAGGGCTGCCCCCTGATTCTCTGTGTCCATGCCTGATTCACACATGATGTGGAAGAATGTGCTTCCAGGAAACCAATCCTTTTCTCCAGGGCAGATAAGGCAAGGAGCGTTGTGAGATAAAAGGGAAGTTTACCAGGCAGCACTGATTTAATGATGTTAATAAACCACAGCTATTAGTCCAATTACATAAGAGCAGGTTACCTTGCCAGCCCTAATACCAGGAGAAGATAAATGCAGATTAATCTCAGCTTCTTTACCGTATCCAGTTCTCCAGATAGGGAATTAAATGCCTGAGTTTATCTTTTTGTGAATTGCTCTGATATAGTTTAATTCTAATTTACAGAGAGGCAAGAGAAATCCTTAGCTCTCCCCTTAAGCAGGGCTGAACCTGCTCTTCTTGCAGCTACTTGTAGGCTGAAAAGTGAGAACTTAAAGTGGTTTTCCCAGTTTTTTTTAACTTAGAAATGCAGAAGGGAAGCAGTGTAGCCTGTGTGAGAATGCAACATTTTGGGTTTGTCTGTTCCCAAGCAGTTTTTTGGGGAGATAATCAGCTCACTGGGTGCCACTACAATGGTGGCAGAGTGGGGGTTTGTGCCATCCTGTCATGGGAGGACTCCAAAAACCAGAGCTCTGTCACCACACAGTGACTCTGCTGTGCATCACAGAGGCAGCAGACAGGACCTGAGCTGCTGAGCCAGACACTTCACAGACACAGACAGACTTACACATGGCACATTCCCTCCAGTGTCAGCTCCTCAGCCCATGGCTGACCCCAACATGACCTGCCCTGCCTTCAGAATGACATTTTTGTGCCCCCAGAGCACTCTGCTGGTTTGACCCCATATGAGGCAGCAATACAGGGTTGGGGGGCTCATGCTGTCTCCTGGCTTTAAAGACTTGCTCTCAAATAACTGCTTACAGCTGACTGAGTTGAGGGCAAGTGAAGAGAAGGGATCCCATCCTTGTTTGCATCCAATCTGGCATTTAACTTAATTTCCTGTAGTTATACTTTGCCATTTGATCCTGTCCCTTGATCCTTGCACGAGGAACTAAACAACAGTGGCCACCCCAAATTACAGTGCTGGGAGTGATAGAAACCCATGCTTTGAAGTGTGTAGTTCTGCTAGAAATAGGCAAATAATTTTAAATATGTTTAAAAGATTGGTTCAGAATTATCATAATTATTCTATTCTAAAGCATATTTGCAAAAATAAAAGTCCTGGACATGGTTCTTTCAGGCCAAGTTTCATCTCAAAATGAACTCTCACAGCACTTAATATCACTGTGAGACCGTTAATTATATCTTGGCAGAAACTGAGCCCCTATAATTAGTCTGATGTGTTTGACAGATTATTTTTCACAAAGAAGTTGATCACAAATAGTTCTGAATCGACCTAACAACCTTCCCATTTGAGAACCCCCATGCAAATGTAAAAGATACAGCCCATCTTGCCTCTCTGGTGGGCTTGATATGATTTGGCACAACTTACAGAGGAGCTTGAAGCCAATTTGTTAGTGGAATGAGCTAAGAGGTGATGAAAGAGCTTTAGGTTCTTGGGCTATGAGAAGGCAGTTGGCCACACACTTAGACAAATGGAAAATAAAATGCATTATTGGATGAAATTACAAATATTCCCAGAGGATTCATGTACCCTGGAGTGCCTTTGCTTTCAGAGTGCAAGGACAGCCAAACATCCCCCAGAGTCAGCCTTTCATTTCACATCCTTGCAAAAGTTACTTAGGAAAAAAATCACACAGCTCATAAGCTTTTCCAAGTAGTTCATAATTTTTTAAAGCTGGTAAACATGGGGTGTTTGACCCAGTTTGCTCTCAATAACTGGAACTTGCTCCTCATGTGCCCAAATTAAGGCCATGTGCCTTGGCTTAAATTCTGCTTATCGAGGTTTAAGCTGAGGGATGGTATTTCACAGCAGGGAGGAGATAAGGACGTGCACAGGGCTGCTGAGAGGGGCTGAGCTGAGGGGAGGTGACTCGGGGGGTGCAGCCACGTGCCTGCATTTGGTCAAGAATATTCTCCTTGTCTCACACTCTGAGTCTAGCACAGCACCCTGGTGTTGAGCCAGCCCTGCCTCTTCCCCATGTGGGGCCCTCTCTCCTCAGGATGAAGGGATATTTGATGAATTGCTGGACAGTTTCAGAGGTTTCATTTTCTTTTTGCAAGCTTTAGGTTAGATTATCATATTAAATTATCATTTGTGAGAGAGGATATTTCTACTGGAAAGATGCAGCAGTTTTATGCAGGATTTTGTCTGTTCTATTCCTATAGAAAATCATGTCATTTAAAAAAAACCCAACCCAACATGAAATCAAAATTTAAATTGTTGAAGGGCAGGAAACGTGTTAGAATCATGGTTCAAGGACAATATTCCTATTTAATGCAAAACCCCTAAGGCCTTCTAGTTACTAACTAGAGCTGCCTCAACAATACCACAGGTTGAAAATGATCCTTGAGATTCAAAGCCCTTTTTTCTTATTTCATTTGATTGGTGAAATAAATGTGATAAATAGATAAATGGCTGCTGAAAGTGAGCCCTCACATGGAGCAGACTGTACCTTTTTGGCTAGGAAGAAAATGAAAGTTGGGCTGCACACAGACTGGGGAGGAAGTCTGGGCTGTAGCATCCACAGAGGAGAAGATGAACAGCTTTTGTGAATGAGGCTAATGATGAAGGGGTTTTAAATGTATATTCCCATAACTGCTATGAATAATAAACATTTATGTTAGTACAATGCCACTCGTTTCAGCCTGATGAGAATTCCTACAAGGTTTCACTCTGGTTACTTCTCTTAAAAACCAATGACAGTCTGTGTTTTGCATTATCCTGGAATACTTGATATGTTTTTATTACACTGGATACCTTGGCATGACTGATGTGCTTTTGGAAGCATCAACAGCCAAGGCTTCTTTTTGTCACAGGGTTGAACATTAGGATGTTTGGTAAGAGGTATGAATTTCCTTGTGCCTCAGTGATGTCCAAAACAAGCCTTTTTTCATAATCCCTGCCTTTTCTCCTCCCATGGAAATATATTTCCTTAAACTTGTGATGCTGTTTGGGCTTATTTATTTCAAACTCTTTTCTTCCAGAAACGTTTGTGCCTCTTCAGAGTATTTTTACTACAGTACCTGCACTAGTGATATTCAGATGAGCACTCTGAGAGAGTGAAGTGTCATTATCTTCAACTTTCCAAGCAGATAGACTAATGCAGGAAAGGAATTAATCTCCCTTAACTTCAGCCTTGTGAAAGTCAAGCATCTGCTAGAAGCTTATTTTACATATAGTCCTCATGGGGAGAGATCCCTTCAGAGGGTGATAAATGTTGATTCTCTGAGGCACTTTTCTCAAGAGTGGGACAGTTCATCCTCTGGAGGTGCCTTGGCTCTGGCAGTACCAGAGCACTGTGAAAGAGCAATGAACACTGCCAGGATGCCTGATTTCTTAATTCACTAACCAGGATGCCTGATTTCTTAATTCAGGGCCTCTGCCTCCTTGTGCAAGCACATATGAGAATGAGAACAGGAATTGTTTATTCCAACACTGTAGGCTTTGCACAATGAAATTTTGAAGTATTTTTTGCTGTTTATTTGATCATATTCATGCTTATTTCTGTATATATGTATTTAATTTTACTGTGTATCCAGTCTTACATAACAGCACTCAGCAGATTCCTCTAGAAGCTTTTCAGGACGTGACCAAAGTTGGAGCAGGTCACGAACCTTGTGTTTTTCCTAGAAGCACTGTTGGTTCAGACACTGCTCTGAAGCTCACAGGTCAATTCTTATTTTGCTTTTTCTGTGTGTGTATTATGATTTACACAGGTATCATGCCTTGGTAAATGTTGATACAGCTCTTGCCTCAGTATGCCAAGGCTCTGTGCACATTTACTTGCAGAGTAATATATGCACAACTGTGAGACCTCTCGATTACCAGCAGTGTCTGCATGCTGGGAGCATTTCTTGTTCCTTTTATGTTTGTAATTCTGTACCTTCAGGTGTGGAAGAACTGCCTGCCAGCATCTGTTTCACTATCTGTTGATAGTTAAGAAAAGTTGAATCTTAAACAGTTTTGTGCCTAAACTTCTTTCTTTGCTAAGGAAGAGAACTGCATAAAAAGGAGATATATTTTTCAATGTATTTCTTTGGTGGACTTAAAGATGTGAAAGGTTTCTAAGGCTTGGGAAAAAGCTTGGAAAACAACATGCTACCACTACTTCTCCACTGTTTTAAAGATGTTCAGGTTTCTGAAGCTCATAAGTACATACATTTTCTCCTTTGGGTAGTGATTTCAAACTAATGAAATCAGAATTTGACAGTTCATAAATATAGATTTCATTACCATTCATTGTTAATGGTACATATTTGAAATTTCCATCCATATTTCTGTTTATATATTAGGGAAGGAGTAATTTCTGGAGTCCAGAGAAGCCAATTTGCAAGCAAAGAGGAAAGAAGATCCTCCATAATTTCTAATCTGAGCAGGGTGACTTTCCAAAGATGGAACAGACTGGGAAAAAAAGATGCCACAGAACAGGCAGGATCAACAAACTGACTCCAGCCAGCGAGCTCACCTCTGCCAACTCCAGCCTTGGCTCCCACAGAGCCCATGGTTGTGCACCTTCAGATGAGAAAAGAAACTAAAATCATAAAGGACAAGTTCAGCTGTGCAAAATACTTAATGGGCAACCTCTTCCTCTTCATTCACATTGACTGACCCCTTGCTGAAAGGAGTGGGACTATTTGGGGAGAAAGGTAATTGCTTTAAGTGAGGAACCAGTGTGATTTTCCAACCCTTTCTATGCTGCAAAGATAGCCCTGTCTGTACAGTTATATAAATGGATTGCTGGGGTAAAGGGAGCAAAGGTTTGGTTCTGAGAAGGCAGAGAGCCTAAAGATCCAAGTGCACACAGCCCTCAGCTCCAGCTGCATTTGTGTAAAAGGAGTCCTGTGGGTCTGTCCTGTCTGAAACGCCCTCACTTTGCACCCCAGGTCCCACCCTGTGAGATGGTTGTGGTGGATACACCAAGAGCAGCCTGGCAATGCATGTTTGCTTCCAAAACACTGTTCCCTGTGGATGTCTAGAGACTACTTGGCATCTGCATAAGGATGTCTGCATGGGTTGTGATCTGGCTCAACAAAATTATTATTGGCCTTACCTTTGCGAGGCAGTACCCTTTGCCAGTGCTCACTCAAGTTTAAAGGAGAACTGGGCCAGTTCCAGGTGTGACCATGGCCAGCTATAAGTGACTTCTCTCAGTTTAAGCAGGCTGGGTGCTGGTTAGTGAGGGCACAGCTTGCAGGACTGAAAGGGAAGCTGGTTGTTACTTTGCTTGTTACAGATAATTAAATTTTGCTAGGGTTCAGTGAGAGAAGTCTGGCACTGAACCTGCAGCTGTTTTGTCCAGGAGAGAAGAGAGCCATGGCTGTGAGTGCTGCATCCACATTCATACAGCCATGGGGTGCAAAGCAAAGGGAACTCTGTGAGCAGCCAGTGTGATTTCACTCCTGAGCAGGTGAAAAGCAAGAAAGGGAACATATCACCTTCTTTTGCAGCTTTTAGGGAAAATCTTAAGGATTTTTTTCCTCCTGCTATAAGGAAGCTTCCCTAGCATGAGCTGAATTTGGAGGCTGAGTCAGTAATTTGCAAACAATCACCAAAATGCTTAAACCACTGGGGTGTTTGGATTCAGAATAAGAGAATCACGTGGGACATGTTTGCTTGTGTCTGTATAATAATAACATGGGCTGCCTCCAACTTGCGCTGCAAGATTTTTCTACTCCTCAGTGTAGGTCATATCTGAAGCCAGTCAGAGAAACTTTTTCTGACAGCTTTCCCATAAATATTTGTCTGCAGAAGTGTGTTATTTTCTAAAAAGCAGCAGCTAAATGGATTGACCTTCCTACTGAAACAGGGACTACATGTATGTGGGTGCCCCACAAAGGCAGAAAGATAAAGCATCCTGTAAGCTGAATTCCATAAAAAAAAAATTTAAAAGTTGGGTAATGTCTAGGTTCCAGCTGAAGATAAGAGAGGTGTAAGTTCAGTCCAAGCTCTGGTAGATTCAAGGGAGGATTTTCATATCTGGATGATCCCAGGCACTCCAAGTAAAACTTAAGCACTCAAAGGAGACCAAGTAGGATCTCACTGCAGGGAACAGACTCATGGTCTCTGACAGACATCACAGAAATGCAATTCTGGAAAGTTTTCTCCTGCTGAGTCAGAAAGGGAAAGCCGAGTTTTACTAGCACAGGGTAGAATAGTTCCACAGGCTGGAAAAGTAGGTGGATCCACCTGGATCCAAGTGAGCCATGTATGTTGTCCTAATAGAAATCTTCTATCACATCTCATTTTAAAAGTGATGGTAAAAACATCAGTTAAATTATGTATATTGCTTTTGTATCTCATCACTTCTATAGCTCACCTTTTTTGGAGTAAGACCTGGAACAGAAAGAAAAACAAAAATTATTTAATTTTGGATCTCCCTGTAATAGACACAAATGGTTTGGGTATGTTTGGGGTTTTTTTTCCTTTTACACAAATGCATTAGGTTTTTAATAGTAGGAGACTCTGGATGACTGGGTGTTGTTAGACTTCAGATTGAACTTTTGAAGCATATTAGTAGCATGAGGCCCAATGGCTGTGCAATTTTAATAAAATACATCCACGTGGGTAGGAAAGGATAAGATTTTTTTATCAGGGAGTTGCAAGGTGTAATCCTACAGCAGACAAAAATTGCAGGTTTCAAAGCTATTTCAAATTATCAAATATGTCTGTAGTCTATCACAGGGCTGTTACTGCCATAAGCACAGTATGCATCAATGTCATTTTACCTGGAAAATTTTGAGACGTTTTTAGATTTACTGAAATAGTTCTGCTTTCTTTATATCCTGCTCTCCAGCAGCCTAGTCAAATGTGGACTAGTTCCATGGACTTCTGTCAGGGCACTGAGGCCTTCACATGAGTGTAAGGGAGAAGAGGTGGCAGTTCACACCAGCCATTGTGTGTCAAGGAGGGCAGCAAAGCCGTGGTTTCACAAGAAGTGTCACCAAAGTGACAGCCACTCCCAAGGATAGAAAAAAGGAATGAAAATGCCAGAAGATTTTGGATGGAGCATTCACATTCTGAGCACTTTCACTGTGCATTGGCTTTCCTTCAGTGCTCACTTACATATTTTGAAGAACTAACACCTCATCCGTATTATCTGTGAGATGTTCATAGGCTGAAGTCTGCAGACCAAGTCATTCAAGATTTTCTCTTGGCCTGATTCTGCACCAGGAAAGTTGATGTGAATTTTATTGCAGATTTGTCAGGTCATCTGATACTTTTATCCTTGAAAGTGTTCATGTGAAACAAAGTCTAAAGTACTTTGAATACTGTATTTTATTCTTCTAATATGCTAACAGAAATTCAATGATCCAGTGCTGATACAGATTTAGATCATGTGGACTGTAGGGTGAAGGCACTGAAGAACAGCTTGCAAGTAGAAGGCAACTGTATTAAGAAGTAGCAAGCAAAACTAATCCTTAAAACTACATCTTATTTTATTTTATTTTATTTTATTTTATTTTATTTTATTTTATTTTATTTTATTTTATTTTATTTTATTTATTTTGGAAGATTGTGCTGGTAACACACTAGAAAATTTTGGCATAAGGGAGGTGAGGCAAACTGGTAAAGGGGTCTTGTGGAAATGCAAAAGGTCTGACCCGCCTCATCCTTCCCTCCCTTCCCTGCCCAGGAAAAAACAGTAATACTGGGAGTTTCTATATTTTCCTGGTTAGATTATAGTTTTCAGATGATACTGCGATATGTGAGTTTAAAAGAGAAAATATTTGTCTTGTAAAGTAATTTGGATAATGACTCTAAAATAGGATGTTTTCTATAATTTCAGATGTGCTTTTCCCTTTTGCTCTGCCAATTTCTGGGGCAATGGACTGAGAAGCCAATCCCTGGACTATGAAAAATGAGCCAGGATATTGCTTTGTCTTCAGAGATCATTCTTTTATTCTTTTTTATCACTCAGGTTCATATCATATTATTGCATCACATTACATTATGTTATACTAATTTCTGGTGCTGGATCTATTAGAGTGTTATGGGTGAGCTGAAAAGGCAACTTTATACTGCTGCCAGTTTGTGACAATTATGAAAAACATGGACTTCTGCTGGGCACTAAATTGCATTTCAAGAGTTCCTGCAGCACTTAAAAAAGGAGATTTGCTTATCATTGTTTGCTCTTACAAGCATTGATAAATAAAATGCTATTGGCTTGTTTTGAGACTGACCATGTTTCAATGAGCAAACATAAATAGTCAGAGATATTTACTCATTACATGGAGAGTTTTGGCTTGAACCAGCTGCCTATGAGACATCTACTTCACATCCTGAGGTTCTCCAAAGCAAATATCCTTTCTCCTCACAAAGGCAGGACATGATTAAGGGTCTCTCAAAAAAAAAGTGAAACCAAACAAAGAAAAACTCTATTGGGATGTAGCCTGATGAAAATGGGCTAAAGAGGAGTCAATTCCTTACACATCTGAAGGCTTTAAGCATAAAAAACTGAGCCTGACTATTTCGACATGGTCCATGGATACCTGCAAATTGCCAGAAAGTGAAGACCCAGATACAGCTGTAATGGCTTTCAGAATGGATGCCATCAACAATCTCTGGCAGGTTTCCAGCACTGAGTATATTTAATTTTACTCATATAAAAGTGTACCACCCATGGGTCTCATGCCATTTTCAGTTTGGCACCTTTATGGGACAAAATCAGTGTGTTTCGTGTAAGCTCTGCCATGGTGTTGAATGAACAGAGTTTCAGCACACCATTCATCAGCATTTCAGATGAGAAAAAAAATCATACTGAAATTGAAAAGAATGGGATTAAGCAGCAAAATCCTTGTAAAGCACATGTGGTCTCTGTGAGGACCTGCAATGGCAGTGGCAGGTATTGCAGTGTGGGAAGGTGGATCAGGCAGTGTTGATAATGCTCCTCTCTTGGGCTGCAATGCAAGATGTATTCTATTCCCAATCTGTTGAAACCAGTTGAAGAGGTGTTTTTCTTTATCTCATAACTCTAGGGGGGAGGAGGTGGGTGTCTTCTGTTAATGGGCAGCTGTTAAACCAGGTGGGGTAGGGTTTTTTATCCCTTCCGGGACCCATCCTCCCTCCAGAGGATATCTGCTGTTCATGGGCCATCGAGGCTCACTGCAGGGCTGATACAATTCCATCATCCCAGTGGGAGATGCTCCACCCAGGGGGAGGAGCCCAGCATTCCTACCTGGATAAAACCTGAGATCCAGAACACCAGGACAGCCTGTTTGCACTGGATTCCCAGAGGAAGACCTGACCTATCTCGCCACCACTGGACCTTCAGAGAAAACTACACCCTTCTGCAGGATCATCTCTGCTCCAACAGAACCACATCACTCACTCCAGGAGGACTTGATTGGACTGCTCCCAACACCCTGACCGACAGGGTGTCAGGTCTTATTCTGATTGTCAGTGTTTCTAGGATTTTTTCATTGTTGTTTGCTTGAGGTTTTGGGGGTTTTTTGGGTTTTTTGGGTTTTTTTGGTTTTTTTTTTTGTACAACTACATTTTTATTTTTAATATTCCTAGTAAAGAACTGTTACTCCTATTCCCATATCTTTACTTGAAAGCCTCCTTAATTGCAAAATTATAATAATTTGTAGGGAAGGGGTTTACGTTCTCCATTCCAAGGGAAGCTCCAGCTTCCCCTGGCAGACACCTGTCTTTCCAAACCAATACACTCATTATTAGCGTCAACCAAGGCCAAGTAGCAAAACAGGACTGAATTCACCCATATCAGAAGCAGGTGTCACTCCACTGACTGCAGGCTCTAAACCAGCCTATGTTTGTCTCATCTCTCAGAAGATGGAGCTGCTGAAAGACCTTCTTATGCCCATCCCTTTCTACATGCAAGAGATTCTTTTTTCCATCCACAGGAACATCCTTCTCAAAGTCAACAGAGGCTGGCCAGGACCTCTGGTTAGTCTGACTTCACAGTACAGGGGACACACCAAACCATAATTAACCCTTTGGTCTGAGCTCAATATCGGCCTGAACCACCTCAGCAGGCACCAGTCAGAGCTTTGCTTCTTCTTGCTCTCTGAGGCAGGTATTTCCAGCTTGGTGTTTGTGATCTGTGAGGAGGTTAAAATCAGGTAATGCGATCTGGTTTCAGTTCAGCAGAGCTTGTAAGCACGTGGCTTAATTTGAGGCTTAATTTGATAGGAATCCCTGGGACTGTTGCGTTGTGTGTTGTTTCCCATGTGCTTTGCTAGCATAGCAAAAGACTTCCCAGGTTTGTGGGTCTCTAGTAGACAGTAAGACTGTCTAGACAACACCCCAAACAATCATTGTTTTTCAGCAGTTTTTTGGTGGGAGTCAGTCTTCCTCCATGAATTTTGCAATGTGGCTCTGCCTGAATGCACTTCAAGGAGCCCAGGAGCCCAGGCTCTCAATGCACAGGATTTACACACCTTTACATCACTGGATCCTGAAGTCCCAAGCTCTGGGTTTTGCCACCTCCATTAAGAGAAGTTTCAGAGGAGGCTGATTTTGCAGCTATCTCAACCAGCCAGCTGTGTTGCGTTCCCTGTTTCCTGTTCCATACTGCATGGAGTAGCAGAAATTACCCACTCTAAATCCATGAGAAAAATGAAATTTCTTCTGAGAGAGGAGATATTAACAATATAAATTAAAAATTATCAAAATAATAAATTTTTATCAAAGAATTATTGACTTTAGACCACAGAGCTGCTTTGCTAGTACACTGATGGAAATTGGACAAGAAAGCTTTCAAAAGTATTATTTACAACATTTTAGAAAAGCAGTGCATTTTTCTCTTCTATGCAGCAGAAATTGAACAATTCTGTGTTCATTTTCTGGTTGTTTGTGCCATTCCAAAAGAGCAATTTCAATTAAAGGGACACATGACCTTCTTTTGTCCTCGAAGGAGACTCATTTAGTCCTCTGGTGTAATGCAGCTGGGTGTAGCAAACAAAACCTTGTAAGCCATTTATCTGAGTGTAATTTTGTCAGCCAAACCAGAGAAAACTGTCTCTGTCTGGTGTGTCAGTGCTGGACACGGGGATCTTGTGAGAATATCAGATGACCCATCAAGAAAACTCATGTGGTTACAGCAAAAATGAGAAGTGCTATAAACATCTGTGGATATTTTTCTACTCTTTGGACATAGTTTCCAATTCATGAGTTTTCCCTGGCATTAATCTATCTAGACCTTTGATTAACATATCGCTGATTTTCCATAGATACAGAAGCCTGTAAATCCTTGTTCTTAGGCCAGTGCACCATTTCCATTACAAAAACTGCAAAGTAGAGCATGGAAAAATGAGCTGAGGTCTGTGCATGGATGTGTGAGTGTACACAGAGGGGCACTACAGATTGCCAAGGAACTCTGCAGCAGGATCACACAGTTCAGCAGCTAAACTCGAAGGTCAAACTTTATTTATACCCAACTGGGCAGGGATGAGGCCAGAAAAATAGAAAGGAAGAAATACAAGAGCTTTAGAATATGTGAATTACATAAATATAGAAAGCCAGGCAACAAAAATAAAATTACATGCCTCTGAAATAATGCAGAAGGGCTGCACTTTCTAGGGATGCACTGGAAATGCTCTAAACTTATGGAAATGGGAGAGCTGGCAAAGCCACAGCAAGAAAAGAAAAAGAAATGGGTCCCTGTGTCAACAGCAGAGCCCATAGATTCAGGCAATTACTTTGCAAGAGTGAGGGAGGGATTCTACTGTCATTTAAAGAGACACAAACCTCGAGGCAGTGGAGTCACAGTCTTGAGTCAGGTAGACCAAGCTATTGCCCTAATGCACTGAACAATCAGAAGTGATGAAAGATCTGTGGGATTTTGTCTTTACTTTACTTCTAAATCAGGGTGGGAAAAAAGTGATTTGCCGTTTATTTAGAGGGGTGTTCAAAGGAATTAGCTGGGACTGGAGCTCTTTCCTTGTAAAGACAGGCATCAAGGGGCAGATGTCTCTGGAAAAGCAAATGGTTCCCATTGTCTTTCCTGAACGAATAACAAAATAGGGGAGGGGAGGGGAGGGGAGGGGAGGGGAGGGGAGGGGAGGGGAGGGGAGGAGAGGAGAGGAGAGGAGAGGAGAG
>JBBMKD010000001.1:109021235-109065619 GCA_037834095.1 Argya squamiceps
CCCGCCGGGAGCGCTCCCGGAGCGGGGCCGGGCGGTGGCGTGGGGGTGGCGATGGACGAGCGCGGAGCCAGAGCCCCGAGGGCTCCGGGTGCGCTCGGGGAAGAAGAGGGGAAATGATCCCTGTCCCTATGTTAGGGACAAATCGCTGCTCCGTGCCTTGGTTTGTTCTCTTGGGAGGGAGGCTGGAGGAGCAGCGGCTTGGCAGCGCACAGGTGCGGGACAAGGCGGGATACGGGATACGGGCTGCGGTTGGTGCATCCCCACAAAGATGGTGTTTGGACGTGTTTTTTTAGGTTGCCCATGTAGCGGTGGCAGTTGTTTTGTTTGGGAAAATGCTGCAGAATAAACATCTGGGAGTAGGTTAGGTTCTGTTGCTGGGAGAAGAGCTGTTCTAAAGGCAGCCCGATTCCCCAAGTGCCGTGGACTCCTCACTCTACACCAGGCAACAACTTCCGAAAATACTCTTCAGATCTACTTTGACACCAGCAGTTACATCATAGCCCCTCATCCGTATGCTTTAAAAACCCCGTTAATTAATTATTTTTATGTTACCAACAATGAGAATGTTGCTGTGTTGGAGAAAATGAGTGTTTAGGTTGTCCCTCAGGTCAATTTTGCGTTGGCAGCTTTGGCGAGGTCTCAGTTTTCAGCCAGTCCTTACTTCACTAACGATTCAGGAAAGGTGAGTTTTGTGGCTGTGTGACTTTAGTGATATTACAGCCATTATTGGTGTGGGTAAAGTTAGGTTTTATTAGTATTGAGAAGGAATCAGAAGCTTTCCTTTGGTGTTATCTGCAGTGAATTAACGTGTAAACCAGCAAATGGTTCAGATAATTACATTATTTCATTTACTAAAAGAACAGTCATTGTTTAAATAATTATTTGTCAATATGTAAATATTCTGTAGCATCACTAAACAGAAAGGAAGAGTGTGGACCTAGATTTCCTTGCTTTTTAGTTTTACCAGATGCGTGGTAATTTTCCTGCCAGCATGAGACATTTGGTCTTCATCCTTAGGGTTCCTGTAATGCACACAGTGTCCTTAGGGAATTACCACCCATTCTGTGTGCAGCTGATGGTGACATCCTCTTAATATGGCTTTTAGAGCTCTTAGAAGCTCTTGTTCCCTTCAGGGTGCCTCGTTCCTCCAGGTCCCCAACCTGTTGCAGTGTTTCAGAAAATGCTTAGAGCATTTCTATGTGGTATCTTGCCTCACTGGTGCAAAAGCACTAAGTTACTCTGTAACACCTACACCTTGGACCAAAACCCCGTGTGGGGATTGGAATGGAGCCAAGGAGAAAATTTCACCGTGCTCACAGTCCCTGAAAATTTGTGAGTGGGGTGAGGAAGGCAAATAAACATGTCACAGCACTCCTGGGGTACAGGAACATTTTTCATGCCAATGGAAACCCCACGCCAGTGGCACAGAAATTGGTATTTGCCTGTTATGAATTAGAATAGGCATCGTTTCAAGAAAACACCCATTGAAAAATAGACAATAAATGCCTTATTTAATAATTAATCCGTCTTTACACCGCTATTCATAGCTGGGGATTAAACTCTGGTCAGCCTCTGGTCTGTTTTGCTTTTCTCACAGCTTCTCTGTCACTACCATTCCTGTACCAATGTGCCTACACCTCAGTTCTGCAAGCGGTTAGACAGTGCTGCTTTCTGGTCTTGAAAAAAAAGCAAAACCAAAGTAATCAGTATCTAGAGCTCTGCTTCTGGTGGAATACACAGTATATCATACTCCAGTATGGACAGGATTTCCTCCCAACATCTCTCTGACTCCAGTCTTGACTTGCTGTTTGTATCTCTGACATTGAATCTGCAGTTGACTCATCTGGTGAGATTTCTGTCTCTGCTCCTTCTACTGTATTTTGAATACTCACTACCTGCTGCTTGCAGGAAAGGATAGGGAACTCTGGGATAAACCAGTTCTTTTCTAGAAATACATGAACTCTGTAGGAGGCATAAGCAAGGTGCATGTTTTATTAAGTGTGAACTTCCCAGCAGTGATGCTGGTGATGGCTTTTAAAAACATTTGTCCAGTATTTGTGAAATGAAGCTCAAGCCCTGAGAGGCAGCTCTGGAGTTGTCTATTCCTCAAAGCAAAGAATGGTCCTGAGAGGCCATTTCTGGACAATGCCTAACATGTTCTACTCATCCATGCTCCTGGCCTCTGCATGCACACCACAGGGTGGTCATTCCAGGGACACAGAATCCACTCTGCCTGTAGGCAACTGCAGTCTAGGGGTGCAGGGAGCTTCTGCAAAGAGTGATTTTGGAAGAAATCTCTGCTTGGGTGGCTTCTGCCTCTGAGATTTTCCTGCTATCTCCCATGGAATCCCACTCAAGGGCTGCATCAGCAAGTGCCTTTGGACCCCTACAGAGAGGGAGCTGCAGAGGTTGGGATAGATTCCTCTTTCCACTTTAACATTTTGCATGTTAAAAATGTGAATTGTGGCCAGTAAAAGCCCCAGGCACACCTTTGTGTCACTCTTAATAGATAGTGTCCCCTGTAATACAGTTAATACTAATTACAGCATTTTATACCCAAGCATATTAAATAAACTGGTGCCTGAAGTTATAGACTTTCCCCATACCCACAGGGAGTTTTTATTTATATGGCTTGAATATCGCTCCCATTTTCTATTTATAGCATTTTCTGCTGAACTGAAGAGTGTTGTTTTGGATCAATTTTGACTTGATGGATTTTTATTTCATTGTGTGTTTGTTGAAACCCAGCAAGCTGATGGCAAAAAATGTTGTAAAGAGGTCCTGGATGCTCAGTCACTGCTCAGACACTGCTCATTGACAGCTGGAAGCATTAAATGCTCAGAGAGTTTTGACAGAAACTTCAGATACTTCAGCTAGTCAGATCTGCAAAATGACTGCTGTGACCTGTAATTTCTCAAAACTTCCTAACTGACCTTCTTGGGGTGTATTTCCACATGGATAACAAAATGTGCTATGTTGACTCCAAGGTTACCTCCCTGCCGAATTTCAAGTTGCTGCTGCAGCTTCCAAAATAGGAATTTTAAAAAGGCATGGTTTTTCAAAATCAAATAATGTTTTCCCAAGACATTTAGAAATAGACCATCAATTTTGACCAAGATTTTCCAGCAGAAAAGAATCACCAAAAGCCACACACTGAAAAACATAGTCTGAAAATTCAAGCTTAAATAGTTCCAAATTTGGAAAAAAAAAAAAAAAAGAATGTAAGCAAAATACTTTGACTTTTTTCATGGGAATATATTCATGTGCCAGCCACACCTTGTGTGCAAGCCAAGTTTATCAGAAGTTTGCATGGAGAATTAATAATGTTTGTCTACATAATGCAAACCAGAGAGGCAGCAGATGTAGAGAAGTATGTCCAGAAGCAGAGAAGTCCAAAAAGTCTTGTATGCAAATATCTTTTGGAAGAAATTTCAGCACATTGTGTAACAAGTACAAAACACAAGGGAAAAGCAGACGTAATTGAATCTTATGCTTAAGACTATAATTGGCTGACATGGGTAGTTCTTATTTATTCTTATTTATAACAGAAAAAGATGGTTGTTCTTCTCTAGAAACAAGGAGATTGCGTGGTTCTACAAAATCAAAGCTGAGATTTCCCAGCCATATGCAGGAGACAGCACTGTTTTCTGCTGCACTTACAGAGGAGCCCAAGGGCCACAAATTGTAGGAAAAACTGGGATGTAAAAATAGTAGTGATTAGTCTTTACATAGAAATGAAACATATGAAAAATTATTGAGACTCTATTTTTGTTTTTCTCTCTGTGGAAAAGCACTCTGTGTTGGCATCCCCAGCTCCACAGTGTGTGATCGACAGCCTTACCCCTCGAGCTACCTACGCCTTGGCTTTGGGCTCGGAGTGAAAGACTGAATAATGAGGAAATGCAGATTTTCCTTGCTCTCCATGCTGGCAGCACAACTTCTGTTGTGCACTGCCCTGCTTGTTTTGACAGCTCGCCAAGCTGCTGGTGGGTGGTGGTGTCAGATAAACTGTCAAACACACAGTTGTCGGTGTGAGGTTGAATCAGTCCGACCTGTGTAAATCTGGAGTAGTTTTCAATAGGTTGCTTTTTTCCCTACTGTTACTTCTGTATTTACCTGGGATTTGACCTATAGGAATGTGATATTTGATTCATCAAATGTATTCTCTGCTTATTGCTTTGCATTTGCCCTGTGCTGGGTTCCATCTAGCCTGTTCCTTCCTTCCTTCTTTCTGGATCCAACCAGAAAGCTGATAATCAGTGATGATGTTGTCATTTAACACCAGAGATTCCTAAAGACCATTTATGGGGATGCAGAAACAAGTAACAACGTTTCACAGAGCTCTGAATTCCCAGTGTACTCCTAGCAAGCTCACTGTTGTTATGACAAAAATTTACAGCAGGGACAAAACTCCCCAAACCCCATACAAAGTGTAGTGGATGCTTTATACAATAATTGCAAATAAACAGAAGTACCAATTTCCATTTGCCTTCTTCTTCATAATGTGTTCTGCTGCTTTGCTGCTGAAATCTTATGAGTGTTATTTTCCCCAGCAAGCAAAAGAAATAGCCAAGTAGTTAGGACAGAACCCTAAAAATACCCTAACATAACAAAACCAGGCATAGAACAGGCATTATGTCTTTTCTGGGAGTACCAGCACTGATATTATTGGTATTTGTGGTGATAACACTGATCATAATTTAGCAGCAACATTTTTTCACTTACTTTTTTAGTTGAAGGTCACCATTTAGTTAACAGGAATTTATTCTGCATGACACTGACTAAAAAAATTATCAATAGTCATAAAATGTGTGTAATTACCTTGGTTGTTTCCATTACTAGGTGATATCAAACTGTCATCATTTTAACTGCTCATTTTAATATGTAATGAGAGGAAAGATGCCTCATTTCCAACTCTGTGATTATAACTTTTTTTCTGCCTTTGTTTTGGGGGAGGGCATTACTTTGGGGAAGGAATGTTTACTGCAAGAAGCTGTGGACATGAAAATCTCAGTGGGTGTGTGCAGAGGAGTGGATTCATCCTTGCAATAGAATTCCCTCTTCCTGCCCACTGTATTTCTGTTAACACTGTCCATGAGAAGCTGTCTTTGTGCCCTTCAGAACAAGGCTTGCATCTGTAGAAAGCTTTTACACAGTGATGCCATTGAGACCAGTAAGTGGCTTTGTCTCATTTGGACAATGTACTCTGTAGTAGAAAATATTTATTCTCTTTTGGTTAAGATCTTTGCTGAATCAAGTGTGGTTTGTTTGTGTTTTTTTTCCTCTAGAAGGGAAAAAAATACTGATGAAAAAGAAATTAAATACATTTACCTGAAAATGACAAAATACATAAACTTAATCTCTCTCCAGTACCAAGCATTGTACAAGACGGGATGTGAAAGAAACTGTGGCAAGATAAATCATGGTTTCTGACAAGCAGAAAATTAGTGATTTTATGGTATTAGGCAACACTGAAGTAGAAATAAATGTAGACTTGTGATCCACACTGTGCATTCTTGCTCCTTTGTGTGGATTTAAGATGCTGTTACTGAATTAATAGCATTGGTGGATTGGTTTCTTTTGGTTTGTTTGTGGTTTTTTTGTGGGTTTTTTTTTTTTTTAATATATTTTCATTGGCAATTTAAAATCTTCAAATCCTTAGTCAGTGAGAGGAAACAGTTCTTGAGTCTCTGCTTTCTGTGTTGTTGGCTTGAACACATTGGTGGCTTCTCTGGTCAATCTGATGTAACTGAGCACATTTTAACTGTATTTTAAAGCTTAAATAAATGCTGTGATGCACACAAAAATTCCAATGGAAAGGTATTCAGAGTTGCAGGAGAAGAATAAAGAGGTGAGGAAGGGACAATTTACCCTATGATCATGGTAGAAATGTTTTGCATCTCTCATTAACAGGTTCATTTTTACTTGCCAAAGGGATTTCTAGCTGGAATAATGAGGGCTGATTTTAAGGTGGTCATTGCCAGGTTTAGTTACTCAATAGTGTTTAGAAGAAGTTAGGTTTTCCATCAATGAAACAGTAAAAATAATCACAGCATTAAAATGCCATTACATTGGAACTTTAATAGTGATATATTGCCAATTCTCTTATTTTACTGATGTGTATTAGAAAAATGAGCAAAAAAAGTCTTAAAATTATTTCCCCACACAATATCAGAAAAATGTAGGAATTTTACAGGAAGATTTTCCCCCATTTCCTCAGTTAAAGCTTGCTAGAACACTATAGTAATAAGTTAATCATCTTTCTCACAACATGGCTATCCCATGTAGGATATCCCATGTAAGTAGGGTGCATTAATAAGGATTTCATGAAGGAATGGTCTGTATTTACAGAGCCTAGATTTTTGAAAAGTAGAATAATTTTCTAAACTGTTAGTGTACAATCATTAGGACATTTCCAATAAAGTAACTTATTTAAAACTCTCACTGTTTGTGGTGTAGAATTCATCTGTGCTCGTATGCCCTGTATCAACAACAGTATTGAGGCAACTTGGAATTATCCTCATAAATCTACTCTTATAAACACTTCCCTACAAAACAGGGAACCATCTTCCACATTACAGGACTCCTCTGGAATCAAGTTCAAGTCTCTTAAGTCCCAGTGGTTTTTGCTACCTGTGGAGTTGAATTTTTCTTTCCTATGAGGTAGAGATGAGCTTTGTTGTATTACAAAATTCAATATTGTTCAGTGTCCTTATGTTTCAGTCTTATAGTTCTGCAGGTTGACATCAATTCATCTTAGGCGTTTCTCTTTGTGGTTTGGGGTTTTTTTTGTGTTTTGTTTGTTTGTTTGTTTGTTTTGTTCTGTTTTACTGTATATCCAGTGTTTTGATGCACTTCAAAGGGCTTTGCTTGTGGTAGGATTATTACGATTTTCTGGCATGAAAGCAGCCACAGTCTGATCTGTAGCAGCAGCAGCAATTCTGAGTCCTTAATAGCACTGCAAAATCAATAGGAGCAGAGCTTTTCCTGCATGGCATCTTCAGAGGAGGAGATCTGCTTGTGAGATTTCCATAGAAACCCTTGTGGAGGATGTTTTGCCCTGTTTGTTCTCATTTAACAATAAGTGAATTTCCACAGCCAGACACTGCAGATGAGGCATGGGTTTGGCAGGCTCCTTCCATCCTGCTGAGGCAAGAAGTGTATTTCTAATTCATGGAATTAGGGGGATATCTGGAAGGAGTTTGCCCAGTGATTTGGGGCTGTTTCCAGCTTTATCTCAAGGCTGCACTGAGAGGAGGTGGAGGCGACAGGCTCAGCTGTGCCAGGAGTGTCTGCACCACAG
This sequence comes from Argya squamiceps, assembly GCA_037834095.1. Lineage (NCBI taxonomy): Eukaryota > Metazoa > Chordata > Aves > Passeriformes > Leiothrichidae > Argya > Argya squamiceps. Next base: position 109,028,539 of record JBBMKD010000001.1, read on the forward strand.
TCACACCAACAGGCTCTGGAGTGTTTCCATTGCCTGCTCTGAGCCCAGTGCTCCATTTGGCCTGGAATAGCCTCTAAGGAATGGTTTGGGTTGGAAGGGACCTTAAAACCCATCTCATTCCACCCCTTGCCATGGGCAGGGACACCTTCCACTAGACCAGGTTGCTCAAAGTCCCATCCAACCTGGCCTGGAGCACTTCCAGAGCTGGGGCATCCACAGCTTCTTCCCTCCTCCTTGGCAGTTGCTGAAGTTCATGATATCCTCTGGGATGGAGATGTTGTAGAGGGAGTGAGAGAAGAGCTCCATGCAGCCTGAGGGGAGCTGAGCAGGCAGGGATGAGGCAAGGAGCAGGAAAGAAGGTCTCATTCCTTCCTATCTCATTCTTACCCCATCAATCAAATGGTCACTCTCTGGTGTCCAGTCCTGTCCAGGATACTGGAACAGCAATGAAAACTCAAGTTATGGAGAAGATGAAGGGTAAATATGCAGTCAGTTTAGAGTTTAATTGTGTGTAGAAAAGCACAGAGGCTTCATGACCTGTGGGATGCTTCAGACAAACCTGTGGAAGCACCTGGACCTTGTGCATTTCAGTCTCACCAGGATGGAGCTAAAGAGGTGGGCCCAACAGATAGACATAGACATAGAGATGCTGTGTGGGGTGTTGTTCCTAGGGCTCTTTTTGAAAGAAAATAGTTTCCATGCTTTGAGCAAATAAATGTGGAGTATTAATCTTAAATAAACACATTTTGTATTGTTTTTACTTGTGAGTCATGCCCTCTCCCAGCTCCCAGTAAGCCATTGCTGCCTCAATTTATTTCTTGCTGTTTCCCAGCCTATGAAACTTCAAAGTCTTTTTCTTTTTTCGGACCAGTTTCTCCAAGGTCAAGGGACCCTTGGGTTAACAATAATGAAACCTAAGCACCTGTAAGTCTGGAGTACAAGTACAGTTTAACAGGCAAACAGGTTAGGGAACTTCAGTTACATTACAACACATTCTTCATCCCTTAGCAGCCCGTCTTTATTTGGATATATCCCATAATTAAGCTATAATCCAGTAGTGAGCTTAACTTCCAACTCCAGTGTAACCATTATTCTTCCTCAACAACGGTGGCAGGAATAGAGCTGTTGTATTCAGCATGAAATTATGGCTTTAGGCACCAAAGATTTGCATTTAATTATTTTTTCATGCCTAGGCCAAACATTTTTTGGCTTCATGTTCTATTTTTCAAGACATGTATATCTACAGTAAACTTTTTTACAAAAGAACTACCCACTCATGTCTGAGTGTCCAGTGGTATTTACACAGAATGGAGAATTCAGCCTTTTATTTTATACATGTAGGATATCCACTATTTTGTGACAAAACCCACTGTATATTTTGAAATTTCATTTTTCTGCATATTAAAAAATTACGTGTTTGTTAGAAAATATTGCAGTGTGTGTTTTCAACATCATAGATTTGTGTCTTCTACATTTGGGGAGGAAGAGAAACCATCACTCAATAGATTTAAGAATTAACTAGAAAAAAATTGTTTCTAGAGTTTCATGGAGGAAAAAATTATCACTGTAATAAATTAGATCAATTTATAAGATATCCACTCCACTGAAAAAATGGCTTGCAATTAAAATAATAGAATATTAAACAGATGGAAGAATGAAGTATACTTCTGCCCCAGCAGCAATCTGAAGAATATGGTACAAGTGCAAAGTTACTTTTAGAGGAGTATAAAAATTATATATATAATTTCTGCCTATGTAAGACATTTGAACTTCCTCAGTTCTGGTTTCCAGTGAATGGTGTTCCACTTCCCCATTACAAGATTCTATGCATAGAAGTTTATGGTCAATTCTGTATTGCCCTTAGAATAAAGGAGTACATTTAACCCTTCCCAGAATGGTTCCTCTCCCCTGGTCTTTTCAGACATGCATTCTTTGCAGGCTCACAAACAATTGATTTTAATCACATTTCAAGGTAGTGTAATAAACAGGAGTGTAATATTGTTACTCCTGCCTGCAGGGGATCTTGGAAGTTCTGATCAATAGGGCTGCCTTTCGTGTACTTAAGGAGGGGAAACAACTGCAAAGAAACAATGCTTCAGTGCCAGATTGGCCTGCAGGGCAGTGGGATAATCTGATTTCACCAACTCATGATTGCTTTTTACAATTTCAGCTCCCATCTGTCAGAAGCAAAGAGGTCTCCTGTCCTATTGAATTTTCAGTTGTCTCTAGTGGCTCCAGTACAAAGTCCCATAATTAGATGATTTTTGCTGAGACCATAATTCCTTTTATAAAGTGTCTGCATGCAGCCTGTTTGATTGTCATGGTCAAACTCCATTGCTGAGAATGAATCCTGACAGTGGAGCAGACTTTCCTTCTGCATGTGAATGAGGACAAGGGACAGCAGGGGAGCAGAGCTGATGTGGGAGAGGAGCATTATTGATGTCACTGTAGCACTGCAAGTCCCCCAGCCTGGGTGCTGTCTTTCCACAGGCTGCACAAATGAAGAGTAAGGTGTGTGTCTGTCCTTTAATAAATAAAATTTTGCTGTTTTTAAAAGGCCAAAATGCCAACCCAAAGAGGAAACTTCAGTCTGTGAATGCTATGAGTGGTTACAACATGCAACTAAGCAGCAGCCACATGATTTCTGTTCCTAACAGGTCTCAGGGATTTCTTGACAACACTCCATTGAAATGTGAAGCACTCTGACCTTGGAGCTTTGGTTCGGTTTTTGACCATTAATGTGGCTGATTGCTGCCACTTGTTTTAATGCACTTTCTCTTTTTTTGATAGGTTTGTCAGCTGCCAAGTTACTGTCTGAGGCTGGGGTCAATGTGGTGGTCCTTGAGGCCCGAGACAGAGTTGGAGGAAGGACATTCACCATCAGGGTAAGTGCTTCATGAGCTGTGGACTCTCATTTGTGCTGGTCTAGGATGTGACAGATGTCACTCCTATTATTTTGACCCAGGAAACTACAATTATTTTGATCCAGGGAACTACAGCTTCAGCTCAATCCCTTAGAAGGTGACAGAGCAACTAATCCAAAAGCCATGAGTCAGCATGTGATCACCAAGAATTCCTGCTTGGCCAACCTGACAGCCTAAGCTGCAGTGACTGGCTTAGTAGATGAGGGAAAAATGAATATTGTCTACCTAGACTTCAATAATGTGTTGAAAACCATCATCTGGGACCATGAGTGTCAGAGCATTTTCCCTCTTTTTTCCACCTCCCTTTGCATGATAACTTAGATCCCTGTAAGAAGCAGCCTGAGCAGGACCAGACATCATTATGGCTCAGACATATGTTTTAAAATGTCTTAAAATTACCTGAAATAACACTGCTGCTTCTAAAAATGAACTGCATCTTGATTGCCTTTAGAAAAAAAAAATTAAAGAAATGAAGAGTCAGTTGTGGCTCAGGGTAATGTAATACAGACATTACCTCTGCTTCCCACCCTGGAATTGAGGGAGGTGTAAATTATGTCAGCTGCCATTGCTGGAGGACCAGAGATAAACAGTAGTGTTCCAGCAGAAATCATTGTGTGTGAAACATGGAGCATAAACACCATCCTTCTTTGACACTGAGAATGTCAGGCTTAAAATGCTCACTATAAACAGTGTTCAGAAGAGTTACTGTCTTGGGAGATCAGCCTGCTGGGATAGTGTGCATCCCTGAAACCTTCTGCTTCCTTCCCCCTTCCCAAATGAGTGGGGTGCTGGTCTGAGGGGTGCCTTGAGCACCTTTCATGGCAGGCATGGCTGGGGGTCCCTGCCCAGACAGCAGCAGGCTGGAGCCAGGGTGTGCAGTGCTGGAAAGGAGATTAATCACCTGGAAAACTGCAGTGCAGTGCTCAGCACCTGCAGCATGAAGGCTAAGCAGGTTTCTAGAGAGAGAAAACAAGTCTTGATGCTGGAGATGGTTTCAACTGCAGAAATGTTTTTCAATGACAAGAAAAGTAATGTGAATTTCTTGAACAGTTTCTTGAACTCCACCACCTCCCTGTGCAGCCCATTTCGATGCTTGACAACCTTTTCCATTAACAAATTCCTCCTGAATATCATACAAATACATTCCACACAAATTCAGTGTGGAATAATTCTTTCTGCTTCTAGCTGTTTGTATTGAGGAGCTCCCTGCATAGCTTCTGATCCCTGTTTTCTTTTCCACAGAATGATAAAGTGGGTTATGTAGATGTTGGTGGATCATATGTGGGACCTACCCAAAACCGGATTCTCCGACTGGCAAAGGAGCTGGGGGTGGAGACATACAAAGTGTATGTGGAGGGCCTCATGTTCCATCATAAAGGGGTAAGTATTGCATTTCCCTGCTGAGGTACCCAAAGGCAGCACTGAAACTTGGAAATTATTGACAGTCATCAAAAGGATTCCATTTAAAACTCACCCTTAGTAATCCAGAAGGCACCTGCTTGAAGTGTTTTTATTCTGTTTTAACTTACTGGAAGTGCGACAAAAGGTTCTTATTTTCTTTTTGAAAGTGTTCAGAAAGTGCAGCTGACAGCAGCTAAAAAATCTGGGATGTGTTTGGCACATTGTCTTTGAGCATACCCTCTGAAGAAGTTTTGCCTGAAATTCAGGAAATACTTGTTCTGAAATAAAAGCCAAATTTAAATTAAAAAAAATATATAGTATTGATGGATAGTATATTGAATGATGTACTGGACTACAGTATTATGGAACTAGCTTGGGAATGGGGTAATATATTTTACCCACATGACTGGATTCACATGAGATCTTTCTCTGTCCCTTAGAGTGGGACTCATCTCACAAATGGGTGTTTGGAAATTAATCATCTACTCTGAGGCTCTGAGGTTCCCTCTCTAGCTAATGGGGACACACAAGCCCTTCCCAAGAGTCACCAGAAGTTTCACCTCTGAGATGTGGGGCAGCAGGAGTCCAGGTGGCCACTCTTGAGCAAGTTCTGGTGTGGCTAAAGGGAACAGGAATGAAACCTGTCCTCAGAGCAGATTTCCAGCCCTTGTGCCACATCTTGAGCCCATGGAATTTTTTGCACAGGTCCTATCCTGGACCTGCTGCCAAAAGCAGTGCAGGGTGAGAGCAGCAGGGAGAAAGACAAAGAAAGTCCTAAGATTCACTGGTGTGAGATATGACTGTCTGTATCCATAACTCAAATTATGATTTTAATTTGCAAAGACCATCACTTTCAAGTTTTTTTAAAAATATTCTTTAGTTTTGGTACTTAACAGACTCTGGCAGAACCAGACTTGAAGCCTGTATGAGTCACAATTGACATACTTGATACAGACAAGCCATCCTATGTGATACATCCCTAATTGGTTTCATTTCTATTACCTTCCCACTTTTCCCCTAAGAATTAGAGCAATGTGTTCACACTGCAAAGTTTTACCATCTGGTTCTGCAGGCACTCCTTATTGGGCAGATTGATGCCATGCTCATAAAACAGGCACATCTTAAATAATTGCACAGCCACTCCATAATACTAAAAAAGTTGTTTGTCACCCCCTCATGCAAAATTGATGTAATTCCACAGCAAGAGGGATGGGCTGGTTTGTACCAGCAGAATGTTTGTACCACTCTAATTTAAGCTCAGGCATGAATCTCTCAGCATCCTAAAAGGCACTTATCTTCTTTATGTTAAATAAAAGGCTTTAATGGGTTGCATTACTTTGAGCCCTTAATCCATTTTGACACCAAAGCTGCAGCTTTTTGTTGTCCCACATTGCATTATGCACGTCCCTGCTAATGACCATGTAATTTTGTACATTTTCTTTGAAGTGAAAGCATATTTCTAAGCAAGAGGCAGCATTCTGAGCTATTCAGCTGGATCACAGGCTGTGGATCAATTCTGGATTTGTCATCATGGTCCTGCTGAGCTGATCAGGGTCCCAAGGAAGCTGTAGTTGTTGGACCAGGGTGACAGCAAAGGGACTTTAAGGTCTCCCAGATTTAAGCACTGGATGAATAATAATGGTGCTTTTCTTCTTGTAGGTCCCATTTCTCCCACATCCTCTTCCCATGAATTGTAGCCCTTTTCTTCCTTTTTCTTTTTCTAAAGTTTTCCACAGCTTTTTCTCCTTTCTTTTTCCTTGAGACATTGTGCAGTCACCATGACCTTTGATTTAGGGGTGTGTGGTTGAACCCTCTCTCATATCCCACTTCTAGAAAAAGCTTATTAAACTCCATCTGTGCAGTCCTGGCTGTTGGCTGGGCTGGCCAGTGCCCAGGGCTCTTTACCTGCATCCCTTTTACCTGCCTGCTGTACACCAGGCTGGGTGGGGAGGTGCAGGGAGGGGTTAGTGCTCTCCCAGCTGTAATTGCACCCCTCATATTCATTAAAGATACTCCAGGAACACAAGCACTTTCCTAGATGGCAGAAGGTGATAGCAGAGAGATTATTTGATATTAAAGGATCATATCCACCAGAAATTAAATATTAATCTGAAAGATGGATGTTTGCAGCTTCTTGGGCTAATACACCATCAGCCATGGGCCTTTCTCTTTCACCTACTGCCTTTCAGGTTTGAAAGTTTTGATTAAATCTTCTCCCCTCACATCTCAGCTGTTGTTTCTGTCAGCTGGTGGCTGTCCAGGAGTGTGTAGCCAGGGCCAGACAGGAAGGTCTCCTCCCAGGAGCTTTCTCCAAAGTCTGCAGTGCTGTGTGGTTTTGTCAGAGGGGAGAGGAAGTGTTTTGAGCAATGACTAAGCACAGTTTTAGATGTGTTTGTGACATCTGTATGTGATCTCCAGCACCCTTGGATTAAGAGATTTTATGTTAACTTTTCTTTACCATAACAATCAGTTCAGCTTGGCTTTTTCTGAAGATTTCCAGGATACTGCTTTGATTGGGCTGGGAGAAAGTGGGAAAATGGTTTATCTGAGCAGTGGGAGCAGCCAAGAGAAAGTGAAAATCCCCAGAGGGATTTAATGAGCTTCTTTTCTCTGAGAGGAATTTTTCCCATATGTGTGTGGAAAAATTCCACATACTGCAAGCTTTAATAACCAAGTTGCTTCATTGGTGCAGATTTCTTTTGTAGTTACAGTTTTTTTGAAAATCCAAATATGTAACTGTTGTTCATCTTTTTTTGTTGTTGTTTTTGTTTGGTTGGTTGGTTTTTGGTTTTGGTTTTGTTTTGGTTTTGTTTTTTGTGGGGTTTTTTGTTTGATTTTTCGGGGTTTTTTTGTTTTGGTTTGGTTTGGTTTGGTTTTTTGGGTTTTTTGTTTTGTTTTCTTTCCCATCAGTCACCATGATAACATGGACTCCTTTAATGGAGTCCATTCAGGAATTTTTGTGGTATCCTGTCCTTGCAAATCTGTAACTTAAAACTTTCAGTGTTTGTTATGAGCCCTCTTTCCAGCTAAATTTCTCTATGGCTACTGTCCCATAATTCAGCAAGAATGCTTTTGGGCTGAGTAAATGAGGATGTGCTGGAGTTCTCCCTTCCCTGAGCTGGCAGACAGCTTTTTGTTTCAACAGAGATCCTTGAAGCTCTGTGCTGTCTTCACCTTTTTGGTAGAAGACCCTATAAAGTAAAGGCATTGGGCCTTGGTGTGGTATTATTGGCTTCTCATATAATTGCACTCCTCCAATATCTGGCAGCAGGCCACAGCTCCAGGATATATATCATTACTTAATAAGAAATTATGATTTTCAGAGGGAGGGAACACTTGTTAAGTGTGAGAATTTCTATACAGTGCTTCAGATTAGCCATCTAGTCCCTTCTTTCCTTCATCCTGGCTTTGGATTAAGAGCTCAGAGTGCAGCAAGTGGGTCTGACTGAGACTGTGCACATCACCACAAACTTGCTGTTCCTGCACAGGGATGAGGCAGTCCCAGGCACAGCCCTGGCAATAACAACCCTGCTCTGGGGCATGGGGGATGCTCCTCCTGTCTGTGCTTCCTGCTCTGTGCCCTGTCCCTGGCAGAGCAGCAGGAGACAGACTTGCCTTTCTCCAGTCCAGCAAAATTATCTGCTCCTCTGGCACAATTTGAAACTTGGGGTGGTGTCAGAGCTTGGGGTTAATTCCTGGAGTTTTGGCTCCAAACCCCAGCATGGCCCTGGGCAGGGCAGGGACCTTGCAGAGCTCATCTGTCTCTGCCTTCTCTCTAACCACTGAGGGATGGTGCTTGAGGATCTAGTTTTCTTTGGATTGGTGGGGAGTAACTAATCCAAGCAGGCAGCAGGACTCAGATCTGAGGTCTGCAGGAAACCACTCGACACACCAGGAAATGAAAAAAAAAGTTGGGTAAACTCTGTGGGTCAGTCAGGCAGCCATGTGTTAGTTAGCATGGGAACTAAGCCAGTAGGTTATTTGCCTTTCAGTTAAGAAAACAGTAGCTCTGAAAATAATACATCCAGAACACTGTAAACTTGTTTAAAAATGGAATATTGCAAGACCTGCCCTGTTTGCAGTGAGCTCCTCTGTGAAACTTGCAGCCAGAGCTCTTCTGCCTGGCAGGGAGACAATATTAAAACCAAATAAATAACTTACCAGCCCAGCTCACTCGGGCTGGATTTACTCCCTGCTGTGGGGATACTTGTGCCAGACAGAAAGTTGGAGAACTGGTGTGTCTAAGGCTGTTGGGCTCGTGCTGCCTGATGGGAAATGGGGATTTCTTTCCTGCAATTTGCTGGAGTTGGCTTTCCTTTGATGCCATCTCTGATAGGTGCAGCCCTGCCACACAGGGGTCACTGTCTGTGAACTATTTCAGCCTCTCTGAATTCACTCTCAGCCTCTTTCCAGGTCTGTTAGCACTGTTGTATTTTTCCAGCTTTTCCTGCCACTGGGCTCCAGTCTTACTGAAGTTATGGGATTTTTGCATGCAGAAGAGAGCAACAAGTAACACAGTTTTAGACTCTTTTAATTATCAGTTGATATTTCATAGTTCTCAGGGGATAAAACATGTATTCCCATTGATCTCCCTGGGCTATGCCATTGACCAAAGATGCTTTAAGGTAAGTAAGTTAAGGATAGGAGAGCTGTTTGTAAGTTACATCACTCTGTACAAGCACAGTCACTTTTCAGAAAGAATTTTGAAAAGAAATTTTCACTGGACAGTGGAAAACTGGGAACATTTTGTTGCTACTCCTGATTGGACACAGGCTTATCTTTTCCCTTTGCCCCCCTGCAGTATCAACAGGACAGAATGGCAGTAATAACTTCTCCTCACCCTGACTTGGGTGGCCTGGCAGCACTGCACTTCATCTCTGCTGAAGGGCAGAATTACTGGTGTTAAAGCATGTCCAGCAAGGAATGTGGGTGGCACCTGTGTTCCCAGAATAAAAAGACTAGCAATAAATGACTTTTGAGAAGCAGTGTTTGATGATCTTTTAGAAAAGCAAAGGGTGGTGCAATAAGAATAAAGTGATTAGTAGTATGTTACTGCTTGATATCAGTATTTCCTAGTTTGATACAGCATTATCAGTTTATGACAGTAAAAGCTGCAGGATGCAGTATATCCCTTTGCATGCACTGTTTGGTCCCTCTTTTCTGTGGCTGAACACAGTGCTGCAGCCTGGCAGAGAGGAATTGTCCTCAAGGGAAGGGAAGAGCTGGTGTTGTTTGGAGGATTCCCTGCTGGGAGTTCACAGGAGCATTTACTGTGCTCTTGCCGTGGCAGAAATGTTTTGCATGTCTGTGTGCACCTGGAGGAGGCTGGAGCAGCATTTCCCCCACCACCCTCCTTCAGTGTAAGTCTGGACAAGAACAAAATAGGGATAAAAGAGAGAAAAAAGTATGTGGTACACAAGAGTGAGATTGTATACCCAGAAATTCAGAGGCCACCAACCGCTTCCTGGTGACTTGAAAGCACAACATTCGTTGGAAATTAAAAAAACCCAGAACCTTAAAACATTAAACTTGTGGATCTCAGGCTGAACTAAGTGCTGAGGTCATAACCTGGTACTTTTCTTAGCCCAGAGCAGAAACTGTTGAGTCTGGATGGAACAGGAGAGGGGCTTTGAATCAGAATCAGAACCATTATGTTGGAAGAGACCTCCAAGATCATTCAGTCCAACCCAGCCTTAACCTCAACTAAACCATGGCACCCAGTGCCACATCCAGTCTTTTCTTAAACACATCCAGGGATGGTGACTCACCACCTCCCCAGGTAGACCATTCCAAAACTTTATTACCCTTTCTGTAAAAAACTTTTTCCTGATATCCAGCATATATTTCCCTTGGCGCAGCTTGAGACTGTGTCCTCTTGTCCTATCAGTTGCTGTCTGGAGAAAGAACAGGCAGCAACCCCCACCTGACCACAGCCACTTTTCAGGGAGTTGTAGAGAGTGATAAGTTTATCCCTGAGTCTCCTTTTCTCCAGGCTAAACAACCTCAGCTCCCTCAGTCGTTCCTCACAGGGTTTGTGTTCCTAGCCCCTCACCAACCTTGTTGCCTCTTCTGGACACACTCAAGCGTCTCAACTGAGGGGCCAGGACCGGACACAGCACTCAAGGTGTGCCCTCACCAGTGCCAAGTACAGGCTGATGCCCTCACTGATGGTGAGGAGGGACAGCACAGAGTGACCTGATGGACTCCAGAGTAGGAGCCCTGCTCTGAGGAGAGAGCACCAGGCAGTGCCAGCCAAGCTTTGCTGTGATCCCTTACCCACATACATTTGCCTCCCCTACTATGTCTGTCCTGGGGCTCACCAAAGTGTGGGAATTTCAGTGTTTTACTGCTTTTGCTGAGTCTGAAAGCTCACTGTGATCTCTGAGTTTCGTCTTGCACCCTTTATCTTTGTTATGATTTTTGCAGAGGAAAATGTTCTGCAGAATATCAGAAACCCATATGAATTTACACACAAATACACAACCAGCAGTGGGGAAGATCAATAAATTCTCTCTCACCAAGTGTGAGGAAAGTGTTTTTGGCTCCTGCTTCATGTCCTCTGTCCCTGGGTCCCCTTTTCCTGCATTTGAAGCACTGCAGCCTCTCTCTTGGTCTGTGGCTCCCACCTTGCCAGGTGTGATGGGCTGGCATGGGGTCCATGGCACTGAAAAACAGATTGCAAACTGGTTTAGCACCACGCCTGTCATGGTCAGAGTGTTCCCTGCATCCTCACACAAACTTCTGACACACCTGGAAGGGCAGACAACAAAGAGGCCTGGTGAGAAATTCACCACTGACTTACATGGGGGAAGGTTCAAAGTGATTTAATAAGAGAAAATGTTACCTGCTCATCCCCTGCTCTTTCAGATTAAACTTATCACAAAGAAGCAGCTGCTGTTAGATTGTTTCTCTTATCATGATATCACAGGATTAGCTGAAACAGTCAGTTTCAGATAATAACAGTTTCAGCCACTGCTGCAGCTCTGTGTCACACACATTGTAAGTACTGACACCATTTTTGGAAGTGTACAATATTTTTCTTCCTGCAGCCAAAAACTTCCTGTTCAGGCTTTTTTATAGGCTAGGTTTCTTCCAAAATAAAGAGGTATGTTTGCTTTTAAAGTGAGGTGTACCATAAAGGTGCTTAAATAGCTTGAAATGCATTCACCTTTAGATCCACACAAATTTCAGGATGCACATTTCAGCAGCAGGCAAATAGTAGATTCATTTAAATGTAATAAAGAAGGATGCTTAGGAACAAGGAATATTACCTCTTTGGCCATGGCTTGAGTATCCTTAGCCCTTAGAATTTGACAACTTGCTCAAAACAAATGTACCCCCCATCCCCCTTCAGAATAGTAAATACAAGAAAGTGTTATTGGCCTTTTTAATGTCAGTCCAGCTGTTTTTATCCCTCCTGCTTAGCAACATGCATTCCACTGCTTGCATGCATGTGCAGGGAAAAAAAAAAAAGAGAAAAAACCAAAAACCCAGCCAGGTCTTTGGGGCAAAAGGCCAAACGTGATGACTCTGAGATTTTTTTCTTTACTGCTCTGTTGTATTTCAGTTTCTGTTGTTTTTATGTGCATTTCAGGGAAAGTCACGGGATATCATGGGAATTTGCCCTTCAACATGGAATCCCTTGGTTTATCTGGATTACAATAACTTCTGGAGAACCATGGACAAGATGGGAAAAGAGGTAGGCTGTGAAAATTCAGTGTTTGCTACGATGCTCGTGTCACCGTGAATAAATTGTGTTTGCTTTTGTTTTGTTTCTGGCAGGGTTTTTTATTGCTTCTTTAATACTAAAAAAAAACCTGTCAACAACAAAACAAAACAGAAAGGAAGCATCTATCAGAAAGATTTCTATATTGCCCAGGAGTTGTCAGAAATAATAGGTCTTTCTCCCTGAGAGGGGAGTGGACTAGATGACTTGTAAAGGCCCCTTCCAATCCTAACTATTCTATGATTCTATGAGAGGAGACAAGAAGATCTGGAGATGTTTAAGATATCTGAAAAAATGAGGTTGAACTCAGTGTAAGTATTTTCTCATGACAGGAAAAAATATTCCATGAGCTGAGAGATTAGGAGAGCTTTTTTCCTCTTCCCTCATGACAGCATTTTGAGTAAAGATGATTTTTTTTGTAGCTGCCTAAGCTAGGCTCCAGTCTGACTTCACAGTAACTTTAATTTTAAATTTCAAAATATAAGCAGTACAACTGCAGCCCCTGGAGCATTGTACTCTCTTTCAACATTCATCAGTTTCCATATAATCTAGCAACAACCAAGGGCTTTACCTTACCAGAATCTTCAGGCATAACTCACTGTGCTCCTGCAAATTCTATTGTTTTATGTGGTTTTGCAGAATTTAATTTATGTATTATACTACACATTTTTTTAATAGTCCATTTTTTAAAGATTTAGGAATATGGTAGTATCCTCCACATCATGTTACTTACATGCAAAGAATTATTATTAAGAATTTAACTGCCTAAAATATTTCAAAAGTATTGAGACATTTTTTCTTACTCTACAATTAGCAGAGAGATGTAGGGGCCTTTGGATACTCATCTTGAAACTGACTGGAAAAAAGACTTTCTCCTCAGCTTCTAGAGGACACCAAGACAATTAAATTGGAATTGCTTTTGGACAACTAAAAGCCAAATGATCCTCAACACAAGGATATAGTTCACTGGTCAGACAAAGACAGATTTGGTGGTCATGGTACAATTCATGCCCGAAGATATGAATGGAAACTCTTCCATTTGTTCCAAATTTATATCCATGTGCAGGAAACAAAAATAACTCCTGGCCAAGATATCAATTAAGTCTGTGCTACTAACTAGCTATGACCAGGCAATGGTGAAATACTGAATAATTTCTTGAATATTTCACCTCTGTCTCCAGATTCCTGTTGATGCACCATGGGATGCTCCACATGCTGAAGAGTGGGACAAAATGACCATGAAAGAGCTGATAGATAAGATTTGCTGGACCAAGTACGTAAATCTTTGCCTGGCTTTGAAATTCCATCTGTGGAATGATGGTGGATTTTTTGGCAGGTTCTGTGGTACAGCTGAGTACAGACCTGGAGGTGTTTGAGATGGGCTTTGGTTGGCTGGCAGGTGGCATCAAAGGGGCTGGGGGAGAGCCTGGGGTTTGCTCCAGCAGGTCCCTGCACACAGCAGGGGTGGTGTGGGCTCTTTCCACCATCCTTTCACTTCAGACCATTGGATCATTGAACTCCAGCCAGCTTCCCTGTGGCTCTTTGCCTTACAGCATAGTTTCCTATGAGACACTGACATTCAGACCCTTGAGGAGGATGAAATCTGCCCTTCCAAATTCCAGGGCTGCAGTTCTGCTGTTTGCTGTACTCCTCTCAGGATCTTAAACTCCAGAGTCTCATGGCCACTGCAGCCAAGGCTGCCCTTCACCTTTACATCATCCCACAGGTCCTCCTTGTTTGTGAGTAACAGATCCAACAGAGCACCAACAATAGTTGGTAGGAAGAAGGCTTAAGGTGTTGTATCATTTATAAAATGACCAATGTGTTTTCTGTGAGGGACTGCACTGCACAAATAAAAAAAGGAACAATGTTCAGTGCACTAAGGTGATGACAACTGGGAATTTTCTTTCTTTCCTTTCTCTTTTCAATCATTTCTCTTTATGAGGCAAAGAGAAGTGTGCTCTTATGAGCACTCGTGTCCCCGCTTGCTGTGCCAGCCCCTGTGCTGTTCTCTGACACTCTCCTCCCTCCTATTCAGTGTCTTTTATTCGTGTGACTATAGTCCTTTTGCCCTTTCGTTCTGACTGCACTTTAGTGCTGTGCCTGCTGCTTCCTGACCAAAACTTTCCATTTGAAATTTGTTTTTATGGCTTAGGTCTTGCTCCAGCTCCATGGGATATGCTGTACAGCCATTTGGACTTGCTCGTGCTCTCTGTGGCATTGCAGTTTTCTTTGCAATTAGTCTCATGAGCCTTTTGCCTGCAAACTTGGTTACTTTCAACTGCTGTTGCAAGTGCACTGACTCTTCCTCTTCTAGTTTTTACTGCTGGTGGAGCATAAGCAGGACTGGGTTTGTAGTGATCCCTCCTTTAACAGACCTCTCTGCTGGGCAGCTTCCACTGCCAGTGTTGTCAGTAAAACATGTTTTAATAGATGTGCTCAGCTGAAATGCATTCAAAAACTCAGTAAAAACCCATTTTAGATTTTTAGGCCAAGCCACGCTTTTCTCTACACATTTTAAAACATTGCTTAAACAGAAAAGCTTTCCCACAGCATTTTCTGTATGACTCAGGGCCAAGATTACAAAAGAAGATTTGTTTGTCCTGTGTCACAGATCAGCATCTACTGATCCTGGAGACTTTTTTCACATTTCTTAGGCCTGAACCTGCTGCAACTGTTTAATATCTTGGTGCTCTCAGAATTGTCACAGAGGGTTCTTGTGTGCAGGCTGTTTTCATATCCTGGCTAATGAAATAGGGGTGAATGGACTTCATACTTAGGGAAATGAGGTTATAAAAGTTTATAAGTTACATATTTTAGCCCAGATAACTTGCAAAGTTCCTTCCTTTATCAGATGATTATAAATTCATGTTGTTTCATGTAGCTTCATTGAAGTGAAAGTCCTTTTACCTTCATTGCAAAATTATCTCAATTTTCTTAGAAATCTGTGGCCACAAATGCAAGAAATGTGAATAGTCAGATCCTCTGTTCCTGCTGCTGTTTCTGTGTTTATGTTCAGAGGATGAACTGTGGTAGACAAGTGACCATTTCCTTATTTTTATAGCAATGATTGCCAGTTTGGTTTCTCTGTCTGGGTTATTTAGCAAGTTGGGTTCTTGATTTCACAAAAGATCAGTGCAGCAGTGTTACAGGACAGGTGGGAGTGTCTGGGCTGCTTCAGTCCCTCAGGACCCATCAGACCCTGGAACTGATGTGTCCCATGAGCTCCCAATGAGAAATGTAGAAAAACTTCACTAACAGGTTACAAAAAATGTTCTTCTGCTGAGAAAAGTATTTATTCTGATGAAAGGAATAGCAGCTGGAAAACTATTTACTAAGGTGAAATCAGTGGGATTTCAATGGGTAAATGGGTAAATACTTTGGGAGGGAGGGAGGTGCTGGTAGAAACCCATTTAAACAGACTCACTACAGACTGAAAAATTAAACGGATATTAATCATCTTGACTTTTCTGACTTTGGGAAAGCAGCCCTTGTTTAGCATGGCAAATAAAATCCTGAAAGCAGTTGGGAAGTCATATTTTCTCACAGTCTTTTCCTGGTCCTGTGTGTCATGCAGAGCTGTCAGGGACTTCGCCACACTCTTTGTGAACGTCAACGTCACGTCTGAGCCTCAGGAAGTCTCTGCCCTCTGGTTCCTGTGGTATGTGAGGCAGTGTGGGGGCACATTCAGGATTTTCTCTATCACCAATGGGGGCCAGGTACAAAATGTCTCATTTCCTTCTTTCTCTCTTGAGCAAGTGCAGTGTTGTACCCATCAAAACCCTGCAATTAATTAAAAGATGAGGGCATGTGGCACCAGAGAGAAATGTGTTCTCATGGGGTGATCAGCCCTGTCAACTAACCCTATTTAATGAAGGATTTTATTAGCTAAGATGTGGAATAAATTGGGACTGTTTAAACAATTGGGGGTTTTCTGCATTCACTTCAGCACAGAACTGCTGTTGCAGTTGTGTTGCTTTTTTGCCAATTTATTTTCTATGGGTTACTTGGCAGATTTGAGTGTTTACAAGAGTTCAGAACAAGTGTACTTCAGAGTGAAACGTGGGTGGGTTTTTTTGGTGTTGAAGCCTCTAGTGACAAGAGTTGGAAGTAAATAGCAAAAGGCCCTTCCTTGGGCCAGTTCACATGGCAACAGTTTCCATCAACATCTGAACATGGCAGTAAGAATAGACAATCACGTGTCAGGAAGGATGGAAGCAGTGCTGATGCTGTCCTGTGGTAGGAGACAGACCTGACTAAGAGCCTTCCTCCTCAGGAGCCCCTCAGTCATGTTTGCTGTCCCACATCAGCAACTGCTAGATGTTGCAGCAAGAGGTAAAAATAAAACTAATCCCAAATACTCATAGCTAAATGAAATATGTAGAGAAGGGAAAGTTACCTGGGAAGAGCACTTCCTTTTCTTTGTAGCTGGATGGGAAAAGCTGTCTTTGTTCCTATCGTGCTTCCTTCTTCCCTCACCCCAATCAATTTTAGCTGAGCAAAAGCACTAAGGGTTTCTGGTTTAATTACCCTGACAAGTCTTACAAAACCTGCTTGGGCAGCCATTTCAGTCTTTCAGCATGAAACTTTATGGATCCTTTCTTCTCTGCCAGTGCCAGCATCTTACAAGTAAAAGTGAGCTGCTTTATCTACAACTGGTGGCTGCTGGATGAGAGGTTTTAGTGCTTCCCCTGACCCTCTGCATGGACATTGCAGGGAAATGTGTGTCACAGATTGTGCTTTTTTTCTGACAGCACTGTCTTTGTGTCTTCCCAGGGACAGAGAAAGCTCATAACCTTGAGACCAGACCCAGTCAAAGATCGTTCTTGCTTCTGGGCTGGCACAGTATTTCACTTTACAGTTGGTTTCTTTGTCACACCTGAGGGTTTTGGTAGCACCGTGGTGGGTAAAACACTTAACACATGTTTTGAATGAAGTGATATGTTTATTTTTGCTAGAAAGCCTGCATTATATGTGTCTGTTCTCTAGGCTAAAAGAGTCTTTAAGCCAGGTCATTAGGGAAGCCATTGCAAAAGTGGTTTAGTCAGTAATTCTCACTGAGGCTCAGGTTTATGCCCTCACTCTTCTGAAAGTCTGGGTGTCTTTATGCATCCTTAGGGCTTGAAGATTTAGCCTGGAATTTGGTGATGGTGAGCAGAAGTCATATTCAATGTCATTGTGATTAATGCTGTTGATTTTTTTGTTTGTGTTTCTTTTCTGCTTGTTGTTTTAGGAGAGAAAGTTTATAGGGGGTTCCGGTCAGATATCCGAGAAAATAATGGAACGCCTCAAAGGCAGAGTTAAACTGGAGAGACCTGTGATCAGTATTGATCAGACAGGTGATAATGTCCTTGTGGAGACTCTAAACCATGAGATATATGAGGTAATTTGATCAGAATAAAAGTAGAGCATGCATTTAGTAGGGGAATACATCTGCTGTAGCTCTTAGCCAGATGTAATCAGGAAGTACCCATTTGTGTGTGTCTATCTCTTGGACTATGCTGATACTCCATGGAACCTACTTCACAGATTTATTTATGGCTGGCTGTCTTCTTGATGTTCTGCTACTTGGTTTCTGTCATTACTCTGACTTCTCTGCCTTAACTTTCTATGTCTTTATATATTTTTACATTTTAGTTCTGCATTGAGACCATTTCAAAGGAAGGAAAAATAACCTTGCTGTTTGTGTCTAAGTTTGTGACTCGCAGCACAAAAAAAACCCCAAAACCAAACCAAACCAAAACAAAATCAACAAAAAACCCCAACAAACAAACAAACAAAAAACCCAACAAAACAAAAACAAAAAGAGAGACATTTCAAACACCTTTAGTAAGATTTTGCCTCTGTACTGTGGTGTTTGGAAATGCTCCATCAGCACACAATTAGCCACAGTGGCACCCATGGAGCAGCAGCAGCCCCACCAGCCTGAGAGCAGCAGTGTTGTGATATAATGTCACCCTACAGGGTCCTGCACTTCTCTAGTCATCCCTGTGAGAGGGATGGAGCACATTCAGGAAAGCTGGAATCACCATTAGTATTCCTTGTCCTGAAGTAACATCCTGTGAATATGCACAAATGTGATTTTTTTTAGCATCTTATAATTGGGACAAATGTGGATCATATTTTCCTGGAGATGATAAAAGACAGTTTTACCTTGGCCACAGGATGTCTCTTGTCCCATTTCCCCACCTGTCTCCAGCCAAGTTTCAACTCTGGTCTCTTTTTCCCATCTCCTTTTTTTCTGAAATGGCAGAATTATGTTTGTCACCTGGAAATATATGTGTGGGAAATCCTGACCTAGCAGGGTCAGGTGTGGGAAAGCTGTTAGCAGTTATTGAGTGTCTTTCAAACATGTCCTGTGGGATGAGCTCGCTGGGAGGCAGCGCCTTGTGCTGACTTTGTTCTACATTTCAGGCCAAATATGTGATCAGTGCCATCCCTCCAATCCTGACAACAAAGATTCATTACAAACCAGAGCTGCCACCAAAGAGAAACCAGTTAATTCAGCGTATGCCCATGGGGAGTGTCATAAAATGCATGATGTACTACAGGGAAGCCTTCTGGAGGAGGAAGGGTAGGTGGGGAAAGCAGAGGACTTGGGAACTCTAAACTGTGCAAATTTTGAAGCTCTGCTGTTGTCTAGCAATCAGGAAATAAATCCAAGAGAGAGTTAAATGTGCAAAACCCCAAAATCAAACATAGAGAA
Organism: Argya squamiceps; assembly: GCA_037834095.1. Lineage (NCBI taxonomy): Eukaryota > Metazoa > Chordata > Aves > Passeriformes > Leiothrichidae > Argya > Argya squamiceps. Next base: position 109,047,296 of record JBBMKD010000001.1, read on the forward strand.
AAGTGAAAATTAAAACTCCATAGAAAGCAGAACTCTTTGGGCTTGAGTGCATGCCTTGTCCCAAGGATGAGTCCAGACCCAAACAGGATCCCAAATCTCATTGCAGTTGGCTGAGGTGGGATGACCAAGAGAACAAGCAATGTTTCCCTGGGAAACCTTGCTGAACCCTGCAGAGCACAGAAGCATCAGCATCCCTGCAGCATCAGCTCCCTTCTCCTCCTGCCAGGGACAGTGAGGTCAGCCAAAGAATTTACAGCAGATGACAAGCAGAGCTTAAGGTGTAAGCAAGACCTTTCCCTGATTTTAATCTTCTGTTCTGCAGACTTGATATCTCAGAGGACTGGGAAAAGTAGGTTAGCTTTTTGTTTAGCTCAAGATATTTTTCCATGCTGTAGTAACTTGTTTTTCTCAGCTTTAACTGATACCATTTTCAGAACTATTTGCATGAACAGATTAGTTCCACTTTCTTCCTAACAATATTGAAAGTGGTAAGAATCTTTCTTCATTAAAGTAATATAATTTTTGCATGTTTCAGGGCATAAACTGGCCATGAGGTTAGGCAGGAATACAGTCAGGTGTATACATTTTTCTCTCTATGAGATTTTTTGCATGTTCATCTGAAACATGTCCTGATGTGATCCTGGATTAGACAGCCCATACTTCTGCTGCATTATTGTTATGGAACACCATTCCTAACAACCTTATCACCAGCAAAATCAAAATAGTGTAAATTTGAGCCTGCAGTGACCAGATGTAATTACACTGGGTTTTGTTTTGGTCAAAGTTACTCATGGAATGAATCACCATAGGTCTGACTAGATCAATTTATTTTTAATGTTTATGTCCCCCAGATAGGAAGCCAAAGGCTCTTGCAGCAGTCCACAGAAATTCTTCATTAAGTAGCAATGGAATTTTAAAGGTTTTTACAAGTCTGTGTACACAATTTCCCAGAGTCAGAGAGAAGAGAGTAGAGAAACTGTTACAGAGACACTTCAGACATGGAGGTGTTATTGGTAATAAGGGAATTACTGCAAAACTCCTTTTATGGATCATTTCCCATGCTCATTAATATCAGAAACAGTGATCATCAACAAGTTTTCCTAACAATCAACTTGGGGTTTCTTTCCCCTTAGGTTACTGTGGTTCCTTCATCATTGAGGATGAAGAGTCTCCAATTGGAATAACCATAGATGACACAAAACCTGATGGAACTTTCCCTGCCATTATGGGGTAAAAGCTGCTAGCCCACACTCACAGATGTGTATTTCTTCTTGTAAGAGTTAGTGGCAGCAGGAGGGAGAGGGAAAATGACCAGGTTACATCAGTGTTTCCCACTTCCACAGTTTGCACAGATGGAGGAGGGCACTTCTGCCAAGCCTCTTGTGCCTCTCTAGTTCATATAAACTTTTTGGTGGAGGTTCTGCTACAAAAAGCCTAATACAAAGGGTGTGGTTAGGAAGGAGTTGCTGAATTCAGCTCTAGCCTTTTTTTAAGCATTCAGTTCACAGGGTTTTGTTGTTTTTTTTTTTGCTGTGGAGTAGGTTTAGAAATAAATCCCTCTCTTACCTATCTGTTTGAGCCTCTATTTGGTTTATGTTGGGCTTTTATGTTTAGTGCCTGGTCCAAAATGACAATGCAATTGTCCAAGAAATCCTCATTTCTCTCCTCTCCCCACTGAGCTGAGGCAGGACAAGGAACATCAGCTGCTGGAGCAGGGAGGCAGCTGTACAGGGAAAAAATCAAGGTTTTGTAGAAACTGACAAATAAAAATGTTACAGTTTGGACGAACAGGTGGGAAAATACATGACAGCATTGACTGGCTTTTAAAATAGCTGAAACCAAATGAACAAACTATCTTTGCAAGTGTTTCCACCATAATCTGAGGTGAGACTGCCAAAAAAAGCCCAATATAAATGGCAGGCAACTACTCCTTAAGTGTCTGGCAGGGAAAGCTCATCACTCCTACTGAATTGTGAATGTTTATGGGCATGTTCAAGCCTTAAAAGCTTCCATGATCTGAGAGCAGTGAGCCTTCTCCAAACCCCATATGGCAAACAGTTTCCAGCTTTCTTTCTCCTCATGGATTTGTGTGACTTTATGAAGGAGTGTAGGAACATACTCCATCCCCTGGATATCTCCACTAGGGTCAGATGAACTAATTGCCCAATCTATTCCCTTCAAGAGGAATAAATGTTAATCCCAGTCCTTGCAGGAGTGATCCATGACACTGTGCAGCGCCTGTCAGAGCAGCAGGCTGACACCAAGTGACACAGGCAGCTGCCTGCACGACTTCAAAAGCTCAAGAAAGCTCAGGGCCTCGGTCCTTTTGGATCAGACCTAGACAGGTGCCCTCTGGGAATGCATACCCTCCCTTTCAGTTAACTCTGCAGGTTACCCTGCACAGGTTTTTTCACCTGTGTGACCTGTAAGTATTAAATGTTGAGGTATGATGACAAACATGGAACTCATTACATACCAGTAAAGTGCTTTGCCAATCCCTTTTTAGGGTCATTTTGAGCAAGTACTTGCAAATCAGCTGGGGTGATGTTTATATGCCTTATTTTTCTTTTCAGTTTCATCCTTACCAGAAAGGCTTTCAAACTGGCCCACCTCACCAAGGAAGAGAGGTAAGAGTTCAGAAGTTGTAGATATTCAGAAAAAAATTGTTTCTCTGGGATGCTTCCCCACAGGAATGTGTGTGAATATGTGTGTGGATATGCACATTTATACATGCTCAGTGCAACTACCAACACTGAAAATTAGGGCAGAAATTAAGATTTTAGCATAAACAGGCCAAGACACTAATGCTAATATTAATCCAGTTATGGATATTTCTAAATTTGCAAGTGCTGCCCACTCTTCCATGCTATGATTTACCAATTCTGGGTCTCTGTGTGAATGGAGAAGGTTTTTCCAACCATATTCCCAGACTACATCTCCACTGAATGATGTTTTAACCCAGGGATACAGGAGTGCTGAAACGTTTCCTGTTGGGTCTCTTTCAGATTCAGACTGGGTGATAAAATTTTTAAACTTCTGTTACATACAAAAGTATGGTTTTCCCATTAGTCAGTGAAATGAACAAACAGTACTTTCTAAATGTGAATTTTGGTATTGTGCAAGTGGAAAGGGAGCTCTGCTTAGGAATGTGAGCAGTATTCTTCAGCTCACATTTTATTCCCAGTTATAGTAAATCTGTAGGGATTTAATTGATTTATATTGGTTTTCTTCTGGTCTTACACCAGCAAACATGAGAATAAATTGGCTCTGCATCCTAAAATAGCTATAGAAGGATTTATTTTTTTAGAGCTCATTGCCAAAATCAACCTTCATTTCCCATTCCCTGGGTCCATTTTAGATATAACTTTTGGGCATCAGCATTTGAAATATGTATGTTAAGAGAAGAACTTGAATTCAGACTTAAAGCCTAACCCAACTTTCTTTCCGATGTGTTGCAATAAATTTAGGGTTTTTATAAGGAAGATGAGAGCAGAGAGGTTCCTCCCCCTCCCATTTTTTTCTGACTCTGATTTTATTTTCATGTAGGAGAAAGAAGATCTGTGAGGCTTATGCCAAGGCACTGGGGATGAAAGAGGCTTTACAAGTAAGGAATTAATGCCTGTTTTTGCCTCTGTTGTACAATAATGTTGCTCCTTTGATGAAGGCAAAGTTCCTGGCACCTAAAATGTGTACCTAAAATTGTATGTTGTGCCATACAATCTGTATTCCCAAGGGGAGGGCAGCACTGAGTACAGGAAGAAAAGAACTGCCAATCTCACCCTGCACAAGAAAAGAGAAGGCAGTGCATGTTTTAATTTGTCCTCTTGTGTGCCTGTGGGAGACTGTAAAAGCACAAAAAAAATGTTTTGTGCAGATGGATAGCATTAGCCAGATGACATGGCACTCCTTTGTCAGGTATTCTTAGCCTGCTTTTTCTCCCCCCTCTTGAAAAGAAATATGTTCTTTATTTCCAATTTCTCTGCCAGTGTTTCACTGTTTTCTCTATTGATACTTACAGCCTGTGCATTATGAAGAGAAGAACTGGAACATGGAGCAATATTCAGGGGGCTGCTACACAGCCTATTTCCCACCAGGCATAATGCATTCCTATGGAAGGTAAAACAGAAAAGCTTTGCTTTCTAATTCACATTTCTTAGCTCCCATACAATGCTATACCTTATGCAACACACCTATGGCATATTTAGAATATTAGGGGAACTTCAAACCTCTTTCCACTCCCCAGCTAACAAGGATATTTACTTGCTATTTACTTTACTAAGAGCAGAGTTTCTCTTGTGGCTTTCAAGGAAACAAAACACAGTCACAAAGGGACCTGCTAAAGCCATAAAACTTTTCCCCTCTGGATTATTATTATCTAGTTGGTGCTATGCAGTATTTGCAATGGATCCTTCTAAAGACCCCCTTGAGCCCTTGGAGAGATGAAGAAGCTCCACTGACTGTACAGGTGGAACATGAGGTTCAGGAGAAGCCCAGGAGCTGCTGGGCATGGGGTTACACCCTGTCTGATCCAAGGTCCTGTGGGGAGGAGTTGTCTGTCTTGGTTTGGGAAGACAGGTGTCTGCCAGGGGAAAGCCAGAGCTTCCCTTGGAATGGAGAATATAAACCTCCTCCCTCCACATTATTATAATTTTGCAATTAGGGGCTTTCAGGCAAAGCTATGGGAACAGGAATGACAGTTCTTTATTAGGAATATTAAAAAATACAAATGTAGTGGTACCAAAAAAACCAAAAAAAACCAACCAACCAAAAATCCTAGAAACCCTGACAGAGTCAGAATATGACCTGACACCCTGGTCAGGGTCTTGGGAGCAGTCCAGTTAAATCCTCCTGGAGTAACAGATGTGGTTCTGTTGGACTAGAGATGATCCTGTAGAAAGGTCCAGTGGTGGTGAGATGGGTCTGGTCTTCCTCTGGGAATCCAGTGGAAAACAGGCTGTCCTGGTGTTTCTGAATTTCAGTTTTTTAATCTAGATAGGAATGCTTGGCTCCTTCTGCTGGGTGGAGCATCTCCCAATGGGATGATGGAATTGTATCAGCCCTGCAGTGAGCCTGGATGGCCCATGAACAGCAGATATCCCCTGGAGGGAGGATGGGTTCTGGAAGGGATAAAGAACACTGCCCCTGCTGGTTTTAACAGCTGCCCATTAACAGAAGACACCCGCCCCCTCCCCCCTGGAGTTATGAGGATTGGGTTATACAAGAGATAAAGGAAAAAAAAACCAAAAAACAAACAAACAAAAAATCCCAAAAATAAAACAACAAAAACAAACAAACAAACAAAACAACCACAACCTCCCCAACCAGTTTCAACAGATGAAAAATAGAAGACACACTTTTGGTTACATATTGCAACCCAAGACATTGTCCCATGTAGTCTCTTCTCCTTTATCCAAATACTTAGGCAGCAATGGGTGAGGTGTCTGGCCTGGGGGAGCTGCTGTCAAGCAGACAGGGAAAACCTGATGGGGGATTAGATGGGAGCCCTTACAGCAAGCACATTCCCAGTGGGAGAGGGAGCTCGTTACCTACAGCAGGGTTGGCTGGAATGCTTGTGCAGCACTGCAGGGCTGAGAGACTGGCTTTGTGACCCTGTGGGGTGAATGCAGCTCCCTGAATGCCAGGCCTTCAGCAGCCAGGCTAGTCCAGCCTCCAAATAGAAGCTGTTATTAGAGATCAATCACTGCAAAAACGTCATTCACGTTCCACTGTAATGGCAGGATAACAGCAAGGCTGCCATGCAGCAGACATTAATCTGTCAGCCGCACTGCATTGCTGGAGGCTGTTAGGATTATCCCTTATCCCAGCACTAAAATGAGGCCTGTATTACTTTGTATGGGAGCTGGGAACACTGATTTATGCCTTAGGTTTTTCTCTCTCTCAGACCTTGAATTCTGTGTGCAGAAGCAAGCAGGTTGTCCTGCAGGAACAGCTTTTTGCACCTCAGCCCAGGTCTGCAAGGGATTGTGGAGAGCTGAAGCCACACGCTCCATCAAAGCCATGAATGGCTTTTAGAAGGATCATTGCCTTGCTGTCACTTGTCACCTGACATTCTCCTCTTGTTTTGAAGGGTCATTCGCCAGCCTGTTGACAGGATCTACTTTGCTGGCACGGAGACAGCGATCCAGTGGAGTGGATACATGGAGGGGGCCGTGCAGGCAGGAGAGAGAGCAGCCAGAGAGGTACAGACCACTGCTCTGCTCTCAACATCTCCATCAAAAGGCTGGGAAGGATTAAGCACAGCGTGGAGGGTCTGATTTAGTGCAGAATCCCCTAGAATTGACAGGGAGCAATCCCAGAAAACAACGTGACCAAATAATTTTTATTTTTTTAAACTTAATTAATTATTGGATAAAGTGAAACCAAGAATCTCAACCAAATCAGAATATTACTGAACTAGAGACTTAAAATAAAGCTTATGCCATGTACTGCATGTCTAGATAAAAAAAAAAAACCCAACCTGATTCTGCTTGTAGATACACTACCTGAATTTCTAATAAATTAATCACTGCATGTTTTAAAATCAACCTAAGTAATTTCAAATGCTCACAGCTATTTCCTGTGCAGAAATCTGGAAATCTAAACATTGTTCTCATTTTTGATCTATCCCTTCTGCTTCTCCTTTTACAAGACAGTCCTGTTAGCTGAGCTTTATGAAATTGTAATGTGCAGCTCTGATAATGTCTAAATCTCCTCAGAACAACACACATTGGGCTGGGTTCCCAGTCACAGTAAAATCCCTTTACAACAATCTGGAGGGAGGGGAAAAAAGCATTAAAGGGTGCACATTGCAGTTAGACCTGCTGCATGGCAAAGCCAGAGAGTTGTTATTTATGGGAGAATCAGTCTTTTTGACAGAATGTCATATTCTTCTTACATTCCTTATTGCTTGCTTTGTTTCAAGTCACCTAATTTCTCCATGCCTGTGAGCAGCAGTTACAAAGACAGTAAGCTGTCTTCTGGAGGCATTCATTCATTTGTCTCCAGGAATCCCCATGGTTGTTACAATCAGTTTATTCTCAGGAAAAATCCTTGATGAGCTTTGTGCTGCCTGAATAGGCAAGGGAGGGTTCCATAATTCTATGCTGTGAGAGCCTCAGGGTTGCATCTGTCCTCTCTCTATATCCCAGAAGCATCACTCCTAACAGGTTTTGTGTCCCAAGTGCATGGCAGTAACCTCACCTTGGTATTCTCAAACTGCCTTGAGAAAAACTATTTTTACTTTTACTCAGAAAAAAAACCCAAAAAAACCCCACCAAAAACAAAAGTAAAAATCTCCCACAAAAATATTTAGAGAAGCTCTAGTAGAAATCACTGTACATTTTCTGGTTCAAGAGATTTCAACTAGTCATAGTTACACCTTTTATCAATGTCACCGTGCTGTGACTTGCTGTGTTTCTCCAAAACTGGAAGTATTGTGGGTTGTAATTTTTTCTTGTGGTACAAATAATTTTTTCTTCCAGGTACTGCACAGTATGGGGAAGATCTCCAAGAGTGAAATTTGGATGCCAGAGCCAGAGTCAAAGGTAAGTCAGAGTATCACTGTCACCCAGTCAGGTGTGTCCCTATTTCAGTGATTCCTATGCACCCTGCTCCCAGGCAAGGCTTTAGTCACCTCAAATACTGATGTATTAATTTCTGTGACTTGTCTAAGGAATATTATTATCTGTTTCTGAAGGGTGGATTACTAAGAGCCAAGGACAATGATCTCAGAGCCTGGGGGACTGAAAAATGCAGCCTAACTCTGCCCAGTCCCAGGCCATGGTTTAGTGCCAAATAGAACCTCATTCCAGCCACAAGTAACTCCACCTTCACTGTCCTGTGGCTGTTCAAGATGAGAGAAAACACATCTCACAGCCATGATTCTTCTTCCCTGCACCACCTGGTCCTTGGGAAAAACCTGTGACCTCCCCATGGGGGGTGTTTGCCACCTCCCTGCTCCCGTGGTGAGGGGGGACCCTGTGGAGTCACCATCTCCTCTCTGTCACTGTAGAGACAGCCACGACACTCAGAGTGCTTCAGTAAAACTTCAGAAAGCTTCAACCATCAGCACCTTGTATCTAGAAGTCTTTCATACCTGTCCTATGTAGCCTCCCATGGGCAGCTCCACACAGCTCTGACTCTTTCTCTCTTTCCTTTCTTTCCTTCTGCAGTTCCAGTTCACCCCTTCCTGCCCCTGTCACAGCCACCTAATCTTGTCTGTCCTTCATACAACTTCTCACCCTCTGTCCGTTGCACTACCTCCTGTCCCTTCCTCCTCACAGCAGACTCCAGCTGACTCTCTAGCAACTAACTCACTCTTTTATCACACCCATAGCTGTGAGGGTAAGGCTGTTCTCACTCTTTGGTAATTAACACAGCTGCAATATACTGGAGTTAAGATTGCCTTTAGCATTAAAAGAACTGTTAAGAGCTGGCTGGATGGCCGGGCCCAGAGAGTGGTGAATGGTGCTGCATCCAGCTGGGGACAGTCACCAGTGGTGACCCTCAGGGGTCTGTGCTGGGGCCAGCTCTGTTCAGTATTTTTATTGATGACATGGATGAGGGTATTGAGTATTTCATTAGTAAATTTGTAGACAACACTAAGCTGGGAGCGTGTGTCGATCTGTTGGAAGCGAGAAGGGCTCTGCAGAGAGACCTGGAATGGTTGGATGGGTGGGCGGAGTCCAGTAGGATGAAGTTTAATAAGTCCAAGTGCTGAGTCCTGCATTTTGGCTACAATAACCCCCTGGAACATTGTAGGCTGGGGGTGGAGTGGCTGGACAGTGCCCAGGAGGAAAGGGACCTGGGGGTGCTGGTGACAGCAGCTGGACATGAGCCAGCAGTGTGTCCACGTGGCCAGGAAGGCCAATGGCACCTGGCCTGGATCAGGAATGGTGTGGCCAGCAGGAGCAGGGAGGTCATTCTTCCCCTGTACTCAGCACTGGTGAGGTCACACCTCGAGTGCTGTGTCCAGTTCTGGCCCCTCAGTTTGGGAAGGTAATTTTATTACCTACCTAAGCTTTGAGACACTTGAGTACATCCAGAGGAGGCAACGAGGCTGGTGAGGGGCTGGGAACACAAACCTGTGAGGAACAGCTGAGGGAGCTCTGGGTGTTTAGCCTGGAGCAAAGGAGACTGAGAGGTGCCCTTGTCACTCTCTACAGCTCCCTGAAAGGTGGCTGTGGTCAGGTGGGGGTTGGTCTCTTTCTCCAGGCAGCAACTGTCAGAATGAGAGGACACAGTCTTAAGCTGCACCAAGGGAAATACAGGCAGGATATTAGGAGAAAGTTTTTTATGGAAAGACTGATAAAGTACTGGAATTGTCTACTTGGGGAGGTGGTGGAGTCACCATCCCTGGATGTGTTTAAAAAAAGACTGGATGTGGTACTCTGTGCCATGGTTTATTTGAGGTTAGGTTTGTGTTGGACTCGATGATCTTGAGGGTCTCTTCCAACCCAGTGATTCTGTGATTCTGTGATCTTCTGAGAGCTGGGGGATCAGCTTCAGAGAAACTCTCCAAACCTTCAGAAAACTTTCCAAAACTGCAGGTGACAAACACTGGAGGCAGGTTTGGGTAGCTGGGGATACCCAAGAACTGACAAGAAGCTTGCTGGAGTCATCTGTGCAACCCTACATGTTTGGGAAACAAGCTTTTTTCAGTGTTTAAAACAATAACTGCAAGGGCACCTTCACAAACCTTCACAGACTCCGGGAGACTGTTTTGCTTCTCTGAGTTAGAGAAATGGCATCACTCTTATTTCACTGGATTCTTTTTTTTTTTTTTTTTTGAGAGTGAAGTGGAACATGTTTCTTCCTTTCCTGACTGGTATAGAAAGAACATTCTCTCTTCTAATCACCATTTGACAGAAAAATGGAAGAGCAAACAACCTATGTTTTTCCACTGTGATTGTTTTTTGCTTCCTTTTATACCTTTCTCTCTGAAAAGTGTCCATATCCCCCTGCCCCCTATTTCCTAAGTTTTTTTCTGGTAATCGTGTGTTATTGTGGGGATTAATGCACAGGAAACTTGAAAGCAGCAAAAGAAGCCTGCAGGCTCTGTTGGGTATGAGGGATGGGCTGTTATCCCTCACACCTCCTTGTTGCAAATCCCATTTGGTGTTGTGCTGCTAGTGAAAAGAAAAACTGTCTTTTGCAAGTGTTTGGATCAGTCAGGGGAGAAAACATCCTGTGTCAAGGTTGGTTTTAGCAATAGAAGGGTCTGACTTTGCTCCCACATCACCCAGCTGGTGAGAGCCTTCCTGAGAGCCCTCACTGCAGCTTTGTCTTTCTCTGGGCTTGGCTTTCCTGTCCACAGCACCTTCTGTGCCAGGGCCTGGGCTAGGCATCCTGCTGGATCCCCTTGGTCCTGCTGCCTGCTGAGGTGGGAGCTCTGGGAACACAAGGTCTGGCAGGGGCAGCTGGTCCTGGGCTGAAAACCTGAATGCTGTGGAGAAGGAAACAAGCTGTTGTCCTCTACTGTGAAAAAATCTGCCCACTGGGTCCCATGCTGCCTCTGCCAACATCAGCAGGAACTTGGTCTTTGATTTGGACGAGCCTAGCATTTTCTGAGCTCCTATTAAGTACTTATTAGCTAGGAATAGTTGAATCCATCATAAGAGTCTGTCTCTGCTCACAGACTATGCAGGGACAGGTTTCCCTTTGTACAGCTTTGTGATTTACAACTCTTCAAGGCGACTTAGTGCTGATGCTCTTTAGCAAATTAATTTTTTTCCACAGGCCAGTTGCTAAGGGCGTTCGCTACTTGCTATTCTCGTGTGTGGCTGGGTGCTGTATCCCAAGGAATTGTCCCTGTTCCAGGACTGGCCCCACCTCAACTCTGTAAACCTGAACCCCTTCTCTGCTCACAGATTGCCCACAAACATATCGAATTGTTCCTTGGGTCCATTTTGCTCACCAGGAAAAGAAAAAACAAGTAAAAATGGAGGTTTCCGTTCCATGCAGAATTGCTTTTGACACAAAGGCTCTCATGGGCAGAGGGTCATGCCAGCTCGTTCTATTTCCTGCAAGTGCTCTGGGGAATAAGGACCTGGTGTACCTGGGCACTGGTGAATAATCCACATAAATCCCTAACAAACATAATAACAATAATAATATAAACCCAGTTGATATAAAATAAAATAGATGGCAAGTAGCGACAAAACCAAGGAGCAGACTGATCCCTGGGACTGAAGTGAAAACCCTTCTGCAGCGTTCACCTTGCTGACAGCTAGGACTGGAGGGGAACGCCAGAAACCAAATCTCCCTCGCAGCCAGCACAAATGGTTTAATAGTATGTTACGCAGACTTCCTGAAATAGCTGCCCCCTGTTTCCTCAGCCGTGCTGGAGGAGGAGGTGGGAGGGAGCATGGGCGGATGGTAAATGCCACCGCAGGCTCCCCTGCGCAGGCACCCCCATCGATGCCAATTTTTGATCCAGCAGCACAGGGCGGATTAGCAGCGGAAGATTAATTCCTTCCTGTCATCTCCCCAGGGAGGTTAAATGATCTCAGGAGCAATTTCTCTTGCTACGAACGCTGTAATCCCGGAGCAGACTGCTAACTGCTACAGTTTATGTGGGGCTCTAATGATGGCAAGGAGGTTCCAACTTTGGAGAAGGGTCATCGTTCAAAGAGATGTTTATTTAATTAAATGGTGATTTCTTGCAACCCTTCTCTCGTGTGAAACCTGCAGCTCGAAGGAACTGTCTGAGTAATTTTTAAAATGTCTGAAGGAGAAAAATCTTTATTAATTAAAAAGGGAGTTCCAGTGAGTATGAACAGTTGAACACAGTCCATGAACTTGGCCTTAGCAATGCATACTACTCGTCTGTGTCTTGGCCCTATTTACTCAGTACAGCTACAGGAAAATGAAAGTCTGGTTGGAGCCTTTTTACTCTGTCGTGCAGCCTGTCTGCACCCACAGCTTCCCGTCAGTGTGCTCCTCTGCAGCCTGACACACCCAGCTGCTCTGAGCCCTGTCCCCAACCTGTGCTAGAAGATGGCCCAGAGGAGTCTCAGCTGGTCCAGCTGAGAACTGAGGCAGCTGTGTGACACTTCTGCTCCTCTTCTCCCATACTCTTGATCCCGAAGGTTGCCTTACTGGCAGGAAGAAGGCATAGGAGTATTCCCAGCCACGGAATCAGGGATAATAGTTAAAAATTCATCAGAGCACTGTCCTTTCTGCCTTCAGATGACGAGGTGCCTTTTTTTCCAGGTCACTTCTGCACAGTGAGGATCATGCTGTCACATCATCCCTGCAGCAGCAGTGAGCGTGGGGCTTCCCTGCCCCAGAGCACGCGCCCGCAGACCAAAATAAAATGCAGACGAAGAAGAGAAGAGTAAGAAGGAGCTGAAGAGAGATGAGATGAGAGGAAGGCTCCTGGTAATCATGGGTTTGAAATGGAGTCTCAAATAGAGACAGTTCTTGGCAGCAGGAAGCAGAAGACAGCTCTAAGTGGGGAGAGACGCGTGAGTGACATACAAATGGGAGCGTGGGAGCAGCCAGCCCCTGCGGCTGGAGCAGCAGCACTGAGGGGAGGGCCACCACAGGGAGGGTGAGCTGAGACATCCGTGGGCTTGGGATAGCCCTGGAACTGGAGAAAAGAAAGAAGAAGGTGAACTGGGGTCTATGGGCACTCTTATTGTGAGATACACCAGCCTGTGGATCTTCAGCACATCAGCCAGGGCAATGCAGTGCTTGTGGGCCTGCTCTCACACTGGAGATGTGAGAAGCAGGACTGGCACAGACATGGGGTACTGTTGCCCTGAGGTAGCTGACACACAGTAGCTCTTTGCCCCCCAGAAACCTGTTCCTCTGTTGGATTTCTTATTTGAGGGCCCAGTTTCTATTTCAGCCTTGTTTGTAGGGGTTTCATGTACACGTGCAAATTACTGGCTCTTTAAGGCTTGTCCCTACACAGAATTTGTATCACTCTGGTTTAAATCAGATAATAAAACAGTGGAGATCTCTCTGTAGGTACAATGTTCAAGTAGATTCCAGGGATTTATTTTGCCCTATATGTTTTCAGGTGTAGAATGAACTCATGTACATGTTTCCACCTGTATGTGCCTATTTGTGGAAATGGACTGCTACAGATGAACTGCCTCACCGTCTTGCCTTTGGAGAAATCGTGGCAGGGAACATCAGAACAATAAGAATGGAGGAGGGGGAGGCAGGCAAAATAATTTTGAAGTGAAAAGCAGAATGAGAAATGGGATGGGGATTAAAGAGATGAAAAGCAGACCATTAAACCCAGGGGTCTGATCCCGTCCCCTGCTAAGAATTAATAGCAGTCGTTATATGTATCCAATGTGAGGGTCTGGAGTTGCGTCTGCATTGCAAAGGATGAATTTGGGGAGGATAACCAGCAGCAAAAGCAGTAGCTCACTGGGTTTCTTTGCTGACCATGCCTTCAGTTCCAGTCTCTTCACGCACTAATCCAGTCAAATATGTGCTTGTCTGTAAGCACGTGAGCAGTTTCACTGATTGCAAGGGCGCTGCTCAGTTGTCATAAACGTAAGCATAAGCTTGAGTGCTTTGCTTGCTTCATCAGGCTTTCCAAGAGCTGGTTACACAGCCTCTAACCCAGCACCCTGAATGATACCCTGGCACTACAGCCACTGGGAATTAGAACAGAGGGAAATCAGAGACATGCAGCGTGGATGCTTTTTAAGTAAATTGAGTAAGCTGAAGGTCAGCTTCTTATGTATTACTGTATTGTGAGGATTTATGTGTGGGTTGTCCCCCTAAAGTTTCAGGATTGCTGCTCTTCCCTCAACCCAACAAGTCACTAGTGGCACCCAGTGGCTAGAAGGGTTAGTTAAAAATACACCTTTCTCCCATATGAGTTCCCTCGCACTGAAGTCAGTGTTTAAATGCAAATACCACTGTATTGGTATTACAGGTATTAAACCCAGGCATAGCTATTTTTGAGTGAGGTTTCATCTGGAAAGTATCTCCTGAGCAATGATCACAATTTCTGTTCACAGAGGCATTTAGCCTGCAAGGAAAAATGCTCAGGCTTCTAGTGCAGCACACAGCAGGCTACAAACTGACTGCATTTTGGCGCAGTTGTGGGATAGTTAATGCTTATTTATTCTGTGAGAGCACTAAACCTGCACAAATGAAAATTATGCCTGTTGTAAGAGTTCCAGGACTTTCCTCCAGAGAACACTTCCCAAAATTTGCTGACTTTCAGTACTCACGGAATTTCAAGAGCCAAGTGATCCATAGGAAAGTTAAAACCCAGCTAGTAAATGAAACGAGCAATTAACCAAACGGATGAGAGGGAACACCAAAACTCCATAGCCATAGTTTCTGGATCTTTAGCCTCTACTTGGAGCATATATAATGAAAACGTGTCTTCTAAAAGGAAAGTAAAAGCGACCTGGTTCATTCCTGAATGATACATTAAACAGGCTTAAAGTTTGTGCCTGGTCCTGTGGGCTGTGGGATTCAGTAGGATGAATCATGTGACCTGAGTCTCTAGGGGTTTGTGCATTGCATGTTTATGGTGCCAGCAGAGGCAGAGGCTTTTTATCCCCATGTACTCCACAGTCTGTGCTAAGGCAAAGCCCCTTCAGCCCATGTTGAGCTCCTCTGCCACCCTTTTCTCCAGACAGTGGCTTGCAGCAAGTCAGAGCCACCATGTCCCCACATAACCTCACTGCTATCAGGGTAATGACAATTCCTATCAAAACACACAGCTCTATCTTTACCCCATTTTCTACTCCCCCACCCCTCTGTCTGTCAAAAGCTGGCATAGCAAGAGAGGGAGAAGATGCTAATCTCATCCCTGCTCTGTTTTAGAGACAGGAATCCTATGTGTGGTAGGAGGATAATGACAGAAGCCTCAGCTAGGGGGTTTGCTGCAGCTCCCTGCCATGGTGCAGGAACAGAGAGTGGCAGCAAAGCCATTCCACCAGGGTCTTGAGGAATGGAGAGGCTGTGCAGGAATCACATCTGCCAAACTCCCTCCCACAGCATCCAAACAAGGGCCATGGCAGGAACTGACAGGCTGCGGCTGCCGTCGTTCCCAGCTGCCAGAGCAGCCTCTTGGCACTGAGGCACACTCACACCCAAGCCTGGCCAGTCCTGCAGCAGCCACTTTTCAGAGGCCAACTACCAAACATGAGGCAGAGAGCAATGCTCCCGTTCCTCTGACACCAGACAGCTGTTTTTTGCTGGGGTCTCCTGGGCCAGGAACAGCTGGTTTTGCCTGTGGTGTGATGTTTTGTAAGCTGCTATGGCTTCAGGGAAGCACAGATCTAATTTCCCATGCACTACATGCAGGACATCTTTGGTGTCCAAGATCTCACTGGAGCAATAGGCAGTGTTCACATCTGTTTTAGCATTTGTACATTCCCTGTTTCACAAGGACCCAGACCACCAGTCATGCCCTTTTCAGCTGCTTTTTACTGAGTATAACACTTATGGCTGCAGGTCATTGACTACAGTTTGTGATGGGTTGCAGAGAAGTATTGGTGATCCTGGTGTGGGGTGGGTGTTTTGCAGATCCTTTTTATGTCTCTATTTGCAACTTTTCTGACACTGCAATAATAAATAGAAATGTAAGGTTTTGGGCAAGGGCCTCCTGACCATTATGGTTAGATCTCTACAATCACAGGTGTTATCTATCATTCCCTAAGGGAAGTTAACTTCTCCTTGCAATAACCTCTCTGTGCCTCAGTGTCCCTGTCTGTGAAATGAGTGTCATCAGACAGGATTTGCTAACAGGAGGGCAGTGCTATTTCTTGCCAGGCACTTGTGATCCATTGGAACACACCAGGAAAGTGCATGCTAGCTTTTAAAACTTACATACCCTTCCAAGTGGTTTCCCTGGGAAGTTTTTAGCCACTTCCCACCATCACTCTCATCTCTGAGCACATTCCTTAACTGAACTGTGTGTCTTTGCCTTCATTAATCCCCTCATTCCCCCCACCCTTCCCTGCCTTTTCCCAAGGTGGTGTGAAGTGTGTGCGCAGCAGAGTGCTCTGCCATGGTCCATTGATCTCTCCTGTTTGTTGCTTCCTTTCCTTTGGTTGCTTTCTTTTCTCTGGTTGCTTTCTTTTCTCTCTCCCCAAAGAAAGAAGTGAGTGGAAATGTAATAGGTGATGTAAAATTTGCAAGCCAAATAGAGCACACATTCATTCCCACGTGCCTGCTTAACAGCAGGATGGAAACCCTTCACTGGCTCTTCTCCCCCGTGTGAGAAGAGCTCCTCACCTGGCTGGTGAGTATGGAGTTAAATCCATGTGGGCATACTGGTGTAGCAGGGTTCAAATGCCATTTCTGGCATGTCAGCACATCCTACCTCAGCCTCAATTATACACTTTCCAGCTTTTCATTAAGAAGTCATAGTTCTGTGTGATGTCTCGTGTTTGGAGGTGGTTGCAAAAACCTGTCAGGCATTGGCTGGTTTCTTAATACAGTAATCAAGTGCAAAAGTGCCAAACCATTCATTCTGGAGAATCCTTTTTTTTTTTTTTTTTTTTTTTCTTAAACCCAAGAGTATAAAATCTAAAGAAGACTTAATACAATTATTCCTAGGGGATGTTGTTCATAAGTGTTGTGACCATCTGGGCATACAGCTGGCTAAACATAGCCTTTACTCCATCTCCTCCGGGAGAAATCCTTAAAAGGGGCAGAAAAGGGCTAAAACATTACAAAAGACGACCTCTTTTCAGTAAGAGCATCCTCCCCGTTTTGGAAGTGTTGATTGTTTGGCCTCCCTCAGCCACTGAGGCTGCTTTATTGTGTATTTATTACTCAGATGAAGGCTGGAGCCAGAGTTCTTTGGCCCATTTATAAAGCAATTTAAATGAGCCGGCTGCTCTGGGCGGCGGTGCCGAGGACCAGGCTGAGCCGCCGCAGCAGGCGTGCCAGCGGGAACTGCCCTCGGCTTTAGGAGCGGGGATTTACGGTTCACATGCAGTTCAAGCACGGCTCCTGCCCTGGGATTATGTACGTGGCCAGCACCGGGGCATGCCAGACAAGCTGCTGGGCACTCCCAGATCCCACAGCCGGGCAGGGGGGCTGCTGGCATCAGGCTCCTGCCTGCTTGGGGGTCTCACCCCGAGACACCCTTTGGCTGCCTCAGCCCCCGGCTCTCCCGGCTCCATCCCCGGTGGATGGAGCCCGCAGGGGCTGCCAGTGTGTGTCGCCTGGATTGGCAGGGCTAATTGATCACAGCCCAGGTGATCACAGCTAATTGATAACAGCTCAGGTGGGGAGGGAGCACTGTTTCAGAAGAGGGTCACGGTTTGGTAGCCCAGTGGCATGAAGAGACTTGCACTCTCCCTTATGATGCTGCTCTTATGCCAGAGACACGCAGGCAGCGACAGATTTTTGGGCAGACACCTCTAACTGCGGGCTTTCACAGCTGTGGTGTCACAGGAGGGGCAGAAGCCCTGCTGGGACCAGTGCTGGCCCTCCTCCCTGCTATTCCAGCCCATCCCAGCCCCAGGACCAGGCAGCAGTTCCATCCCATCCACCCACACTGAGCTGTGTGATCACTGCATCTTGGCTGTACTGTTTCAGCACAGGACCCTTGGTAGGTCTAAATCACCAGCTGGGGCTAATTTATACCACAGAATGATTGACATATATGCTCAAGTCAGGAAAGCCGAGTTATTAAAAAACAAAACCAAACCCCCAAAAAACCCCAAAAAACAAAAAAACCCCAACCCCCCCCCCAAACAAACAAACAAAACCCAAAAAACAACAAAACAAAACAGAACAAAACCCCCCAAAATCAAAACCCAAAACCCCTCAGTCTATTTCTGCTTACAGAAACACCTCTCTTATCAGGGCAATCCTTCAACATCTTGCCATCACCAGCAAAGCCTGAATTCACTATCTATCCACCCTCAGCTCTCACATACTCTACACTGATACCATGCTGCCTTCAAAGCCCCCAGCTCTCCTCTTCCCCAGCCTGGCTTCCAGCACCTGCAGCCTCATGTGAAGACCTGATCCCAATCACCAGCCTGGTGGTGGAGGCACTGCTGGGTACATGGGGCAGCAGTAGTAACACCACCTTTTTTTTGCCAGAGGAGTTTGGGAAATTTCACACCTTTCCAATGGAGTCTAAAAAGGATTGGGCAGGGCCCTTGTATACTGTAATATACCTAAACAGAGAGGGACTAGATTTTGACAGATAACATGTCAGAAAATAAGACCTGCTGTGTCAGGTCATATCAGAGATCCACCTGAATTGGTCAGGCGGTTAGGCCAGACAATAATTGCAGGTCCCTTCCAATTGAAATACACTATTCTATTCTATTCTATTCTATCCTCTCCTCTCCTCTCCTCTCCTCTCCTCTC
>JBBMKD010000001.1:109080431-109115179 GCA_037834095.1 Argya squamiceps
GGGGGAGGGAGGGGGTTTTGGTTTGATTGTTTTGGGGTTTTTTTGTTTAATTTTTATTTTATTTTGTTTAATGCTAACACTGCATTTTCAAGCCCATTGTGCCCTGGCAGGCAAGAGACAGCCTCAAGGTTCTCACAGGGTCAGACTCCACTGGACAGGAGCTCTGCTGTGCCAGGCAGCTGTGAACACATCTGAGGACCCTGAAATTCATCCACATTGCCAAGCACAACAGAACTATTGTCCTTTAGCTCACTGTAGGACATATATGCCACTGGAAATGCCAGCATCCTATTGTTGCACTTGCATAGACAGATAAATTTAGCCTGGCTTGTCCTTTAGGTGCTCCCTGGGCTCTGGATATCTGAGTAAGAAATAAAAACACTAATAGTTTCTTACCAGTAATTGGCATGAACTATCTGATTATTCTGAAAGCTGTGGATTTTCTTTTCTCAGTCTACCACACAGGAAGGCAGAAATCCTTTGTTTACAACTAGAGATTTTGTTGTACAATACAGTACAAATAGGGCCTGTGGAGACTTGGAGTTCAGAGTTTGGTTCTGATGTAAGAGTAAAACCAAGCAGAAATCTCATCAGAATAGGCTTTAAAGAGGTATTTTGTCACTTCTGTTCTGAAATCTGGATCAAAATCTCAAAGTGATAACACTTGGTACCTCAGAAATTCAGCAAGTAAAAAGTTACTGCTAGAAGTAGGCCTGGACTCTAGGGGTTCTTATTCAATATGGATCCCTTTATTACATCCCTTCTCTCCAGCCTATTTTCTCTACTGTTTTCACCTCTTCCTCAGATTTTGGAGACAGAAAAGTACATGACAAAATAAAACCTCTGAAAAAAAAAAAAGAAAATCCCTTAGTTGTGAGGCTTGGAGTTGGCACCTTTTTTCAGTTTCGAACCAGAAGTCCCTTTTTGTAGGCAAATAACCCAGCTGCAGCCACAGAGGTGAAGAAAGTGGAAAATCCAATCAGTTTTAGCAGTCCTGGCACAGATGGCAAGTTCCTCTCCCAGAAGGTTGTAGTGATGGGCAAAGCTGGCACATCCTGTGGGGAGAGCATCCATTATCCACATAACATCTCCACTGTGAGAGGAGGGATATAAATTGAGAGGTTCTTGCAGCACGAACAGAACTAGGCTGAGGCAGTTATATCTTATCAAAAATCAGCATATCCAGATTTTCTGCTAAGTTAAAGGGAAGATCATACACACAGAAAGGATTCACAGCCCAGTTAAGAAGTGCAGCTGTTTCCAATCCTGCCTTACTGACTTGTCAGATGGGTTTCTATCCTCCTCCTTTTTTAGGGAAGAGCAATTTTGGTGAATAAGGGAAAGTTTATTGTGATTTGATTTAGTGAACTTATATAAAAACAGACAAAAAATTTTATCTTATCAGCAAAACAGAAGAAAAAACCCCAAATCCATTTAATCTACATAAATACTTACAACTGATTCAGGTTCTGGCTTCCAAATTTCGCTCTCTGGGATTTTCCTCATAGCAAACAGTATCTGAAAATAAATAACATTCTCAATAAGTAATGCTGATTCTTCAAGACAGAAAAAAAAAGCTGGCTTCAATTGTTGTTTAAAATGGCAAGATGACTGAGCACATAAATCACATTTCAATGTATTCAAATTTTAGAAGAAAACCTTTCACAACTTATTTCTGGGGAGGGCTGATATTTAATAAGACACTCCTCCTTGTGGAACACAGAAACAGTAACAGAAAAATCTCTTTATGCTTAGTTAGTCCATGCAAGATATTGGAATTTGGCCAGTCCCAGGGGAACAGGATAATGTGATTATGATTAAGAGTTAAGCTCTCATGGCAAAGTGAGGCATGAGGACACCAGCTACAAGGGACAGCTTGTTTTGCAAATTTTATCATGATGTAGGAAGAGGAACAGCATCCTGGGAGTGATGACAGACCACTACTTTCAGATAGAGAAAAGCAAAACTAAAATAAAAGCCTTAGCAATGGAAAAGTTACCATTCAAAATATCAAAGATAGCAGAGATCAGTAGGATTGCAAAGACTATTTGAAAGTAAATTCAGGCAAGACAGCAAGATTAGCTTCTTCTAGAGTGAAATAAAATGGAGATGGTGATAGCAATGTTTTTTCTATTCCAGACAGTTGTAGATTTAAGATTTAACATCTTTCATGAGGGGCTTTTAGTGTAGAAAAGATTCATGGACCCTGTCATACAAGAGAGTGAGAAGCACTGAATTTTCAACACATTTTCCTTTCATAAGTAAACAAGAAAAGGAAAACATCAAAATTTTTACTAGTCAAGTACACTTATCTACTCCTCTGCTGAGGCCTATGGAGGCTCTGCTGTAATATCCTTACATTAGAGAGATCCTGAGGCCTCTGGAGCTTTTCAGGAGCACCTTAGGTATAACTTTCTCAAATGGGATAATTTATGAACAATTGATCTCTGTCTCTTGGGGCAGGGGTATGGGATAGATGAACTCTCCACATTCCTTCCAGGACAATTTGTGTTCCTTGAGTAGTTTTTAGCCACGAGGGAACTTCAGCTCATAAAACAAAGGTTAAATTTCTTTTGCTGCTCCATAAACTGTCCTGTTCCCGAAAATACTTGGGGAATTGGCATTTTCTCAGAAGAAAAATAGATCTAAGTCCTTGTTTAGTGACTCCGTGTTAAGGCTGTCTCAGTGGAACATCACTGTTGGAAACATTGAGGAAGGGCCTGGCTTGGTGTGCAGAGCTGCAGGACTGAGCTGTTCCTGTGCTCTAACAGCCAGGATCTCTCAGCATGAAGATTAACAGATTTGGGAGGAAAATTACTGGGGGAGAATTTGGGACTTCCATAAAAGAAGAAAGAATTTAATCCTAGAAACAAGGGGAGAGTTTGACAAAATAGCCAGAGCCCTTCCTAACATCCCAAATCTAAGTACAAAACTTTCATCCTTTCTGTAAGTCACCCCCCCTTTGCAGGGATTTGCACCAAGATTCAGAACACCTGAAGCTGTCAACACTCAGTTCTCATTTCTCCTCCAACCACAAGATCTTCATTTTCCAGAGGACATCTTCCAGTGTCCCCTGAGCATCTGTACCTCTCTGGCTGCTCTTTCTCCAGCCTGGACAGCCCCCTCCATGTATCCACTCCACTCAGTGGCTGTCTCTGTGCCAGCAAAATAGATCCTGCCAACGGGCTGACGAATGATCCTGGAGGGGGACAAGCAAAAAGTCACATCAGCTGCATCAGGAAAGAACTGAAATAGCTGGGTTAATGTTGGAATAAAAGTGTTTTAAATGACAGCAAGCACTTGAAGATAATAGCACTGGGAGAGTGGAGCTGGAGTTGCATTTAATTTCTCACAGTGAACATGCCAGTGTTCACATTTTTTAAATATTTACACTGTTCATAGGTGAAAACGACAACTATAGGTGAAAAGGACAACTATTTTGAGATGATATGTACACTATCTCACAGCTCCAGTCTGTGGAACAAGTACCAGTGCCAGGCATTACTGGCACAGTGCAGCATTCTGAAATATATCCCCTTAATATTTGAAGCAATAAGTAAATAAACAAAAAATATTGTCTTAACTCTATTTTTGCCAGAATCTGTAATAATTATTATTTTAATTACTTCAAACACTAAGGCCTTCGTAAGCTCTTTGTTACAACTGCTTTATTGCTCAAAGTTACTTTTAAATTAAAAGAACTTAAACTTCAAAAGTATGGCTCTTCTACCACATTAAAACCTGTGTACCTAAATCCAATAACCAGCCTGAAGTAAGTATTTTTCTTTTTGGTAAATCTTATTTTCATGCAAAAACTTTAGTGGGAGAGGACTGTATACAATGGCACACTGATCACTATATTAAGCTTTCACTGCTAAAAAGAAAGGAATGGTCCACAGAAATCCCTCATTACCATCAGTGTCAGCAAGAACTAACTCTCTGTCAGTATTTTTAAATCATCAGCTAAAGGAGAGCTTGAAATGGTTACACTGATCTCAAATACCCAAAGCCATTTTTGTAAGCAGACTGGAAACTCCCCAGCTCCCTCCGCAGAACCTCCTCAGCTGAACTCACCAAATAACAGGAGTGGATAAAAACCCCTAATGATACTGTGCTCATCCATCATAAAGCCCAACAGAGACAAGTGGAAGGTTATCCCATCTGTTTAAAACATTCCCTACTGATCTTAAAGGTATAAAGTGAACAGTGACAGAGGATTTATGACCCTTTCTGAGGATATTTATTAACTTGGTCTTATCTTACCACTCCAAAGCCCACTATAAATAGGCACTGTACCTTCCATACTGAGTCATTATGCCTGGTGGGAAGTAGGCTGTGTAGCAGCCCCCAGAATACTGCTCTTCACACCAGTTCTTCTCTTCATAATGCACAGGCTGTAAAACAGAGATTAATTCACTCAGGGAAAGGACAAAGTCTCGAGGAAGTTAATAAGAGAACTGAGGAGAGAGCAGAGAAGAACAGTTTATCATTTGCTGCATGTCAACGTCTGACAAGATGAGCACATTTAACAAGTCTCTTAACACAGCATGAATGCAACACAATAAGCCTTAATTTTTTAAAAATAGGAATACACTGCCTAAAAAACTAGTTAATCTGGCCATTGTAGAGCATAATCCTCTTAATCTGTCAATGTTAATTTATGCTTTGTGCACAAATTTATGCTTTGAGCCATGAAAAGCAAAATTAATCTCCAGTGTATACAGTTGTAATACTTGTAATGTGTACACTGGGTACAAATATACACTGTTAAAAATGCAGAGTGTAGCACTTGCATAGTTCTGTGTACAACATCGTTGTGTTGAAAGCCATGTGTTCTCCAGATTGGTGTCTACAACTGTTAACCCTATAAAATTGTTCTTAAAAGTAGAAGCAGTGTTAATCACATAATCCAAGTGTGAGATCACACAAAACCTAACAGTCATTTACCTTTACAGGGAAGAGAAGGGAAGGGAAGGGAAAGGCAAAAGAAAAACAACCCACATGTGCAGCAGTGGATCTTAACAACTAGTAAGAGAGAAGACACAGCATGGACAGAGAGGGAAAGCAAGTCTGTGATGTGTGACAGCAGCTGAGGTTTATGGTGGCAAGCACTGAGAATCCCACCCACGGAGCTGGACAAGAATATATCAACAAAAACATCTTTTAATGTTCCATTAATGTTCATAAAGCTTGTTATCCTCACTGTCAAACCCAACCCAAGGCTTGCCAGAATCTCTCCACTCCTCCAGTAAGGGCAGCAATTGCTCCCATGGCAGGTACCTTTTCCAAAGATACCTTTTCCAGAGATTTTGTGCTTACATGTAAAGCTTCCTCTGATCCCAGAACCTTTGCATAGAGCTCACACAGCTTTGTCTTCCTGTGAGAGAAAAGCAACAGAAGACTTCAGGGTGAGGAAAGAGAAAACAAATCACTTGTAATATACCCTACTTCTAAGAGGACAAATATTGTATCTGGTTGAATTTGAGGTTCCAGCTTTTTAGGACCTATCCCAAGTTATCACAAGAAATAACCCAAGCTCCTATGCTGCATAAGTGCAAGATTTCCAGCAGTTTTGCAAGCTGTTCTCTTAAGATAACTCCAGCAACCCAAACCCCCAAATTATCCAAATGGTCTCCAGGCTATCAGGAAAAAAAGTAATAAGGCATTACACTTTTTGTCTAGGCACATAGTCTAACTTTCAGTTGATTCCTACAAAGATGCAGGTCTCAATATACTGCAGCTCTCAAGGAATCAGTACTTAATTTCTGTTTATATAAAATTTCCTCCTGTTTTAAGTTTATGAGTCTATAAATCATTGAATACTGTAGCAAACCTCAAGTACAATTAAGTCTGTTCCTACAAGCCCTTTGGTCTTACACTTAGCCACGCTACTAAGTGTAATTCCCAATTCCCAAAAGCAAGAAGATCAGAATGAAATAACAGTTATGGAAAACAAACACAGCTCTGGAAAGACATTTGCTTCTGGAAGAAAATCCAGTGCTCCACAAAAAGCCATGCTGGACACAGAAAGACAGGAGTCCCAGCTCTGTAACTGTGAGGGCTGCCCTTTCAGCTATAAAATCATGAGAGTAAACCATACATAATTGCTGTAAGAAGCAACCCAGCTCTACAGGAACCCAGCTGTATCCATGAGCAGCTGAATTCAAAGAGTGCAGTGGAAAGGGCATGAAGAGAAACAGGATGACTTGATGGGCCTTGAAGGTGTCCTCACATGCAGATTGAAGCTTGAGCAAGAAAGTGAAGGTTGCTACAGTTCAGGAAGAGCTGTGGCCCTTGGGGAAGGAAACAGCCCCTTCCTTTTGCCCTGGGGCAGAGGACAAGGGTCAGCCTGCTCCAGAAGCAGTGAGGGACCAGGAAGGCTCAGAGAGTTCCAGGACCTGAATATGAACATCCCTCTGCAGTCAGGAGTGACACGAAGCCAGCAACAGCTGTAAGGAAAAGGGTGACTTCCTAATTTCTCCACAAGTGAGGTGAGCACTATGCCCTGCAGACCACCAGCCCCTCCCCAGTGTCTGAACAGAACAAAGCCATTTTAACTGCAGGATCCAGCCAAGCCTCTGCTGAGGTCAGCCTACCAGCTCTCACAAATGCCATCAATTCCTCTTTTCAGGGCAGGTCAGAAACACCACAGGGCTCCACACGAAAGTGAATTATCACTTTGGGACCCATCTCCTTCTGCTCCTCCCAGAACCATGGCAGGGATGGGAAAGACCTCTAGACCTGTCTGTGCTTGTCCTTTTTCCACAATGACTTGCAGACCCTCCCAGGAGCCTGGAGATGGCACACCAGTGACACGTAGGTATTATCACTTGTGGCCAACTGCAGGGCTCCACAAAGGTGCAAGTTCACAGCTGTGTGCTGAGTACATTGCAAACACAGATTAGTTAGTTTAAGATAGCTGTGCAAAGGAAAATATTAAGCTTCAGGTCACAAGCATCTTCAGACTCTTAAAAAGTGTAGAAATTGGAAGGAATTATTCATTAGTAATAGGGTATTATTTGACAAGAAAAATAAAAACCAAATGAGCAAACAAAACAAAAACCAAACCAGCAGTTTCTAAAGGATTGAACTGTATCAACATAAATCAATCACTGAGGACACTACCCCTAATAAGAGCAATTTTTGCACCTTGCTGGTCTCTCTGCAAGATCTGCACTTTTTGTCCTAGAGAAGTTTAAAGAAATTCTTATTAATGGACTTACAGTTAATGCTAGCATGGAACATAATAACACTACATGGAATATGCAGTGATAAAATTCTCATTTCTTGGCTTTGGGCTCAGCTGTGAAATTGCTATAAGCACTAAATAAGAGGAATGTTATGCCTGGAGCTACCAGGGTAGGCTCCTGTTGAGAGTCACACTGTGCCCAGTGTGGAAGAAGTGCACATGCAGACAGTCAGCTCTTTTCCTGGTCTCCTACTCCACAGCAGTGTGTGATGCCACGGCCTTCACTGCACAGCTCTGAAAGGCAGGGCACAATCTCACCACTGGCACCTGACCTGGGGAGACCAGCTGGAAGGCAGCAGTGAAATTTGCTCCCTTCAGTCTGGCTTAGCTGTAAAAAGATTTCCATCCTCTCCCACAATTTCCAAGTCATGATTTAGGATAGCTGCCACAGACTCTACATCCTACTCCTCACAGCCAAGGATTACCAAAACCCCCACCCTGTCCTCAGCACAATGTCCTGCACCAGGGGACAGGCAGCATATTTCACAACCATTCTTTACCAAAGCAAAGTCTAAGGTTTATTTCACAAAAGAGTTCAAAACTCTTGTGTAAAACTTGGCTGTTGGCAGCAGCAGAGTCAGATAATTGTGCCAGTGCTTTTAATGCCCAGGGAAAAGGATGGTGCCTTGCAAACAGCCAGGACAGACCCTAATTTCACAGAAAGAAAAGCTGTTCTCAAAGACTGTAAATGCTCACTTGTATCAAGGGTATTCACACACAGTGTGAGACACCATTTGGTGTTTAGGATGGCTCAAACTGCTGGGCACACTGGGTTTCACAAGAGATATGTGACTTCTATCATCTGGCATCTGCTGGGCCTCGGTGCTTGGCCATTCCTGTCAAAATTAAAAGGGCTCTGTGGTACCAGGCTGTCATTTGAAAAGACTGGGACATAAACAGCTCCATTTAGACCCATTATCCCCAGACTGCCAGACTATCTGAGATGACTGCATCTTCTCTAGTTAGACCAGCTATTACTGTAAAAATGTTTACTTGGGCACAGTGTTCCCCTATCACACTTTAAAATCAAATGTGTTTTTTCCCTGTCAAACCAAGGCTCTCCTCACAATCCACATTTTCTACTTGCAGCTTTGATTTTATCAGATACAGTGAATCAGTGAGATGGAAAATAAAAAAATCATTACTTTATAAAATCTATTTTAGTAATATACCAAAGAGCACTACTCTATGCAGAGATTTGTTTTGAGAAGACAGTAAAATGACCTTCATCTGTGCCTGAAGGGCTTTTATTTCCCCACACTGAGGGCAGAGATGGAGGCAGCTTTCTAATCCCTTCATGATGCTGAAGCTTGCTTGTGGCAGCTACAGGTTCAAGTTGCACTAAGTTACAGACACTGAAAGGACCCTTCAGGGTGAACAGAAAATACAGATAAAATCAAACACAGAGGCCAAACCTTTCCCTTCTGGCAAGCTTTCCAAGAGCTCAGGGGACCTGCAGGAAGCCAGGGAGGCAGCAGTGGGGGAAGGAGGCTGGTTCTGGACACTGTCCAGCAGAATATCTACACCACTTTATATTCAGCACCTTAGAGCTGTTCTTAGCAAGAGTCACATAAACAGAGAAGCACTGTAGGAAAATAAGAACCAGAACCAGAGAGTTTCCAAAGGGCAAGAGCTATGTGGGAATTTCTTCACCCAAAACCAAGTAAGGCAATTTCCTCCTCTATGTCTGCCTACTGGCAACAGGTCCCAGACAACTTCCTTCAAATCAGGGCATTTTTTCCCTGCTCTGGTCATTTGTAACAAAATTTTGACTGGAATTCCACACAGATCTCCAGGGTTTGTACTTACCTTTCTTCTTTTGTGAGACCTATCAGTCTTCTGCACTTCCGAGCAAGAATGAAGCTGTAAGACCAAAAACAATTTACTCCCATTTTTCTGCTACATTTCCTGCATTATTTAAAATGCCAAGAACTTATGATGAGATGCTGTGATTCACAGCCATAGCTTTAGGGTCTCTAATAAAAACATCCATTTCACCTCTCTGCATAGTGCTCTACCTGTTGCTTGCAGGACTCATTTAGGAAGGAGCCACTCTGAAATTCATGTTAGAACATTTGCATGAGCTATTTCCCAATTACTTTAATTTTATACAGCCTTGGGTGCAGGCATATAGCAACGACACGAGACCTGGGATTGAGCTGGAAATCATTTTTTAATAAAACTTTTAAGACTGATCATATTCTCTGATTGCTAAAATAACCAGAACAAAATAAAATTTAATTCTAGAAAACAAATTTTCATTTAGAACTGAAGTACTTGGAGAAAACTTTACATTATTGCAATCATCCTTTTTTCTTTCCTTTCCTCTTCTCCAAGTTTGTACTTTGCCACACACAGAGGCAAAAGATAAAAAGTGATAAAAAGTAGAAAGAGATAATTTAATTTTTTTTAATTCGTAATGAAATTACAGAGGAAAATTTTGAAGTGAAACAATCACAGAACATCACCATGCACTGAGAAACTCAACTTCAAATTATTTTTTAAGTATTTTCTTTCAAAAGTATCAGGTTTTCCACTTCAATTGTTGCCTCTAAGACAAAATAAAAACCATTAACTGGACAAGACACTTTCTTTGTCCCTTACCCTATTATGGCAGGAAAGCTGCCATCAGGCTTAGTGTCATCGAGTGTTAGACCAATTGCAGCATCCTCATCTTCAATGATCATGGTACCACAATACCCTGGCAAAAACAAGGTGGAAGAGCAGTAGTGATCCATGAATCAAAACACAGGAGCTTCCAAGAAGTTTTAAAATACTCAGTCACCTCCTGCTGATCCATCCTGAGACTAATAGCCAGCACAAGACAGGATCCAGAACCCTCAAGTTCATTTACAAAGATGGGGGGGTGGATGATATTTGTAGGCAAACAGATGTGGGCTCATTATAGCAAATAATGAGAAGTGGGTGTTACTGCATTGCAGTTTGCCTTGTATTCAGTGAATTCCAAAAGAGGAGTCATGATGGAAGCATTCAGCATGTAAGAGGAGCCCAGGATGACCAGCCCAGCTGGGGATGTCTGTGTGAAGACACCTTCAATTAATGCTGACCAGTCCATCCAGGAAGCAGAGTTTTTGCAGGCCCTTCCATCACACATCACTTGTACCTTTACACCCCTGTACAAGTGAGACAGGCTCATCTCATACCCAGGTGCCACTCAAGGAGAGGACAACAGAACAACCAAGGCAATAAGCAACAGGCGTGAATTCTCCCTTCATGACTACCTCCTTTTTTTGTTCCCTCATCCACCCTCTCCTCCCAACCAATCTCTCAAGTTTCTCTCACAGAGGAAGGCAAAAATGGCATAGAAGAATATGAAGTCTTCTTCTAAGGTTTAGCATGCTCTGAACAAAGAGTCTGTTCTGTTGCCAGGTTCTCTCTTCCCCCTCTCTGTCACTACTATTCCTTTCAATTAAAATGCAATACCCTTCTTCCTCCAGAAAGTTTCCTTGTAGTACACGATGCACTTGATGACTGAGCCCATGGGGATTCTGTTGATGAGCTGGTTCCTCATCGGGGGCAAAGGTGGGTTGAAATGAATCTTCAAACAAAGAGCTGGGGGAATGGCAATGATGACATATTTGCCCTGGAACAGAAATTATCCATAAGCCAAATATATTCTCCTCTACTTCAGGCCAAGTATACTGCTCTAATGGTCTTAGCACACACCTGGGGAGGCTGTAGGATGTACCTTGTGAAGCAATTTTGGCATTTAGCATAAGAATTGCAAAACTAAACCCTCACAAAATCCTGCTCATTAAATAACAAACAAGCATTACATAAACAGCCATCTGTCCAAATGATGGGCAGCTGCCCTTCCTCTGGTGTTGAAAATTGTTGTGCTCTAAGAGTCCACTGTCTCTGTTACAATTTGAAGCAAAGCTTGCAGTGTTTTTCACTGAAAGTTTGTTGCTAAATCACATTTTATACCTTACAATTATCCTCCAATTCAGAAGGTAACCAAACACAAAGAAATGCCAGGAAAGGGAAGTCTGAATGCACATTTTGCATTTAGGCATCAGTTTAGGTTGATCTTGAAGGTCTCTTCCAACCTACACATTCTGTGATTCTGTGATTCTGTGATTCTGTGATTCTGTGATTCTGTTTAAAGCTCCTACACTGCTGCTGCTTCAGGACAACGAGAACATGGGATTTTCTGCTACAGTCACTTAAACATCTGCTGCATTTTTGTACAGGGCTTTGGAGAAGCCAAAAAGGAAAAACTAAGGGTTTTGTAGCCACCCATCCCACCACTAATGATGTCTAACTGGACAAGCCATTACCTCATACAAGTCGTGGTCCAGGGTCTCCACAATGACACCGTCCCCCGACTGGTCGACGCGCACCACCGGCTTCCTCAGCCTCACCCGCCCACCCAGGCGCTCCATCATCTTCTCACTGATCTGCCCAGAGCCCCCAACAAACTTCCTCTCCTGAAACACAGACATGACAGCTCAGCAGAGCAGTGCTTGGGGAGAGTGTATCGTGACAAGCATTTCTCTTGGCATTCAAAGCAAGCTCTCTTCTTCCATTTTTATCAAAACATTTTTGGGAATTTTTGCAGTCTCATCTGGAAATGCACCCATTTTACTTTCTCTTTCCATCAGCTTCTCAAATTCTTCCCATATTTGACCACCATTTGAACTCTAGTCAAAACTAAAAGTAATAGTGATGCCTTAAGTTTTAGCTTTCATATTTTTCAGATTCTGTGCTGCCTAGGGGTGTAGATCTGAGCCTCATATTAAGTGCTGGTAAGCTCCCTTCACAGAGCAGGGAGACAAAACAAATCCTTTTCCTCCTGAAGACCAAGGACAACTTTCAGCCCAACAGCATAAACAATGGTGGATTGAAGGCAGGAACAAGAAGGATGGGACCTCACAACCTGAAGCTGTAATTGGACAATTAAACCCCAAATACGCAAAAGAAACAAAACTTATTAAAATGTAAGACCTTGTGACCACTCGTCCATTTTGAGACCATTTTGGGTCCATCTTGGGTGTAGCCCTGGTCAATCTCTTGACCTGCCCAAGGTGTACCCTAAAGGCCTTTCAATAAATATCTACTTTATCCTCTAACTCTGCCCTGTCTCTGTTCCAGGTCAGCCTTCCCAAGGCATCAATAGTAACCTCGTAAGAAAATCCCTTCTCCAAATGTGGTCTCCAAAAAGATTCCACACGCCTGTGTGAATCAGCAAGACTTCTGAAAAGTGCTTAAACCTTCAAACCTTTCTCTGAGTTCACTCACCCCTGCAGAGCTCTGTGTATCAGAAGCAGGAAACCTGACCTCCATAATAAATAACAAGGTGTAAGAAGTAACATAGCTCACATGAAAAATGTCTGCTGCAGTATGTAATTCAACCCAACTTAAATCATCTCTAACACAGTACAGAATTCAAATAATATTTAATTAAACATATTTAACTTAAATTATCTACAGTAATTGCTTATCTATGCATATTTATGCATTTTAATATGGTTAATGTATTTGCATTTTTATTTATGATTAAATAATTAGCATTTCTAAAAATATATCCATTTCTGATACAATTAGTGAAATTTGCACTTCTCAAGTAGAAGACTGTTAACAGTCTTTACTTTCTTCAAATGCAGAAGCAGCTCTAATGTACCAGATTGCAAACATTTCAAAGCAATACCATATTTAAGCAGAGGTGTTAATTTTCTTTAGACTGATTTTAAAATCTTAATGGTGTTAATGCTCAGAAATTTGCATCTTAGGAACCCAGCTCTGGGCTACATTTTCAGTATTAACTTGCAGCTGACATTGCTATCTCCATTAAGTGCTTCTGCAGTGCTAAGGATGGCTTCAGACTCATGACAGAAATAAGCATAAGTAAAATTTTCTCTTTTCAACGTGGATAAGCAAAGCACATGTTTTAATCTGTATCCCAGAAAAAGCCAGATACAAATCTTCTGATCCGTGGGGGCAATGCCCTCAGTAGGGGGCAATCTTCAACATCAGTTTTGCAAGATCCAAATTAAAGAGTAAATTAATAAAACTAGTTATCAGTGTGCTGCTGGCTCAAAAGTCATGGATGTCTCTGGACTAAAGCAAACCAGCAAAAGAATGAAGTTAAACCAGGGCCTGCCAAGAGCTGCAGGAGGTGAAGTCTGACAGTACCTGTCCCCCGTTGGTGGTTGAGAATATTCTTGCTGTGCCCCCACACTGCTTCACATACCACAAAAACCAGAGGGCAGAGACCTCGTGGGGCTCAGAAGTGACATCCACATTCACAAACAGAGTTGCAAAACTCTTGGCAGCTCTGCAACAAAGACAAGAAAGTTAGTTAATTTAGAAACAGAACAATGCTGACAAGATTATTCTTGAGTAGGCAGGAGCCTCTCTTTGACAACCTTTCTTCCACTGTGGGGGCAAAGGATTCCTTAATTCTAGCTGAAGGAAGGAATTACCAATTCCTTTTATGTAACATTTTTCAAGTAGTTCTGAAAAAAAATTAATGAAAGACTCCCATATTCCATACAAATTAGGGCATTGAGAGACAGAAAAGCCCAAGATTATTTCACTTTATGCTACTAATGCAAAGTTAGCCTGTCATCCTAGCCTCAGGATGGAGCACAGTAAGCCCTCCTGTCTTGACTGAACCCCAAAACCATCCTGTCCCCAGTTCCTGGGTTATAAACCAGATCTGCATCTCTGTCTGCCCCTGCTGAATGCCTGTTCCCTCAAGAACACGGCACAGAGATTATTCAAAACCCATCATAAAACAAAACAAAACAAAAGTTAGGAGTATTTTCTAAGATAATTATCTATTATCTAAAGATGTATGGATTAGCTAGCAGCCATTCACTGCCCAATCCTCTGCTGTGCTCAGGGAGTTTTGCAGCTGGAACACAACAAGGAAAGAAATGTAAGTAGGAAGCCTTGGCAGAAGACACAGCATTCATGCCAGAGTCTGGCAAGAAAAAGGAAAGGATAGTTTTGGTAGCTCAACTCAGTATTTTAAACAGTGTTCTGGTATCCAGGGGCAATGAACACAGAAGCAGAAAGCTGACCTGAAAAAGGATCTGAAAATTGTCTGAAAAGGGATCACTGCTTTATGTCCTGCAACCTGTTCTTTCACAGCAGCTCTACTGTCAATTACTGTATAAGCCTGTACAAGATTTTGGGGTGCACGAAGACAGAGATAATTAAGGGTCAGGGAAATATTCCTCTTTTATAAATAAATCCCTCTGCCTTCACTCTGAGGAGGAGTTTGAAGAGACTTGAACAGGACCAGAGGATGCTCAGTTTAACTGTGTTGTAACTGACAGGGATGAAGATTCTATAGATACTTCATATGTAAGGCATCAAAGCCAGTGCAAAATCTACTTCTGGCTGCTTCTTTCTTTTTCTTCAATCTTCAAACTTTCAAAAAAAAAAAGTACTTTAACATGATATTTCTAAGAGCTCTAGATCTATATAGAAAAATGTAACTTCTTTCCTAAAAACATGAAGTCCCACTCAAGTACAAAGCTGATCCCTTTTCTGAAATATGGCTGCATTCTGAAGTCATTCTTGACAGCCAAAAATAATACAGAAATTTTTTAGTAAGTTTTTCACCTGTATAAACACATACTGTAAAATACGAGCAACTCTGTGAGATATTTTGCCTAATGTATATGTATTTATTAATATTTTATAAGCAGATGCTATTACATGGTGGTTACATTCTACCAGATTCTGCCACCTTCTCCTATTGCTTTTCAGTTCCTGATGTTTTATCTAGAAATGGCAGTATGATTTCAACAAAGAGCATTCAGGATATTTCCAGCACACAGCTCTAGCCAAAAGCAAACCTGTACAGTCTGTTAGATAAAGGAAAGAGTAGAAGATTGCCCTTCTGGATCATTACCTCCCAGGGTGGGAAGTTTCTGCAGCATGTTACCTCAATCTTGAACAAACCAAGCAAATCAAGCCAAGATGCACATATAAAATCTGAAAAGCATCCTCAGTTTATGCCAATATTCAGGTAAAATGTCAAGTCTTATTCCATCAGAGCTGGAAAAAACCTGACTGCAGTCACATGAGCTATTGGATATTGTGTGGGTGTTTTGCTCACTTGCACAGTTCCTGCCCCTGTCTGAGGCTCACACAGCCAGCACAGCTGTCAGCACACATTTCCATTTGGTTTTACACCATAACGACCAGGGTACAAACGAGAAAGGTTTTCTGTATGCTTCTGTGCAATTGTCACTCTTGTGAAAGCAAAACCATGAACCAGAAGATTCCAAGGGTTTGGACAACAGCCTGCTGTCCATTAACAATCACTGAGCTATTGAATGGTGAAAGAACTTAAAAGTGTCCTTTATCACTTCCAGTTCCAACCTCCCTTCCACTAGACCAGGTGACTTCCAGCCTCCCTTGGACATTTGCAGAAATGGAGCAGCCACAGCTTTTCTGGGCAACCTGTGCCAGTGCCTTTATCACCCTTGTGGTAAAAAAAATTCTTCCAAATATCAAATTTAACCCTGGCCTCTTTCAGTGTAAAGCCAGGACCCCTTGTCCTATTACTAATGTCCTTGCTCATAGTCCCTCTCCAGCTCTCTTGTAGCCCATTTAGGCACTGGAAGGTGCTCTAAAGTCTCCCTGGAGTCTTATCTTCTCCAGACTGAGCAATCCTCTCAGCCAGGCTTCACAGCAGAGGTGCTCCAACCCTCAGATCATCTTTGTGGCCTCATCTGGACACACTCCAACAGGCCCAACATGAAGAACAAAGGCCACGTTGCTCTCCAGAGGCTGCTTGAAGCCACAAAAATGCCCCATAAAAATGTCAATGACAGCACCAGCTTCAGTGGGCACTAACAGGTTTCTTCACCAAGCTCCAGCTCATGGCAGCCACGTGTCAGATGCTCAGCAATTCTGAAGAGGTTGCTGTAGAAATCAATCTGCTCTACAGCAACCAGGATTAATGTTTTGTTTTTTTTCCCTTCAGTGAGAAGAAAAACAATCAAACTGTGGTTGAATGACAAGTAAAGAAAAATTGCTTTGATGTACATATAAAAACAGGAAGCAGTTTCTGTTTCCCTGGGTGGTATATAGTGCAACAGCTAAAGAATAGAATGATGAGTGCTAAAGTGATTTAGTGCTACTGAAAGACAAATTTTATCTTTATAGAACTTTGGTAAAACCAGCTGGTCCAGCACAGAATAAATGTGTATTGTTCCATCAAGAGTTTGATTCAAAAACCTGCTGTAACCACAATATTTTTCTCTGAAAGGCTAAACACACAGTAAAGAGCAGAAAAGTGCACATAACAGAGTAGTTTACTATCCATCTCTTCAGAAATAACCCTTCCCAAATATATTTTATTTTTCTTTTAATTTTTGTCTAAAAAGTTAGGGAAATGTAACAGAATCTGCTGAGTGTGCTGACAGGTTGTGGTCCATTATTACAGGACTTTCTCACCCCTTTTCTTTAAAAGGGCTGGTTTTTACTGGCAGCTGTATCTGTTTGCAAAGCAGTAATGCTTACTTGGAGCTCTAAGGTATATAAATATAAGCCATTATATTTCATATTAAAAAGTTTCTTACTTTGTCCAGCATATTTTATCTATGAAATCTTGCATAGTCATTTTGTCCCATTCTTCTGCATGTGGAGCCTTCCATGGAGCCTCATTGGGAATCTGAGACATAAAGAAAAGCATATATCAGCTAGTGAATGAGTGGCAAAGAAATATAAATAATCTTGTCTTTAAATGCTAATTCAGCCTGCAAATTTCTGGCAAATAACACAGTGAACTTAACAGAGAATGCTTTTGGGGGAGGGGGTTTGTTTGTTACCTTGTTTTAACATTCTTCTTTTTTTCAGATTGAAAAATAAGAGAACAGTTTTAGAGTTAAGAAATGTCCCTAAGTTATTGCATATTTCTGACATTTATCTAGACAAGTAAGAGCAACTTCTCAAATGTTGTAGCTCAGTCAGTGGAAAACTGGTAACAAACTAGAACAGACAAGTTTAATTTCAGGGTAGAAAAGGGCAAATCTTTGATTCTGCAAGCTTCTTAAAATATTACTTACCAAATCATCAGGAAAAGAGGCAAAAATCAATCACAGGCATAAACCTTGACATTCCCATAACCAGAAAAATGAAGGGATGCATGCAGACAGCCTCAGCAGCACAGGATTCAGAAAAGCTTGCCAGGAGGCCACTCTCAATTTACTCTGGCCACCAGTGGGTACCAAAATGTGTGGCTGTTCTTGCCAGCACTGAGTTTGTTCAAGGCAGAGCAGCTTTGCCTGTCTGCAGCCTAATCCCTTCCCTCTGCCCCTCATGGAGACAAGCTGAGCAGTGCTTTATGCCATACCTCCTTTCCCATCTCATCCATGGTCCTCCATAGGTTGTTGTAGTCAAGGTAGGCCAAGGGATTCCACATAGGAGGGAACGGGCCTTTAAAGGGGTAAGATTTACCCTGCGAGATGAAAAACAAACAAAAACATCATTAAAAATCCCTGAAGGATCACCATAATCATGAGTTCCATGTGTGGGAGGTGGCACCAAAAGGTTTCTGTTCACAGAAAGCACAAATTCAATCAATCCATGTGGCAGCTTCTGATAGGGCATTGTCTGTGTGTGCAGGGACATGGGACAAGAGGCACAAAGTGAGACACAGGAGGTTCCTTCTGAACACCAGGAAATGCTTTTCCACCCTGAGGGCACCTGAGCACTGGCACTGATTGCCCAGAGGAGTTGTGGTGTCTTCCATCCTCAGGGATGCTCAAAGGTTACCTGAACATGACCCTGGGAAACCAGCTCTGGGTGTTTATTCTGTTATTCCTGCTATTCTGCATGTGCAGTTTAGGTGTGACACACAGCTGAATTAGCAAGTCAGACTTTAGCAAGTCAGTGAAGAATTGATACTTTACCTTCAAAGCACTTGGCACTTCTGGCAACCAAACTAACACCCTGCAGTAGAGTCACTAAGATCAGACCAAAAAAAAACGAGATAAAACACCATTGTTTGACTGAGTTGAAAATTTGGCTATTCACTACTGAAAAGCATATTTATTTATTTATGTATTTATTTATTTATTTGTTTGTTTGAAATTTTTCCCTCCTAGTTTTTTATGAAAACACTTAACAGTTAATTGTACTTAAAAGTTTGGGTTTTTTTTTTTCTTTCAAAATCGGACAAAAGTAGTTGTGGTAAGCTTTATCATATGCTAAATCATAGCTCAGAGACCTTCCTGGAGGAAAAAAAAAGTCTCAGCTAACCTAAAAATTACCAGCCCTGCAGAAAATGTAGCATTTACTAATTAGACTTATTCTTCCAGCCCGAGACCCAAAATTACAGAGTGGGACAGTGTGACCAATACCAGTGTCCTAATTACATCATTACATATTTAATAGTCAGATTTTTTGTCTCTAAATCTCCATTACTTGATGTTCAGAAAGTCTAGCTTAATTAAGAGTGGAAGACAATGGGTAATCTGCAGAGCTGTTTTATTTACACAGGATTTCCCTGGCTGACTTTATGGATGGCAGCCTAATTGCTTTAAAAATTCACAAAGAAAAGCTCATTAGCATTATGTGGGTACTTGCTTTTTCACAATGTATTATGGAATCCATAAGATAGATAAATAATAAAGGCCATATTGCATGCACAGCTGATTTTTCTAAATTTATATTAAATTATGTATTTAAATGTGCACTGCATGAGCATGAATGTCAAACAGTAGAAGTACTAACTTTTAATAGATATTTGATGCAGTGCCACACCAATCCATCACTAAAAAATTATTTACACTGGCTTAACAAAATTGTACTGCATCAAGATTTATTATTTATAACCAGGTAACAACAACGACAGTGTCATTTTGAAGAGAAGTATCCAAAGACCACTTACTTAAAGAAATGTCAGGCCTGATTTGATTTAGTCTCTTTATTAATACTGTGAAAGAAGGGACTGAGAGCACATTACTCAAATCTGCAGGTGTCTGCAAGTACCAGAAGATACAGTAAAAGGGCAAAAGGGGATCCTGAAAGACTCAAAACTTGGTCTGGAAATAACAAAATGAGATAAAACTTTGAAAAATGCTGGCAAATAACTTTGAGGATTTTAATTCAAAGAGAAGGATACTCAGAAATCAGTAAGGAAAAAATCAAACCTATGAATAAGAGAAAATCAGCTTACAAAACTCCCAAACAGGTCAGAGAAAGTGAAGAAGAAACTGGTTTTTCACCTAGTCTTTATGGACAGAAGACTCTAATGGAATCCTTGTCAAAAACACCAAGGCAGTGAGAGTTAGGAATAAAGCAAAATGGAGAGGAAAGCATTTAATTCTTTGGTAAATGGATAAGAAGTAGCTACAAGGCAACAGTTTAATTCTGCAGTGCTTTGGAGGATAAATTATGGTTTTTGCAATGCCAAAATCAAATTTTTATAATTTTTCAATCAGAAGTTCTGCCACAGCCAGAGTAGATTTCCAGTCACTTCATGTCCCAGAGGCACCAAGGTTGAAAACCTAGCACTTCCAATTTAAGGATGGACATTATGGCACACATTCACCCAGAAAATGGAGGGTTGTCTTTATTTTTTTTCATTCAACATGAAATCAAAGTGCATTCCTACATCTTTTGTCCTCAACTGTATGAAAACATTGGAATCAGGAAACAAAAACTGGAATCAGGAAAATACATTCCTGTAAATGGAGATGAACAGAAAAAGTTTGTTTTATCAGAGGCATTTGGTCCCAGCATGAACATCTGGGTGTTATTATGCAATCTCTTCACATGAAATCAATTTATAATGGGGCACACATCAATTCAAAGGGCTGTGAGAGAAGAGCAAAACCTCTCAGGCCAAGTGCCTTCCTGTCCCAGGTGATAACATCTGAACCATGTTGGAAATCACCTTTTGGATATTTGGGCCACATTAAAATTCCATAACTGGCCCTATGGCCTCAAGAAGTCAGTTTTACTGTGGCTTCTTTTGAACTCTGGGGTCTTCACTAGTGTCAGCATCCTGTAAATATTCCAACAGCCAGACTTAATCAGTTTGGTTTCAAGTACCTGCTACTTCCCAAACTAAGTTTTATGAAACAAGCCTACTGCTGTGCTCAAGAAAACCAGGACAGCATCAGAATGGGTTATTCTAATTATTGATTTTGTTCTGAGCTTCCTGGTCTGCCAGAGGCAACCCTAACCCAGTTATCCTCTCTGAGTTAACTCCAGTCTTATGAATTCCCAGCGGTGCTTCCTCATGAGTGCACAGCTAAGAGGCACACAAACCATATTTCTGTTTTACTGTTCTTCTATTTCACTGCATTTGAACTGCCCAAAGGAAAATCTTGGGTATGTCTCTTGTGTAGGAATCTGGGGGGGTAAAGTGTCATAAAGAACAGGAACAAACTTCTACCTGAAAAAAAAATAAAAACAGTCATCAAAGTTAGCAAGTTTCCTGTGAAAGTTATTTTCAAGAGCTTCTAAGGCATCTCCTAAGGGCTGATCCTTATTTCTTGCACAAACAAAACTCCAGGAGCTGTCAATCAGAATTTTGTTTGAGAAGAGACTGCCAGACTAGGCTCCACACAGAAACAAAAATAGCAGCAGCAAAGAAAGACTACAGATGGCTCTGAGTAGTTACCAACAAACCAAAACATTTCAGCTTCACTTGTGCTGAATTTGCATTTTCGCAAACACAAAAAACCTTTTTGATATTTAGGCAAAATTTGCTCATTTGCTGGGAATAGCATTCTCTGTGCCTCCTGGTGGTGTGCAATCTCTAAAGAATAACAAGGCACTTGCACGCCCCAAGATACACAAAACATTTCCTTTTCAAATATTTTTATACTTAAATCAGAGCTGTATAATAAAGCTGTCAACAATAACCATCCCTTCCAATCATTTGACACGGTATTTCAACACCAGTTCTACACTGCTCAGAAGTATTTCTTACCCCTTTTTTTATTTGTATATAAAATTTTAGAAATGGTTTCATGATGTCACTTGCAATGCTTCAAAAAAAACACAACAGCAGCATCAGCACTTGCAGATCTACTTGCCATTGCATGGATCACTTGCTGCTCACAAAGGCTGTGGCTGCAGTGGGGGCTAAAGCTCACTGAAGAAGCTGAAACTAAAGGGAGGAAACTCATGCAACCCAGCTGTCCCAGGAATAAACCAGGAGGGAAATGAGAAACCCAGCGTTTGTCACAAACTTTACAATTCCCAATAGATTTTTCTCAGCCATCTGTTTCACGTCAACCAGCATTTGGCTGAGTTACGATGGACCCGTGTAAGTCGTGAAGAAATTAAATTTCTTTATACATCAGGTCTGTTTCAGGTCAAATAGCTGACATCACAAATGGGTTATTACAGGGGAAAAAAACCCCACAACATGACAACTGAATATCAGTAGCCCCTTGAATATCAGCCCCAGCACTCAGGGGGGCACAGGGACCAGATCTCATGCACCTTCTCCTGTGAAGGTGACACTGAGCAAATGCTTAGCTGAGGAAGGACTGCCAGGAAATATCAGTACCTCAATGCAGAGTGGGATTCTCAGGAGAAAATCTGCTTTTGCAGGCCCAGGACAACTTCAGGCTCCCCTAAACATTATGTACCCAGGTAGTGCCAGAGTGAGATGCAGCACTGTGCACTGAAGCCTCTGGTGACAATGATCCATGCATTTTTCATAGCACAGTATAAACATCTTATAAATGAAGTCAGCTCTCGCTGAGCACAGATATTCCCTCAGCTAAACCATCTAAACCTTGGACTAACTGATGCTCACTTCACCAAGACTGTCACTCTGCATGTTAATTCACAGCCACACAGGTTTATTGGCACGTAGTGCCCTCTGCTGACTCACAGCACTGCTACACCACACACCCCCTGCATTCTCATCTTAAAATCCCAGGAATGTCGTTCATACAAAGCTCAGGAAGCGCCAGACCCCAAGCTGTGACAAGGAAAATCAGAAACAGAAAAGCATCACTTCAGGCTGTAACTCTGTACCTGTCTCAGATGCTGTTTCTCATCTACCTTACGAAAAAGTATAATTTTCGTTGGTTGGGGAGGAGGGTGGGGGGGTGTTTCTTTGTTGTTTTGGGGGGGTTTTTTGGTTGGTTGGTTGGGATTTTTTTTGTTTTTGTTTTTAATTCATAACATCTAACAAGACATTTTGAGATTAAGCCTCTTGTATAATCATAATTCTCAATTTAAAAATGGCAAGTAGCTGGAGCAAAAATGAGAGACATTTTACAACCTACTTAAAACTATAATACAGCTGAGCCTCATTAAAACTCCCTTCATTGCAAAACTGTTCAGGATCTCAAATGTTTGGCTGGTTACTATACTGGCAGATATTCTAAAGGTAAGAAGATCTATAGGTTAGAAAATATAATTGCAGCAGCAAAACAAAAGTATAACTGATGGTGCAAAGCTGGAACATCAAGACATGCCAAAATGTCCTCTAAATATCTTTCAATATTTAATTTGAGTTTATCAGCTGTGGATGACAAAATGTCTTGGGAATTTCCTTTAGAAAACTAATTCCATTTTAAGTGTTGCAGAGCCAGACACAGTGGCTTGAAATATGCATTCTGATAAGGAAAGGAGCTAATTGGAAACAACTTGTTTCTGTTGTATTATGGAAATAAAGTCCATCTTCACTCTGCCACACTGGTCATGCAATTTGTTAAACACTTGTCATACTTGAAAGAAAGCAGAATTAGAGAAACACCACTGAAGTGATATAGAAAATGGAATTGAGGATATTGAGGATCTCCTCTGAATTTTAATTCCATATATAACTATATATATACATAACTATTTGTTCCAATTAGCTCTGAAAGTAATTAATCAACTCTTCTTCCTACTAGAATGAGATTTTTTTGTTTACGGACATCAAAAAACACCTTTAGAAAAACCATTAAGGAATCTTATGATGCACAGATTTATAGGGACTTTGTTTCTAAATACTCTTTGATACTGGACTTGCATGTGACTTTCAACACCTGAATTAAACCAGTCAACAAAATGGAAAAAAACAATTGAAAACTTTTCAGTATTTCTAGAAATAGTCTTAAAAAAAAATCTTTCTTCCTTTCTAAAAATGCAGATAAATGGAGCATAAATAAATGAAAACAAAAGAAAAGCAGAGCTTTCTTTGAAAGAAAGCCTTCAAAAGAGCATCTGCCCACAATATAATGAGTGGACACACTGTCCCACAACTAGAACTCTGGGTTTACATAGAATCTGACTTTGGGGTCACTAAAAATATGAAAACTTACATAAAATTTTATGCTCAGCCAGTTGTTCCAGTATTAAATATAAATTTCTCTAATTCTCTTTTCCCGTAGACATTAATCAGCTTCTCAAAGGAAACAAAAATCTGTTCTACAATCAGATGCAATGGAAGCTTTTCTCCCAGCAGCCTCAATTAAATAATCTAGGTGGGAGCACAAGTCCTTTTCCTTGTCTCCTCACAAACAGACCATGGAGTCTGGGAAAGCAAAGACTCAAGAAGATTTTTTTTTCCCTCAAATTTAATTAGGAAATGCATACTTTATTCACAGTTCATTTTTCTTACTGCTTTGATCCTCATGCTACCATTAGGTCACAGCTTCCAGCCTTCCATTCAATCTTCCTGATCAATAAACACCCTTTGCAAGACCTTGCTTTACAGCCCCCCTTGACAGAGATCACTTGGCAGATTTGCTGTCCATAACTGCTTCTTTTAAGCTGCTGTAATACAAATATCTGTATTTTAATTTTAAAAGTCCTAATTAGGAAATTTCTTCTTGCAAATACTGCCAGCTGCTGGCATGAAGAAAAGATGACCCTCTATTTACAGGTCCAGTGAGACCAAACTAGTCCAGCTTTTCTTGTACTCCTGCCAAAAACTCTTCTTCATTCTCTGACTGGAGCATATCCCTTCCTGGGGTCTGGAAGATGCTTTCACCAACTTGAGCCTGGCCAACTCACTTTTGAAGCTCCAAGTGAGGTGACATTGACACAGCATCCTGTGGCAGGAATGTCTGCATCTCATCTCCAGTAAAGAGTT
Organism: Argya squamiceps; assembly: GCA_037834095.1. Taxonomy (NCBI): domain Eukaryota; kingdom Metazoa; phylum Chordata; class Aves; order Passeriformes; family Leiothrichidae; genus Argya; species Argya squamiceps. The sequence continues at coordinate 109,104,722 of JBBMKD010000001.1, forward strand.
AAAATAACACAGATCTGCATTCCAGTAAAGACACGTGGGACTATCAAGGCCCTGCAGCAGTTGAAGTGTATTTGGATTTCCTTGGCTTCCCTTTCAAGATGCCAGGTGCCCAGCTTCCTCAACATTCAGATGACTTCTTCTCAGTTCCCCAAATTCTTGTTTACAAATTGTCAGCAAAAAGGGGAGAAAACAAAAGACAAAACAAAAAACCATTTCACCTTGCTTAAACTGATGGCTCCTGAGAGTCTCACAGTCTTTCCATTCTCTGCCTGCACTCTAATTGAGATACACACGAAACAATGAAAGCACTTTAATCTAGTCATTCAAAAGTCCATTTAAGCAGGTATGTTCTATACTACAGACTATGCCAGAAGATACTGCCCTCAGACTTGCAGACAAGGCAGGGGAAAAGCTTAAATAAATCACATTGCTTAGCTTCAGTGCATATATCACACATGTCACAGAAGAAACACCACTAAATTCTGCAGCTTTAGATACAGCAGTCACTTATCCAGCTGCTAATTAAAACCCAATACATGACCATCATATTTCTAATTCTTGAACAAGACCACTGCAAACTGCATTTTAATAAGCACAATGGTGATGAAAATGAATGACACCAAAGAGGGCTGTAAAATTTCATTCTGCAAGTCTACTGCAGATCAGCAGGCAACCTGGCAAAATCAGTACAGACTTGGGGTCCTGGTTGAAAGTACTGTATGCACAGGATCAAATATTCACCTTCATGAGGTGCTGCAGGCAAGGTTCACATTATCACTCTCCCCAGAGCTGTCAATTATTTATCCTCGTACGAAAGTGGTGCCAAACTTCAAGTGGGCATGACATGCATTCAGACAGCTCCAGCCAGTGCTGCTGGCAGAGGGATCGGCAGGAGGAAACTCCATCCTCTTTACTGAGGTACTGATGTGGTGGCAAGTTGCTGTCAAGAACTTACCCAGTGACTGGGGAGGAGCTGCTTCATCTTTCCCCCAGCACCTTAACCTGAAAGACCCCCAGGATGGGTGCCAGGCAATGGGGCCTTTTTGGTGCTAAAGACACAAGTCAATTATATCCACATGAGAAATGTTGCAGGTGCAGCAGGCTGTGAAAATAGCCAGCTCCCTCAGCCAGCTGTTAGCACTATCCACAGCCTGCCCTGAGACAACACAGAGATGAGAAGGAAGAAGTGTTTCTAACACTTTTTACAATAAGGAATTTCCAGGAAGCATTAATGGCATTATCCCATAAAAAGATCTGGTAGAAAACAGGATCAGAGGATGCTCAGTTGGAACAACAGCTGGACAAAGAGTGGATGATCTTCACAGTACATGAAGGAATCACGTGAAAACATTCATTGGGCAAACCATTAAGACAAAGAAATATTTCCTCACAGAGATTTAGGATAGCAGAGCTAACCAGTTCCACACAGTTATCTTGGACAATGAACCTGCATTACAACTGAAAATATGGTAAATTTGTGTTTTAAAATCCAGAAAGATGGCATGGCTAATGAGACTCCACAGAAGTGAAGTACAGCTTGAATTAACAAGGAAAATTTGTTAATTAAACCCTCACAATAATTGTCACATTCTCATATTTCAGTCTTTCCAGGGACTGTTACATGGTAAGAATTACCTGGGCTATATGCTCTTAGCTTTGCTTTTTTAAAAGACAAAAGCTGTCATTTTGGTGAGGAAAATAAACACCACTAGTCAAAAGCTGCAAATTTGCATATCTAAGGTAGGACCCTGAATACTCTCCTGGGCAGCTAAGAAGTTGTTATCTCATTTTAAGAAGCATTTTTACAGATTTTACATCTGCCTACCTGTCCAGTGGGAGAACTGTTAGGAGGTGATGACTTCTCAGACAGTTCTGCTTATGCTTCTTAAATTTGGATTTATGAACCTAATTTCAGTTAGGCTATTGAAAAATCAATGGTGTTCAGGCAGCAATTTGCCTACCAAATGCTACTTACAGAGCTCTACTAATTTTCTCACTGAGGCTGATGAACCAGTATTTATAAAAATGAAAGGAACATACTAATCTCTTTTCAAAGACCATGAAATAAGGCTGCTTAACAAGTGGAAGGAAAAGGAAAAAAAATGTAGGGCAAGAAACATAATTTTGAGTTTCTGTGAAGATATCACACGCCATATAAGCAAGACCAAAAATAATCTCACAATAGAACCTGGCATTAAAAAAGATTAAAGGAGAAAAGAACCATGCAACCCAATCAAATTGGTAAAGCCTAATTAGCAGAGACCCACCCAGAGATCAACAAAATGCATTCTTTTCATTTTGTAGTACAAAGAAGCTGCATATATTACTTGTATTAAAAAGCCTCTAAAATGAATTTAATTAACTATGAAAGGCTTGATTTTGCCTTTGGGTATAAGTAAAAAGAGCAGCTGATTTTACAAGATGCACTGTGATGCCTGATTTTTGTGTAGCAAAAGAAGAATTAAAACCTTTAGGTTTCATTGCCTCTCTGGGCTCGGACAATTTTGTGGTCCAGAATTTAATTACATTTGGCCACAGACACAAAGCTTGGGTCAGAATGTGAATTCCAATTCACACAGGGGACACAGCCCTTTGAGTACTTTGAATCTACAACTTGGGAGCACTGCCTGGATTTTGAGGAGCATATGACCACTGTTCATTTTCAGGGAAACCATGGATAAGCCACATGGCTCAAAAACCTGTGAGGAATGTGTTGAAGATACATTAACTGCTGAAGATTTGGCCACAAGACAGTGGATATGTTTATTATACAGTCCTCACCTCACCTCACTGCCAATTATTTAACTGAGTAATTCTTCAACTATGTTAATACTTCCCCATAATTGTATAAACATAGAATAAAAATGGAAACAAAGGATTTTAAATGAATGAAATCAGGAAATGCAAAGGACTGTGGGATTATCTCTTCTCTTTACCTCTTGCTTGGCTATCAGGGAGTTCTGACACACAGCTCTCTCCTCCCTCTCTTCAGGAACTCCTATAGGCAATGGAGCCTCCAGACTGTTTCCATACAACCTCTAGGCTCTCAGCATGGCTTGGGAGTACTCAGCCAGCAGCTGGATTTCTCTCCTTGAAGTCTTTCCACACTTGACAGGGAATAACTCCAAGAAACAGTGATTTCTGGCAGTATTTTGGAATGCTAGGACAGCAGGCTGCCCTGAAAAGCTGGGTGTTCTGACTGGCCATGTCAAGTGTTTCTCTTTGGCATGACCTCCTATCACTGCTGGGGAGATTTGAAGGCTAAATATTGTGAACAAGCAGAAAATTTGGCTTTGAAGATGATGACAGAGGCACACAGAACAGAGCAGTGTGGATGTACCCATTAGTTCTACCACAGAAATGGCAATTACAGACACCACAGCAAATCACTTGGAGAACATTTTCTTTTTCATAAAAATTGAGTGGAAAAAATAATGGAAAACGTGACAGGACATATTTTCTCGATTGCTGTTTTAAAAACTGTCAGTGTCTTCTTTAACCTCTGATCAAACATCAACTACAAATATTTTGCCAGTCCATGCACAATGGCTTTTCCTAAGCATTGAAACCCAGAGTTAACTTCCTTGGGTCTAACAAGGAAAGTTTCCTTTCTGTGCAAGTGCAAGGCTGGTCTATATCAGGAAAGGAGAAAGGATGCTCTTTTGGAGAATGACTACTGAGGATACGTGGGCTTGTTAACAGCTTTACCATAGCTGTTCTATTTCAGACCACGAACAGATCACTCAGCTCTGCCTCCACAAGACTGATTCCCAGAGCCTTTTGCAGTTACTATTTTGCTACTCTGCACGTCAAGTCTCCCCATCAGCAAAACCAGACATAACCTCTCACATCTCTTTCTGTCAGTGTAATAATTGTCACTGGCTTAGGAAGCCCATCCTGAGAGACTTCCAGCCTGCTTGGAGATACATCCAGGACTTCTGAAGGGGATTTTCAGACACCTTGGGCAGTGCCTATCAGAGCTGACCTGCACAGAAGAGTCACAGTTGCACCATTCATAAACAAGGAAGTTTCTTGAGAGCTTTCAACTAAGAGGTGAGACCTGAACCAAGGCAGGAGCTAACAGCATGCACGCACAGGGCACACACATAAATACGTGTGCATATCATAATTTGTACTAATATAGTAATTTGTTGGTGATTTCATTATCAACACACTTATTTTTTTAATCAACAAACTCAGATGTTGCATATTCAAATTGCAGCAAGAGTGGAAAACAAGGAGAAAGGTCATCACAAGAGTGTTTATGTATAGAGCAGCAGCTTGAGAGCATCTCTTACCTTGACATGGTGTATCAGGTGCTCGACTTCATTCACTTTGTATGTCTCTATTCCCAGCTCCTTGGAGAGCCTCAGGAGACGATTCTGTGTTGGCCCCACGTAAGCCCCTCCAAGGTCCACATATTTAACTTGCTTATTCTGGTTTATCAAACACAACACACACAGAAGGGAAGAAAAAGAAAAAACAAAACCAAAAGAGATAAGCCCTTTGTAAATAGCACACAAGTTAAAAGAGCAATCCAGAGGAATGAAATGAAATTAAATACTCCCAGAGCATTTTGGCTAAGATTCTTCTCCCCATGGAAAACAAATTCTTTGGTAGAGTTCTGGTGTGGTGATAACTGAGTTCATAACCAGCATTTTGGTTATAATTTGGAGTTCATAACCAGAATAGGCGACCCATTGTTACGTTACAGCCTGAAAAAGAGGAGAGAGCCTGGCAGGCAGAGAGAGGAGAGTCAGAGACATCTGTGCAGCTCTTGCTCAGTCAGGCATCTCATCAATGACCAGTTTAAATCTATCCTAGGAAAGAGCACAGGCAAGATTTTCTAACGGGCAGAGTGAGAGGGGGGGTCCAAAAAAGAAGAAAGGAGTGAAGGGAGACATGGTGGTTCTAGTTCCCAGCCAGCCCTGACACTCCCCTGCCCTACACCACTCTGCATGGACCATGTCACAGCTCAGCTCAATACTCTCCACAGCATGGTTGGCCTCAAGGATGTTTCTTCCATAGAGATTTCTGCAGTGTCTTTCCCCAGGAAATGGTTTTGAAACTGAGCTCATCGTGTTCTCCTTCCCAGATGGGTGACTCCAGAGCCCCAAGATCACAGAAATATTCTGTCCCCGCCATCATGCCAGTCTTTCCCTACTCTTATTGGTACAACATCAGGGAGTTTCCCACCTGCTGGTACTCCAGAAATTTTCCCCCTTATGGCACATACTGTAAGTATGAATATGTAGTATATAAATGGCTCTGGGGATAATTACCCTTACGGTGAAAGTTCTTCCACCAACTCTGTCATTGGCTTCCAGCAAAACCACATTCAAGCCTGACTCAGTCAGCAGTTTGGCTGCTGAGAGACCTAAAAGATAAAAAGAAAAGCAATTAAAGAATACTTCTGAATATGCACTGCACAGCTTTTGTGACTTGATATGTAGATACTCTCACAGCAGTCCCTCAAAATCCTGAATTTTTCATGCAAACACTATGCCAGAGTGGTGAGGTGCAGGAATTAAAACCCTCAAAACCCAATAATCATTAAGTGAAACTAAAGTCACCTAATTAAACAGTTTGTTGTCCAATTTTACATGTGCTGAGCAAGTTTTGCACCACACACTCAGGAATTGTGATGCATCAGCCAGCACTTGATGATCACCTACCCAGGCAGAAAACTTACAGACTTTATTGTTTGTAAATAGAAGGTTATCCTCCCCAATATTTCATTTTGTATAACCCCAACAACAACAAAAAATGAAGAAGTATTATTAGGACTGTCCTAAATTTGTGACATTTTCCTGACACTTGTTCTATCTCTCTGCCTTCCAGTTCTGAATATTTTGAAATAGAGTAGCAAAGTTCCCACACAGTCAGGTCACAGGTTGCATCTCCAGAAGAACACGTGGTCTGACTAAGAAGAGACAGAATGTGCAGCTGTGTGTGGAAACAAGAATTAAAAGTATGGATAAGTCTACCACAAAAAATTGCTTTGTTCTTCATCCATTTTTTAATACATTTTATTTCCATCTTGCAACTATTGAAGCTGAGACATCCAAATGAAGGAACAGTAAAAACAGAGGAGGCAATAACTCATTTTTAGTTGTGATGTCAAAAATCCTCACAATTGCAGGGGAAAATATCAGTGTCAAACCCTGCAGCCTGTCAAGCTGCTGTGGGAATGAAGGGAACTAGAAAGGGAAGGAATGGAGGGAATCCAGCCCACAACCTCTCAACTTCCTAAGACCATCTCTGTCTTTTACTTCAGCACACAAACTGAGATTTAAATAAACCAAGGCGCTTTCTTTGGCCACAAGTGAATTTCTAGTAGGACAAGAGTTACATTCTAGCAGGCTGTATCAACCTTCTGAACCAACAGGATGTGTTGAAGAAAGTTCAGGAAGAGGCCAGGCTGGAAGCCACACTCATATATCCTGATTTATCCATCCTTTCTGGCTCCCTGCCTTGTTACCATGAGAATGCAATCAGCTCCCTCTGTGTGTCCTAGTACATGCAGTTTCTGAGTTGTCATCCAAGCAGATTGTTCCAAGCAGAAAGCAGCCGTGGAAGAAATGGCAAAAAAAAAAAAAAAAAAAAAGCACTGACAGCAAAAACAGATGGCCCAAGCTAACATGGCAGGACTGAATGAAATGAAAATGAAGAAAGTACAGCAGTCCTGGAGAGAGGCCACGGAACATTCTGGTCACCAACTCATGGACTGGGTGTAGGAGAACCCAGTTCCTTTCCTAGCCCTGTAGGGAAACTGCTGCAATGTGCTGTATTTAAGCTATTTCTTTCCCCATCTGAAAAAAAAAGAAGAGAAAGGAAAAAAAAGTTCTTTTTTTCCCTACAATAGTGTAGACCTATCTATCTAAAGAATTTGGAGAAAAGCTGCAGATGTTTCCATTAAAACATCATACCCTTCTGCCTTTTTATTTTTTTTCCTAGTTTCATGGGCTTATTTATCTTGGGTTTTCACATAAGTGTTGGTGAGAAAAACAGTAATGAAACAGATAAAGGTCCTTCTGTACTTCCTACTGAGGAAATTATATTGCAAAAACATCTGGCTGGATCAGTGGCCTTGACTACACTCAAAAATATTTGAAGATACCAAGGAAGAACATAATACAGAAACAGCCATGGTATGTAAACATGGACAACCCCGTCAAACAATTTGCAAAGAGATTAGCTCCTGGAAGAAAAATAAGCGACAAAACTCCTAAATAAATCTGGCTTATCTGTTAAAGAAAAAAGAAGTTACTTCTCAGAAAAAGATAAATATTTCATCAGTTGGGACAGGATCAATAGTAGTTATTAATAATTCACAGAACGAATGCATAAACTGAAGGCTGCTGTCACTGAAGGTCTCTGCTGGCTTTTCATGCTAACAGGTATTGAGTAATCAATTAATAGCATCCAGTTACCAACACTGATTAAGGGATATGAGATTTGACTTTCTTTATTAAAATCTAATCAATAAACATTTCAGTGCAGCTGGGAGCAAAGGCAGTTTACTCCCAGGAGCTGAACCAACAGAGAAGTTTGTGAAAGGATAACTCTCTAGATTCCACTGAACTGCAGCTGATTCGCAGCCCAGGCTCCACCTCCTTGTTTCCTCCTGCACCTTTCACCCACCTGATTGCACCTATCATTTATTCTCCATTTATTTAGGGCATGTGCTACATTTCTCCCACCCCCTGCCACATTCACACATGGACCTGTTAAGGATGGACAAGAATTTACTCTTTCCTGAAGCAAAACCCAAAACAGTGCTGAGGGAAGGATCAGGGTTGTTGATATCTCACTGCCCCATCCATGCCCATTCTCCAGCAGATCTGATCTCTGCAGGGGGAGGGATTCATCCTTGGGGATTAGAAGATGCAGTCTGCAGGGTTCCCAAACCAAGCATCACCTGAGCAGTTCAGGGGCTAATGGCCCACCCCTTCCTCTCACCCACACCACTGTTCTGGTCCCAAGTTGGCTGCAGAAATCATCACAAACACCTAACAGGAAAAAGATGGAAGAAGCAAAGGCAGAGGCTCAGGAGGCTCAGAGGGCCTAGGACTTTGGAGACACCAAAGGACTAGAGTAGGTGTCTCAGTATACACAGAACAGGATAACTCAAGGCTGCTGATGACAGATATCACATTACAGGGCAAGTGTCAGGTGGGAATGTTGCTGGGTTTGGTATCTCACACATTGGGAATCACAGTACTGCCACATCAGCTCCTGGAGCTGGACTCAAGGCCCCAAATGGGCTCTTGGACTTTTGTCGGAGTCCAGGGCATCCCTTTGGATGACCTGGGACCCGAGGAAGAGAGTCTGAACCCTGAACAGGGGGTGTGAAGCCGGTCCAGGGGGGCTGGAGACCTTGGCACACAGCCTGGAAAGACACCAAGTTTGATTTTAGTCCATGGGAAAAACTCCCAACACTGAGAGAGGAATTACAAACCTCGGGGGTGTGAAAATAGTAGCTTAGCACAGCACGAGGTGAAAAATTTTGTAGTTTTAGGATTCTTAGCATAGAGTAAACGGGGGACAAGATGGAGGATTTAGGGTGTTGCCCTAAGTTCTTCTCCTTCTTCCTCATCCTTCATCTTCTGAGGTGGTGATGACACAAAGTAGTTTGAGGGGATTGGGCTAAGGTAGAAGTGACCTTTCTAGTATAGGCACTAGACATTGGCACAAAATAGTAAATAATGGACACATGGTTATCTGTATAAGAGCAGAGCAACGCTCCATCGGGGGGCAGTCACCTCGTGTCCCAGCCGCTGTCCGGACCTCGGCTGGGTGCAGAGAAAACTCTGAGATATCAAATAATAAACAACACCAGAAACCTGAAAACAAGGCCTTGAAGACTCTGCTTTTTATCTCGCAACGCAGCTCAGGGCTTTTAGAGGGCCAAGGACTCTTAACAGCCGGAATCTCGGGTGAGAAACCAAATCCAAGAGACTTTCACTATAATAACAGTGAGGGGACTGGGTGTTGTGGAGGGACAGCTCTGAGCCAAAGTGGTACAAGGGCATGTAAGGCACCAGGAACAGCAACAGAAGTATATTAAAATGGAAATGAACAGTAGAATGTGAATACTGGGGCATGAGGTTGAGGTTTTCTTTTCACAAACTAACAACTGCTGCAGAAAACCCCACAAACCATAACCTATTTTCTGGGCAAGAGTCAGAGTGGTCTCCCTGTGCCCCAGTTGCTGCAAACAGAGCACACACAATACCTGTGAAGCAAAGCCTGGAAAAATAAGGTCTCCTCCTGAGAAGTTTAACCTCCCACTCTAACACATCACTAACAAAAGGCAGATATTTGATATTGCCCCCATTCCTCACAAGCGAGGCAAAGAGCCACATTCAGATGCAAAAGACACCCAAAACTGTGACTGATGCTATTATTGCCCCTATTTTGTGCAGTGTTTTGTCACCCAGAGGCAGCTTTCCCTCCACCCCAGGGGCATTTCAGTAGCATCAGATATGAATTGCAATATAAGGGCTCAGACACTTTTGCCACCACTTCACAGAAGACAGAAATTGGGTCCAGTTTCCAGAGCAGACCAGCCTTCTCCAAGGGGCCACAGAGAACCATTTATAAATATGTAGAGAGCAATACAGCAGAAATCAAACATTTAAGCAGCCTCACCCGCAGTTCTGCTCAAAGAACCAACAGGCAGGTGATTAATGCAAACAACAAAGAAGCAAAGATGATTATTTGAAGCCCCAGACTGAAAATACCACCGTGTTTAGAGGATGCTTCACCGGGCAAGGTTCCATCTGTTACCACAGCAACCCGGTACCCAAGGCAGCCACCAGAGATCCTGGGGGGAGATTGCCTCCCCCAGAATCCTGTAACACAAGTTCAAGTCACGAAAATCATTTCTCTCCCCATCGTGCAGCACTCTGCATTCACACAGATTGGACTCAAAGGTAATCATCACAGTAATTATTTCATCTTCAGCTCCAACTTATTTCTTTCTTGTTTGATGTCTCTGTAGCTACTAAACAGCTTAAATTGAACCATTTCACTAAACAGCTTAATTACAACCTCACTTCCTAATATCAACACTTTTCTTATCCTGAGAGAATGACTAATTCAGATATTTATTTTTTTAAAATAACAAAGTTATTTTTTTAAATACTTTTTTAAATATTAAAGCTAGGGCAAAATCCAAAGTAGAATCATAAGAATCATTAGCTTGGAAATATCTCCAAGATTGTAGAGTCCGACTGTTATTATATATGTTTATTTTATATGTACATACATATATATGTGGGATTGCTGAACTTATTTTTGCATGCTTTAGGTTTTTATAGGTTTTATTATAAGCTAGAATAGTCTCTTTGTTTTAAGTTAGGATAGCATAGCAAAGCTACCTCATTTGGGCCCCCTGCCTTGGAATTTTTTCCTTATCAGAAGTTGATAAGAGTTGCTGTAGCCTCTACCTAG
>JBBMKD010000001.1:109115279-109129165 GCA_037834095.1 Argya squamiceps
ACCACCCCTCGGGTTTGTAACAGTTAAAAATCCCCTGCAGACGCACCCCGGGGTCCCTCCTGAGACCTCTGAGGCCGGCTGGGGGAAGCTCTGCCACCACCCCCCATCCAATAAACCTCTGAATTCTCAAGTCTCCAAGGGTCCCCTCTTTCACCGTACCATGGCCATGACAGCGATAGTCGAGGTGCTGTAGCAGAAGAAACCACAAATTGTTCATGTAGAGGCGTACCCCAAAGGCAGCCGGGTGGCCAGCAATACAGCAGGCTGGCCAAGGGGCACGCACCCCTACATATATATATGTATGCATATTTGGATTACATATGCTCATATTATATATAATATAAATATTACACCATATTTATTATATTTACATTTGAATTGACAAATGTGAGAAGAGTTTCATTTTTTATCTGACCCCCATGTGCCCTACAATGTAGCCCTATGATCAAATATATATTTGACTATCTAAAGTGTATTTGAAAGTATATTTTCTAAAAAAACCCCTGATTTGAATTTAATAACACCATTCTATTCTGCCTGGAATCAGCAATTTTTATGAAACACCCTTTAATCTTAGCATTAACAAAACAAAATCACTAGAAAGGACATGACTGTAAATTTCTGAAGGCGTTCCTGTTGTACTTTCTCTGTATTACTCACTACTTTGTCATGTTCCTCCATATTTATTATCTCCTTTCTAGGAAAAAATTTGCATCTCTCATTTATATAATTATAAAAAGTCATCTACAAATTCTAAATTTTAATGCATGGAGCAAAGAAAGTTCTAAACCAAAGGCATTCAATTAATAGCTTCTAAAATGTCTGGCACGAAAAAAAAAATTGTTCACTTTACAACCAAAAAAAATTCTTCCCTTTGACTAAAATTGTACCTTGAGCAGGAAGAAATGCTGCCCTTGTACTTCTGCTGTAGTGGCTTGCAGGTCTCTTCCTTCAGTTCATGGAATTTGCCAACATTTTCCCCCCTGTATTTATTTCGACACAAAAGATATGTTTGCAAAGGTTTGTTTGTTTTTTTTTCCTGGTTGTCAACCTGTTCAGCCACATCTAAATCACTGAGTCTGCAGAGATGTCAGGTAGCAGATGCTGCTTTACTCAGAGCCAGTGGGCAGAGCAGCCTTGGTGCAGTCCAGAGTAGTAAATAAACATTGCCGCAGGCTCAGCACGAGGATGTGTCCAAAAATGCACCTTGGAAATGGGATATAACACTCAGCCTGCAGAGCAAAGCACGGGCCTCTGCCCTGGAGGTCATGGAGAAATTGTGGGATGTAAAAATGTTTCACAAGACTGACAGCAAAAAAAGGAAACATATCATAATCAGTTATATACAGAAAAGTAAGACTTCAGGATCTAAGGCAGATGAACTCAAGTATTTTTAACAGAATTATTCAATTATTCAACAGATGGATATCATGGATATTTAACACATTGAAGCTGTTATTTTAGGAATCTTTGTAGTCTTCTTCTTGATTTTGAATATAAGTCTCATTTTGACCAGATAAGCCATGAATTTAATTTCTTTGCTTAATTTAAGCAATGAGTCTCAAAAGAAAAAACAAAAACAAAACAAAACAAAATTACTTAAACCCAAATAAAGAAACTAAAAAATCCCCACCTGAAGTATCTAAAATGTTACAAATAAAAACCAGGAAATCAGTCAAAACCTACAAAAAGTTATATAAGCTGGTATTGCTGTGGGATGACATGGGAAATACAACTTTCTTCACTATTATATGTCTTTGTACAGTATCCCTGACCTACCACCTTTGCTGCTCAGGAATCCTTCCAAAATACTTGCAAAATACAAAATAAATTAATTTGGCCAAAACTGCTGCACTGTACCCAAAGAAATAAAATCCATCTGTTAATGCTGCAGAAGGACATTTGGGGAGATCACCACCCTGAGTGGTCAACACAGTTGCAGTGAATGAGGTCAATAAGAAGAGACTCAGAGGAATATGGCCCAAGCAGGTGAGGTAAATAGTGAGGGAAAGAGAAAAAAAATCACTCCCTTGATCAGGAATTCAGTTTCTAGCATGTAAAAATTAGATCAGTTTGTGCCAGTTTCAGGCACACAGAGCACGAGGCAGACACTAGAAGAACAGGCAGGAAAGCTTCTCTTTTAATTTTCTGACTCCATCTTTTATACATTTTGATTAGAAGGCAAAAGAATTGGTTACACAGGTTGCCACCTTTCTGATCTGGTTGGTGAACATCACCATCAATCATATTTCTCCTCTGGGAGGAGAAATATGTAAACAAAATAGATAAGTTTTAAATATATACATAGTTTACATGAAGCTGTGTGAGAATCTCCACTACAAACTGCAAACACTGAAAGCAGGAAAATTCAGGCCAACATCAGTTAACGAAAGAAATCTCAGGTTTTTGAAGGAAAACCTTCAAAACAGAAGGTTTGCTGTTTGCTTAGACCTAATTATTCAAAAAATTCAAATAAAACCCCTCCTTGTTTAGCCAGGGCTCTCTGACCTCCTTCTAGGAAATGTCCCCACAACATCCTGTAATTCAGTGCCATCAGCATTAGTTACCAGTTTCCACGTCACTGTGAGCCTGGAGGGATGGAGGGCAGGACCATAGAGGCAAAGACCTCACCCACAGCCAAGCAGACATTTTGCACCACTGGGATTTGTCCTTTGTGCCCCACAGCTTCTTTATTGCATTGCTGTGCTAGGAACTGCAATTTAATAGCATTGGTCTTGTCTGTGCTCTAATGAACACAATCTGATTACTGCCCTGCCACTGAGAGATTGAACCTGGCGCTGCTCACCTTTACCTCTGCCACTCATCATTAGCCAGCTAAAATGTTTTAATTGAAATAATGGCTCCAGACAATAAGGCCTGCAAGGCATGACAGATAAGGATTGTAAATAAAATAAAAAAAAAACAAGACAACAACAGCAACAAAAAAGCAAAACCAGTGCTGGCCCAGGGTCATGTGAGTTAAGGTGGTACAGGGCTGTTTTGTAATGTTCCTCACATTATGGAAAAGTTGAAGAATTTTGCTCTTGTGAAGAATACTCTGCCTTCAGTGTGAATGTGACCTTTTAACTTCTCAAATTTGGGCCATCTTAACAATGGTAATTTAAATATCTGACTCAATGTCAACAAAGAAAATTCAAAAATTATTGCTCAGAACCTAAAACCATGGTAGTGCTGGGCCAGTGTAAACTGTCACTCTTGGTCATGCCTTACACCTTCATGTCTAAACAGCAAAGTGAAAACTAGCAAAGAAACTCTTTTTTTGACTCAAGTATTTTGGCCATGGGGGGAGATACTCTGATTTCCTAAACTGTATCACCATGCTGTAATTAATGCCATTAAAATGAATGTCTCTCACCTAGAACATTACAGAGCTTAGGCAAACAACAAAATTACAGTTTCAGAAACCTCAAGGAGCGAAAAGAGACATTATCAACCTGACTATCTGCTTAAAATGTACATTTACTTAAAATATTTGTACAAAGGACCTAACATTTCTGCCTAAGATACAGCATTCTATGAGCAAATATAATTTATTTCTGTTGGCATTTCATTGTCTAGCCAAAGCAATGAGTTTTTCTGCCTGAGCTCTAATTCTGTTATTTTGTCACCGAGGTCAGTATGAGCATCCCCATGAGTTAATGGGACTTCACGGGACCATAAACTCTAGTCCCAGCTTTCTGTGATCTCTTCTCCCTGCAAGAGCTGCTGGATGATCCATCCACGGTGCAGGGAGCAACATTTATTAAGCATTTATTAAGTTCTCAAAACCAGAATTATGAACATTCAGCCTACACTTGTCCCAGGCACTGCAGCTGGTTAAGTGATACAGAACCTGGGCAGATATGAGTGAGATGACCAAAGTTGTGGGGTGTTAAGCTTAAGCCTGCCAAGCATGGTTTTTGAGTTTTTTTGTACCATTACATTTTTATTCTTTTAATTTTCCTAGTAAAGAACTGTTGTTCCTATTCCCATATCTCTGTCTGAAAGCCCCTTAATTTCAAAATTGTAATAATTCAGAGGGAGGGGGTTTACATTCTCCATTCCAAGGGAAGCTCCAGCTTTTCCCTGGCATATACCTCTCTTCCTAAACCAAGACAAAACTTCATATTGACAAAACTGGGCACTCCAGATTTTCAAAGGTTGAGTATTTGTAGTCTCAATTATTTACTGTGTTCTCTTCATTTAATGGACTTGTCATGAAGAGCCATGCCCACCTCACACTTTAAAAGTATGTCAGAAGTCTTCTTCTTGGCTTCAGTCAGGTGAAAAAAAAACAAACCCAAACACATTGTGCATATCCTTCGTTAAGGCTCCAGGATATACTGAAAAGTTAATATTAATTACAATATTAATAATGTAATTATTATTTATACTCCAATATTATCACACACCTTCAGTCCCAGGGCCTCCTTTACTTTAGGTCATCCCTTTCTGCTAGTTTACAATCTGGGCTGCCTCAAAACACAATAGACACAATAGAGGGCGGGGAAAAAAAGAGCAGAGAGAACTGCAAATGCTACAACAAACAGATCATAGCACTGGATCAAATAAAGCTGAGCACAGTGCACTGGCTGAGGGTCTATACAGGCAGTTTCCTAAAAGCATCCTTTTAGGCATTACAGTTATGAAGAGATCTACAAGCAAGTAAAATGCCAGCCAGATTTACTCTGAAGGATAGTTTTGCCTTCCATACAGCAATGTGGGAATAAAAAGGCTAAGCTGCATCTGGAAAATTTTGCAAAATTATGCAACAGTTGCCTCAGAAGAGAAATGCTTATCTGTTTTGCCAAGTCTTGCCAAGTGAAGAATTCATTTTTTTTAGTCCTCTGAGAAAAGTAAATGCTCAAAAAACATAATCAACTGGAAGAAGTGGACTTAAAAAATAAACAGTCTATCATTCTCATATCTTGACATTAAAGATTAACGTGTAGCTTCCCAGATTTCTCAATATCTAATGATTCACAGGTGTTCACCTAGGCCAGGCTGGGCAACAGCAAAGCCCACCAGACCTATCCTGTTCTCATTCCATGGCTATCCATGTTGCTTCACGTTTCAATTGATCTTCAGCTATTGATTTTCACACAAAGAGCACATAATTATTACAGATTTATACTGAGAACCTCTCAATGTCACTTCCAAACAGCCACACCCCAGAGAAACTTTTTGGAAATTCCTATCATCATCACAGCCCACACACACAAGTAGGTGTGTACACACACACCAGCTAAACTGTAAAGCCTACAAGGATTTGTGAATATTTTATTTATTTGAACAACTGAAAAATTAAGATGAAAGCCCAAACTATTCCTCAGGTGAGATACCAAAGGCTGAGAATGCACATGTCATCCAGAGAAGGCCAAAAGAGAACCACTAAATAAGATCACTTGTGACTTCCATCCATCTCTAAGTGCAGGCAGGAGGAAGTTTGAGTGAAACAGTTCATAAAAACATCACTGCTCTGAAAGAAAATATTCTACCACTAGAATTGTACCATTCTGATAGAATGTGTAGGGCTAAAAATGGTGAAGGAAGCATAGAAGAAAAGATAAATATTTAAAGTGGAAAATAAAAGCATTTACACCCTTTCCTGTCCTCATTTGTGCTCATTATTTAGCATAATTCACTGATTCAGCCTCTGGCCAAGCTACCTAATAAAAAATTAATTCATATTGGAACAAAAGAGGTATCTTGCTCCAATATTTAATACATTCAAACACAGATTTATCACTCAAGCAAAAATGAGCCCAGTTTACACTCAAGCTATCCTTGTAATCCAGGTAATCATGGTGCACAGTATGAACCTGCTGTTTGTTCAGCTGTTGCTGTGTGCAGTCAACTGAACAGACTCAATTCAATGTTTTATATATGAATTACACCATCAAGATAAAGACCAGCTGCCTGGGAGGGAGGAGGTTACAGGGGCATCTTTCCTCCCCACCCTCCTCAACTGCAGCTTTGTTGAAACTGAAAAGAGTGAAAAAGCTGAATAGTACAAAGCAATATCTGTAAGATGAGCAGGTTTAAAATTAATCAAAACTTCAGGGGACTTTGTAACCACCTGAAAAATAAAGTGCCAACAGAAGCCAGGTCACCACCATAACTTAATCTTTGCAAGATGCTCAAGCTTCTAATGAGCCACAGCCAGACTCTTCAGTGGTAAAAATTAGTGCATCTATGATTTATTTTGCCAGATGTGCCAGCTACTGGGAGTAACCCACAAGGTCTCAGACTTTCTAGACTAGACCACCCATTCTTCCAGGGATGGTTTTCACTTCACATTCCCCCATCCTATCCCTTGCTCTCCTTTCCCCTGCCCTCCTTTCCTCTACACAATCACACACAGACCCCCTACAAAATCCCAGTGTCCATCATTTCCTTGGGCAGCTCCCTGCTCTCCATCCACTGCTGCTGCTGCTCCTGATGCTGTTAAGAGCCCACAAAACCCACACAGCTGACTCCTGTGGGACTGTGGGTGACACAGGAGCATAGAAGCCTGCTCTTCCCATACATAATATTATCACTGTTTCTTGACTAGGTCAATGCAACTCCTCTCTGGCTTGACAGGCACCTTTCAGCACCTCTTTTATTACTAACTTATCCAGAACTCAGGGTCTTCCCAAATGAGACCCTCATGACCATTCTTCCTTCTCTTTCCTTCCAGCCCCAAACCAAATAACGGTTTGTGGAGAAAATACAGTTTTCCAAGTGACTTTATACTGGTTTTTCTTTATAGCAAGCTGTTTGAACAGAAAACTGACAAGACAGAGAAAGTCGTGCAAAACACAAGAGCATGGGTGGGTTATTTAGAAGAATGCAAGTCATTCATGGTTTAAACACCAATGGCCTGTAGTGCAGCCTCACTGACCACTGAAAACAGCCAAAAAAAAAAGTTAAACAAGAACAATGCAGCATTACAAAATTATAAACCTTAGACATTAATCAGTCCACAAGGAAAAAAACCCAGTGGATTAGATGAATGATCACATTTTGGCCATCCTTCAAGGCAGCAATAATAATAACATCTGACATAAGTTTACAAGGATGAAATAGGTTATCAGCCCAGAAGGAAAATCATGTTAAGTTCAAAAATGGCTATATAAAAATTAAATGACTGAAACTTTAATGAGATGAATGTAACTTCCTCAAGAAACCAAAGCCTGGCTGAAGCCCTGGAGTCCTGACCACAAAAAAGACAAGGACCTATTGCAGCAGGTCCAGAGGAGGCCCACAAAAGTGATCCAAGGGGTGGAACACCTTTCATATGACTAAAGGCTGAGAGAACTTGGGTGCTCCAGCCTGGAGAAGAGAGGGCTCTGGGAAGATCATAGAACAGCTTCCAGTGCCTAAAGAGGCTTATCAGAAAGATGAGGGTGAAATTCTTAGTAGGGCCTGTCACAATAAGACAAGGGATAGTGATTTTGGAATGAAAGAGGGTAGATTCAGATTAGATGTAAAGAAAGTAATTTCTTACCATGAGGATGGTGAAATGCTGGAATAGGTTGGACAGGAGAGGTGGTTGGAAACATTCAAGGACAGGGCTCTGAGCAACCTGATGTAGTTGAAGATGTCCCTGCTCATTGCAGGGCAGTTGGAATAGATGACCTTTAGAGATCCCTTCCAGCCCAAACTGTTCTATGACTACAATTCCTCAGGAATGATGATTGATTTTAGAATCACCCCCGAGTGCTTTTTAAGTACATCAAGACATATTCTCAGCAAAGGAAATCCAAAGGAACGTCTCCGATAATCTAGGGCTCTGCTCAGTAAACTTTTATAATCATGATAAACTTCACTGCTGTATCAGTGCACTCTGTGAAATAACTGCTGCAGAACAGAGACACAACACAAAGGCAAACAACTCCCATTTTGGGAAAGGGCAGCAAGACTGCATGGCTTTTTATCATGAAATAACACAACTATTTAATTACAGTTGTCAGTTGTGCTATGGAGAAGGAAACTGTGGCAGTGGGAAATGTGCCAAAATCCCCCAGATTATTTACATACAGAATAATAACTTCTGAAGAAGAAAAGCCTCCTGAATTGATTAAATTAAGCGTGAGGCCTAATTCATTGTCATTAGCTGCTGTGTAAGATATGTAAATACAGAGCAAACTCTCTGCTGGTTTACAATAATACAAGCAGCACTGGAAGTTTACCCCTGGGACTATCAGGGCTCTGTAAGCCCACATTTCCCAGGCTGCTACTTAGGCAGTGCAAACATGAATACACAGCTTTTTGGCAATCTCTCCAGCTTTAGATAAGACTACATACACACACCAGTTGATAAGAGTACCAACAGTATCCTTGTCAACACACTCCTGAGATCATCTTAGACAGCCTGAACACTCCAGGATGAAGCCAGAGCAGTGGGCTGCTCATCACAGCCACTGGGACCACAGGCACCAGTGTTTAACCCAGACCTGAGTCACTGCAGTGTCTGACACTGTGTTACCTGCTGGAGATTGACACTGATCACTCATTGCAGCAGGGGAAGCACAATGAGTTTCATTTCTCCAAAATAACTCCTGAACATGATGGTGCCAAGGAGTAAAACGAGCAAATCATGGTTCATAAGTAGGCAGAATGTGATCTTTTGGCAACCTCTTGATGCTACAAGAAAATGGAAGAAAGAGAAGCAGGCAAGGAGAAAAGAGAGGATGGACATAGAGGATGCAGGTGCACATCTGTGGTCAAGATGACCAAAAAATAATCTTTAACTGTGCTTTCATGAAAGGAAGAAGGGTGCAAAATTTAAATACTTACTCTTTCCATGTCACTACCTTTGATCAGGGAAATAAAGTTTCCCAAGACAACAAACTGTCAGTGTCCGTGTAAAAAAATAGTGCAGAACACCACACACTTGATCTGAACCAGCTTCCTAATGTAGACAAACACCAATCCTCACCTTCAGTGTGATTAGGTTCTAGTCAAGTGCTAGATTAAACTCTGACAATTCTCACCAAATAAAAGCAGCCCTGCAGGTGGCTGTCCAAGCAAACAATGCAAAGAACTTGCTTACAAAGAGCTTTCAGTCTCTCCTGTTTCAAATCTTGTTTGTCAAAAAAAAAAAAAAAAAAAAAAATCAATTCAGCAGTACAGATAAGAAATCCTGTGGACTTTTCAGTTCATAACTTTAACACTAACTGCTGCACATAAACTTTGGTTCCCTACCAGTTATTTCCCATAATACCTTAACATATTTCCCATAACCGACATAACAGCAATTTCTTTCCCAAAGTTTTGCCATTCTAACTTACCTTTTTTCTTCTTCCATAGTAGTTTTCACATTTTCCTGAACAGACTGAATGAACTTTCCCTAACAACACCCTTTCATAATGGTTAAATAAGCTAATGAAAAACCTTTCCTTAATGATGCATCACCCTGAGCCTTGTGAGATGAGATGGCTCCTGCAGATAGACTGGAAAGCTTCTTATCAAATCAACTCTCAGACCAATTAGGAGGTCTCAGACAGTGAATTACAAGAGCTGGCCCTGCTGCCTAGGCTACCAAACTATTTCACAACATTATGCAGCTGCCTTCTGTTCTGTTTACTGTGCATTGCCAAGTTTTTGTTGTTTTTTTTTTTCAATGTGAAATGTCTAGAAGTCAAATGCAGCTTCCACCTAACTGGCTCATACTGCTTTAGCCATGAGAGTGGTTGGGTACAAAAGGAATAACTTCCTGCTGTCAGATATGGAGACAGGTGACTGAAAATGTGAACCAAGAGCTTCATCATGACAACTGACAGGAAAATGTCCTGGATTCCCTTTGCCAGAGTGCCTCCCAGAGAGGGTGACATTCCCTGGAGAGGGTCAGAGTCCTCCCACAGACCGATCCGTTCGGGTTCATCACAAGCAGCTATTTCATCCACGCCCTCAGTTTGGTTTTGTGGGGTTTTTCTTCTCCAAATGGACATCTAGCATAGGACTCCCAGACTACTAACATTGTCCAAAAACATCCTCTTGTTTGGTAAACCATCTTTTCAGTGGAGGAGTATTGAGACATTGTAATTTACTAGCAGAGGGCAAAAAGAAACAAGTAACTACTGAATATTTTTTTTCATTTATAGTTTTCTTACATGTCCCAGATTTCTTTTAAAAAATCTATTTTGCCCTCTGCATCAATCTATTTTTAAACAGAATACCATCATTCAACAGCCCTCAAAACACCAGGTCTGTTTTGGGATGTTTTGTTTTTGTTTTTATTTTTAAAGTATCTTGACAGTGGTTCACAGATGCAGTGAGAGCTATTGTAATTATACAGCACATTAAATTGTCACACAAATTAAAAGTGAGGCTTAAGAAGAGTAGAGAGCACAGTGGCATCTCAATAATGCAAGAATAGGTATGCAAATATTTTTAAAACCCAACATAACAATAGAATTACTTTATCTTACAGTATGTTTTGGTTCTAAACTTACAGGAACATGACAGGTTGCTTGTGAACAGCAAAACACCAAGCATACTTCAAATAACACTATAATTAAGGAAAGACTTCACCTTTAAGGAAAAAAAATCAATTAACCTCACTTTGATTATAAAATCTGTGCACTAGAGATGTAAGAATAGCATTTGCTTAAGTAGAAGAGGCATAAGATTAGGATAAATTTTGGTAATTTACTTGAAAACAAAACAAGGAAAGTAGTTCCCAAGGCAAAAGCAGGGGCAGGAAGACATTTTTGAAAACAAAAGGAGAAAGTCCAAACAAAATCTCTGAACAGATTTCAAGATTTTATTTGAAGTCATTGGTGTCCCAATAAAGACAAACAAGTTTGATGATGTAACTTTATAGTTCTCATAGTTGTTTTGACCCTCATGCTGCAGGAGCTCCTCAAAGTAAAAGAGAGGACTCAAAGCAAAAAGAAGAACCTGTCACATGCACATTCCAGCTCCAAGAGTGTCTGTTATGCTTCTGATCTAAATATTCTTTAGTGCATGCATACTGCATGCAATGTGTGGCTAAGCCTCTTCATACATGCTTTTTGACTCTGGGAAATTTTCTTTCAAAATAGTTCTTTTTAATTTGCATCATTTGCAAAAGAATTTCAAAGATTTTTGCTGAAGTTTTGCCCATAGAACAGAATCCAGCCTGAGCAAATCCTCCTGTTCCTCAAAGGTCTTCATTATCATCAATACTATTGAGATGACCTGACACCTACAGAAAAGCCACAGACCATTACTTTG
Organism: Argya squamiceps; assembly: GCA_037834095.1. Lineage (NCBI taxonomy): Eukaryota > Metazoa > Chordata > Aves > Passeriformes > Leiothrichidae > Argya > Argya squamiceps. The sequence continues at coordinate 109,126,485 of JBBMKD010000001.1, forward strand.
ACTTGAAAGAAATGCAGAATAATTTTGACTAGATTTCCATTACATAAAATTTATATTGGCCAGTTCCTTAGTTTTATTCCTCCCTTTTATCAAACCTGCAATATAGTACACTTAAAATGATTCAGCAAAGAAAAGTGGCATCTTCAGATAAACAGAGACTGCCAGGGTTGTGAAGGCCTCGGCACTGTTATTTCATTATCAGGTTTTCACTCTTTAAATTTTAGATAAATCTGGATAAAAACATCTGGATAAAAAGCTGGGCAGAGCTGCTGCCAAAGAGGGTGTGAGCCTGCAAATGGACAGCTTGCTTCACCTAACCTAAAGAAATAAACAGAAAGGAGATAGCCAAGTGGCAGCTCTGTGACACTTGTTTGTTTGCATCCTCCTGCTGGCACAGCAGGTCTTTGTTTGCTTTGCAATTACCTGCTTAGCTGAGGGCTGGAGTGGGTGACACGAGCACACCTCAGTGTGACAGACAAGAGTCTTCTGCTGTTTTTACAGGCAGCAACCACAGAGCCTCAGTCAGAAAAGCCTCAGGCAGCTCAAAACAGAGACTTTCTGAAGGAACACACACCAGTTGTGGAGCAGCAAACCCAGTCTCCAAGGAGTGCCTCATTTTAAAAATCCTACACTTCACTCTCTGGTGGACAGGAGAAGAGATCTCTGCAGCAGCTGGGCATGTTAGCAGGGGTTTTAAATCAGTGCAAGGAGATCTAAAACCATGGTTTCATCACCTGGTTGCAAGTTCAATGATTTACAGCCAAGTGTGAATCAGAGGTGAAGCAGGAGCTGCACGGAACAGCTAAAGGAAAGTGACTAGAGAGGGATACTTAGTCAACAGCAATTTTTGTGCCTGTATATTTTTCCAAATTTCATGGGAAGACAGGAGGAAAGTTGTTACAGCATGACACAGGAGCATTTTGGTGGGTATTTAGTGTAAAGAGCAGTAAATAGAAAACTGGTTCCCCCCTGTCACTTCCTGCTGTCTACAGGTGGCAAAGAGCAAAGCAAGCACAGGATTTACCACAGCTTAGCACTGCTCCTCTGTTCTGATGCTCTTCCAGAAAACCTGAGTGGGCTGTGCAGGCCTGCCACGAAAATATTCCCATGGCAACCACAAATAACAAGGGTAGTTTAAAAGCTGTTACACTGACTCTCACTCCAACTCGTTCAACAGAGGGAATGTAGCACTATTGCTGTACAAAACCATGCCTCTGGAAATGTTTTTGTTTACAAAAGACATGAACAGACATCTACCACGGGCTGATTGCTTTAATTGAGTTTCACTGTGACACACGGTGTAAGTTAAAAATTAGCCATAACACTGTGTTCAGAATCCACTGTGCTTTATAGAAAAGCAATGGTTAATTTTTGCTGTTTGTCTAAACATACTTGAAACATTCCAACATTATTCAGCAGTTTGTTATCAGAGAATCATCCTTAGGGAATAATGCCTATGATTTTGTCTCTGCATTTTTTATATCATTCAAACTGCATGCTACACACCTTAACATGATGGTTAAACAGATATCTAGAATTATATGTAAGTAAATAGTGGAAATTAAAAGCCACATGAAAAACGGATGGACAAAATCACATTTTGTAACAGATCTCAAGTAATTGCGGTTTGGCAGGAGATACTGCTCTGATCTGTGGGTGTGTGCACAATATCATGCTCTGAGGAGGTCACCACATGGGACAGGAGCTATCACTCCATACCTCCCAGTGCTAAGGAGCCAAAAAGCAGCTGTTTGATATGCCAAAGGCACAGGGGGAAAAAAATCTACTGCCCATGCAGAATTTATTTGGTACATGTATCTCAGAACAAAATGCACAGGAGAGAGATTCACTGTGGGCAGGCACAGAGGTCATCCAGCCCAGACTGGGCTAAAACCAGCTGATTATCACTCAAGTGCAAGAAGGCTCCAGGCCTCCAGTGCTGTCTGTCCATTCTGCCATGCTGCTCATGCTCTCAAACCCATACCTGAGCTGAAAGGGGAGCTAGAAACTTCCTATTCATCCAGGTGATTTCAGGCATTTTTCCTTTATGCCACTACCTGCTCTGAACAAAAGGCAGCCAAGGATTCAAATTAATCACATGTGACTGAGGGCCTCTGCCTAACACCCCTGGACTGGGTGCAGAGTGCTTCTAGTCTCGCTTGTCCAAAAAATCCAGGGGTACTGGAAGAATTGCACAGATTCAAGGGATGCCAGGACTGAACAGTGGAAGAACCAGAAAAATAAAATGTAAATCAATAAAATAAAACCGAATTTTAAAAAAAATAGTAAGATGAAATATAGCAGTAAAAATAAATCATAATGGATATAAACGATAATGAAAATAAATTACAGAAAAATAATTAATAATGGAAATAACTAATAATGGAAATAACGAATGATAAAAATAAAGAATAATAAGAATAAAGAATGATAAAAATAAAGAATTATAAGAATAAAGAATAATAAGAATAAAGAATAGTAAAAATAAAGAATAATAAAACCAATGATAAAGCAAATTATAAAATAAAAATAACTAAAAATAACACTACAATCCAAATTATTAATAGCTTATAATAATAAAATACTGCCTGCACCGTACGGCACTCGGCCCGAATGATGGGGTCGTGCTCAGTCGGCTTTCCCGAGCCGCTGGGCTTGCGCTCGCCGCGGCTGCCCCGCTC
>JBBMKD010000001.1:109129172-109145874 GCA_037834095.1 Argya squamiceps
CCGTCCCGGCGGCACCGCCGCCCCCCGCACCCACCTGAGATGCCGCCCCCGACCACGACCACGTCGTATCTCTCGGCCATGGCGCTGCCGCGCTCCGGGGCTCGCTGCTCCCGCGGCTCTGGCCGGGCTGCGCCGCGCCCGCCCCGCCCCGGCACCGCCCCCGCTGCGGGACCCGGCCGGGACCTGCTGCTGCTGCTGCTGGGCGCTGTCGCACGGCCGGGGACAGGCGCGGGGATGGGGTTCTCCTGCCTCCCGCAAGGGCTGGGCAGGGAATTTGCCCCTGGTTGAGCAGCGCGGCCCCCAAGGCGCGGCAGTCTGGGGTTCTCTGCTTGTTGATGGTGGAATCTGCTCCTGCTCCCTCTGCAGACAACCCGGGGCTGCCAGAGGGGATGTATGGCTGCCGAGGTAGGGATTCTGGAGGACGAGCGTGAGTTTTCCTTGTGACAGCCCCCCGAAATAAGGATCGGCAGCTGGCACCAGCTGCAGGTTGTGCTGTGTGACAGTGACATGTGTCAGTGCTCCTCCAGAGTGGCCTCCAAACACAGAGCTGTGTGTGAGACCCCCAAGAGACCCACCCACAGGGCGAAGACTGGCTCGTCCAGAGGTGACAGTGTCATCAAATCTACAGGGATGCTTTGGGCTTGTCCCCTACACACCCAGCAGGGCCTTCATTGCTCGGGTTTCTACTTCACTGTGAGGGTGGCACCAGGAAGAGCAGCTTTGGGGATGGGAAAAGCATGGAAATGTTTGGTCTGGTGTATCTGTATGGATCCCACCCGTGACAGTTCTGCCTTCTTTTTGTCTGCCAAGGTCAGGATGAATAATACACGGGAAACATGGATTTTGAGTTTGGACTTGGATGTTTATTGTTTCTTATCTCTTTGCAGACTCATGAGCTGTGAGCTCTAACTAGCAAGTTAGAGAAATGAGGTAAGGTGGAGTGCTTCTAACTCTTTCCAAGGTCTTTTAAGTGCTCATTACCCAGTAACAAGATGACACCTATATTATTTATATTTCTGACCCAATTATGACCACCCAAGGCCCGCAATGCTGACCTTTTTCACCCAATTACAGAAAACCACCCAAATGCATGAAGAAGAATGAAGAAAAAGGTGAAGAAGGACTCAGACAATGCCCAAAGTCCTGACTCGCACACATTGCTATATACTAAAATCTTAAATCTGAGTTTTTCACCCTGTGAGATCACACAATAGTATTCAAACTACACACCCACAACCCCAGTGCTAACGCTGAATCTTGGGAGAGTGTTCCAAGGCCTCAAGTCAAATGTGGTGCTTGCTTGAGGGTAGCACCTTTTAGCACAGAAAGCCTGAAATTTCAGCCTCCAGGGTTCCAGCACCCACGCAGCAGTCATGTCAGGCATACCTGACCTCCCACACTCAGGAGGCTCAAGGCAGAAGGTCCCCAGCTCCAAGACATCATCTGAGCCAAAGACACTTGTTCAGTCTCTGTAATTCTCCATTTCCTGGAGCTGTTCATTGGAACAAGCAGGCCATGAGAGTCTGGAGAGGGTTCCCTGTCCCTCTTCCATCATACTTCAAGTGAGAGTTTATGGGGTTCAGAGACAGGGGCATCTCTGATGGAAGTCACAAATATTGATTACAATGTGTACAGTCCTGCATTTTTAGGCAAAATGGGAGGGAAGAAAATTAAAGGGCCAAGAAATAGAATAAAAATAGAAATACATATTCATACTCTGATTAGAAGAATCTTTCTGATTAAATTAAACTCCAAGACCTCTTTATCCCGAGAGAGACCCAATTATGAAATTATCAGAGATAATGGTTGCAGAGATATTTCAAATCCCATATGAAACACTGAAAATTGAGAAGGCTATTCCAAAAGCAGAAGTGGATAATTTTATGGACTCTTGACAAGGGTAGGTATGGTTATATTTATGTAATTAATGCTCCTAATGTTCCCAATAAATAACACTTATTTCTGGGATTCTTTTGGCTCCTATTTTTCTCTTGTGGCTCTAAGAATTAATATATTTATTTTTTTTTTTTTTTAATGTGAATGTTTGAAACACAAGGCTGTGTTGCCTGCATTTTAGGGTATGTGGTTCACACCCTGGAGTCACATGAAGGTCCATGGGGGTGTTGGAGGGCACAAAGCCCTAAAAGGGCTCCTGTTAACATACGACAGAGCCAACATCTGTGTCATTAAGTCTGTTTCTCTATGTTCATGGACACACTGTATAATCCTGCTAGTGAATAAATCTAGCACTGTCTAGAGCAGGCCAAACGTCTCCCAAAGCCAGGTTGGTGGGTTTTCCCTCCTCTCTCCTGCAATAATTCTGGTTCAAAGATTCATTTTTTTTCATCTAGTAGCCTCTGCTTCTGAAATGTTCTCACCATGTGTGATGGTAACCCCAGCCAATACAAAAACTAGCACACCATGGTGCATTTAAACAGGTTCTGTATTCCCCTCCTTGCTCTTCTGTTTGCAATGTTGTGATGATTGTCAAGCACTTTAGGATCCTCAGATATTGGGATACACATTTGCTGATCCTAATAATGATTTTATACACAGGTCCCAGTTCAAAAGTATTTTTTTTTTGGTCTAGAACCCTCACATCTAATCACATTAAGATTCACTTTCTGGTTTTTTATGGTCCCATTACTTCTCTCATCTCATGTGGTTCTAACTAATTAAATAGATAAAGTGTGTTCTGCCTGTGGATTTTGGAACGTTATCCTTTGAATGCATGATGTTAAAAGCAGAGCAAACTTTCTGTGGAAACACAGCAGCTGAGAGCCTCCATGTTTTCTCACCTCAGACTAGAGCTTGTCTGAGATAAAATACATTGTTTTCATACATTTTCTTAGGCTCTCTGACATTGTGGCAATGAAATGGCATAATAGCTGTGCTGTCTGGTAGAAAATGTACTGACAGCCATGGACTAAATTTTGAGGACTTAGTGAAAAGTTGATGGAGTAGGAGTCAAAGATCTCCAAATTTACAAAGTCTAAGAGGTAGAATTTAGGCACATGATTCATCACTCTCTGGTCAGTGTCTGGTAAAACCACTATGCAGCTTTTTAAAGTACATATCCTCTCAGTTTCTGCTCCTTAAATAGTAGTGCATTTTAAAAGAGCAGTTTTTCATTGTTTGTTATGAGTTACAGTTGTTCTTCAACATGTTCAGGGGGAAAGTCTCTTCTTCAGGACAAGCTGGTTCACATCTCTGAAGTTTCCTGCTGGCAAGTGAATGGATGTTACCATCACCTCTAGTCAAAGGATCAGAATGGGTTCCTCTGTTACCTGCAGACTTTATCAGCACCTGCTTCAGGTGCAGGGCTGTGATTGAAGCCAGGGATTCTTCTAAATTCCTGGTCTGAATGCAAACTCAGGTCCCTGTCAGTGACCCCTGGGTGTTCATCCTCCTCCCACCTTTTTCCACCACTGTCCTGGCTTGCCCTGGGGCTTGGTGCTTTCAGGCACCCAGTGAATCTGGTGCTTGCACTTCACCCCTGGTGGAGAATCCCTCAAAGGAGGGGTGAACTTGGCTTGGCAGTTCCCTAAGCTGTGACCAGGCCATGCTCTTCTCCTGCCTAGTGCCTTTGTGCTTGCTGAATGCTGATGCTGCAGAAGACAGGCAGATTTAAATACATTCCTAAACATAGATTTTACACTGTTTCAAACGTCCCTCATGCAAGTGCAGAAATTGTGAAAGCACATCAGTGCTTTTGAAATACTGCACAATTAAATGAGCATAAGCTGCATGCCAGGATTTCCACTGGCGAAAACTGCTGCAAGTTGTCTCAGCAGGTTGTCCAGTCTTTCCCTGAACTCTACAGTGGCATCAGCCATGACTGAAATATATCTTGATTAGCAGTGAATATTAACTGGAGAGGTAAATGTTAATAGCCAAGAGTTTTAATCCAACATACACAGTCTGACATTCATCTAGAGCTAATAAGCAAAAATTGAATATTTTATCAATCAGATTGCATTCAAAGTAGGACTGATCATTAAATGTAAAACCTACAAGATTAGGCCTGTTAGTAGAAGCAACGAGTGAATATAAACATTCACATTCTGAGCACACACAGAGCCACAGCATGAGAACAGAACATGGCTCTGAGTGCCACAGTGCAGCCAGGGCTGTAGCTGCCTGGGGATGGGGCCCAGGCCTGTCCCATCCCCAGGCAGGAGCAGCACCCAAAATTAGGTCCCTACTGATGCCAAAATTACTTAATACAAGTGCACAGATTTTTAGAACAAAATAATTTTCACTTTCTTATTATTATCATCTGTGTGGACTTAAGGATCTTCCTGGTCAAAAGGGTACAGAGGCAGCCTCCCATTCAGTGGAGGGAGGCCATGTAGGCTCTAACACAACAAAAAGTCAGTCACATGTCCCCTTGTTAGATCTCACAGAGAAGCCATTCACCAAGACTGCTTGTGTAATGAAACCCCAAGAAGCAGTGGAAGAAAACTGATGTGATGTCTCAAAGCATTCCAGCTATCTTACTTCATAGTCTCTGCTTTCCTTTCCATCTGTTTCTCCTAATGAGCCCACTTTTACAAATCTGTGACTGGTGCAACCACCATTCTGATGGAAGGATTAAAAGCAATAATGGTAATCATGCAAATATAAGAATACTTACTAATATAACCAACAAAGAGAAAGCAGGGGAAAACCCTTAAGCTAACATAAATTAATTCCCCAATGTCAAGCTGATCCTGGCACTGTGCTAATATTTTCCTGACGATAACCTACAGTTCAGGCTGATCCAATTTCCTATTGCTTCTCCTGTTTTGCAAAATTTTCCTCCAAAAGAAATCCATTTTCAGGTTTGTGGTGGTGCTCACTATTGTTATTGCCATGAATACCTGCATGCAGATGTGCTTGGCACTGCCATGGCATCTGTGGTGTGGACTTGTGCCAATTTCTAAAGACACTTTGCATTTGTTCACGGGCAGTGTCAGTTCCTGCCATGCAGAATTCCTGGGGGATGGGTCCACAAGTCACAGGCAAGGATAATGGCAGAATGGAAAGCAAGGCTTTATGTAGATGTAAAGGAGTTAGAAAAGCTGAAGTGCCTTAGAAAGTACCATATTGCTGCTTCAGACAGAGACAGACTTAAGGACAGACTTAATCAAAGGGTGTTGCTCAAAAATAATCTATGCTTTTAAAGTAGTGGCCAGAAGAGATGTTCTGAACTGAAAACCAATAGTCTTTCCTATGTAATACCCATTTTTTTACTGACCCTTGTTTAGAATCTATTTGAGCTCGGTTTTTTTTCTCTTGAACTAGATGAGCAAAAGCTAAAGATGCCAAGCAGATGAGAACAGTGAAATTCCATCTCCTACCTCTAAACAGACCGTGTCCTGTGCAAATGCACTGGCATACCTCAGAACACATGAGAAATCAAACACTTTCAATCCTTTAACAAAAAATCTGCCGTGTCCTTCACCAATAACCTAATCTGAAGAGTTTGTGAAGAGACAAGCTATGCCTCTCACTCATGCCAAATATTTTCATGTGAATAATGGCTGGTGACATTTTATTTTCTCTTGATCATGATGGTCCTGCTGCTTTGCATCTATGGAAGTCACAGCACACTGTTTCCATCTGTCACTTAAAAGATAGCCCCCTTCCAGTCTGTCCACTACCAGCCTTCATTATTAATTCATTGCTGATTTATTTCACCTTTATGTGAGCCAAAAGAAGCTCCTAGGTTAGGATTCCTTTGGTTCCTCATTCTCTTTATCTTTCCCCCCTATATTTCTTCTATCACTATCTAATTTTTAGCTGTGGTGAAATAACCCATCATCAGTAGCAAACCTGATGTTATCTTGAAGGAAAAAACATACAGGAAGATATTCCAGAAGCTCCTACAGTGCAAACTTGGGAAAGAATTAAAGTAATGAACAACAGGACACAGGCTATCATGTATTGATAAGGAGGTTATTGTGCATGTATTAGGTATTGCAGTGTGTGTACATGGTAATGCTGCTGTAACTAGTGGGGGGATGTTGTTCCCTGCACGACAGTCCAAGATGGCCCTGTATAAATTGGAATGGCTTCAGTGAAGAGCCCTGAAAATAACTGATAGATTAGGAAATATGCTTGCTAGGGAAAAATCCAAATTTAAAGAGGAGAAGATTAAGAGGCTATCATTTCTACAGGTGGGATTCATTTCTTTTTATGCTGCTCATCTGCACTGGCTCTCAAGATCCCTTCTCTGGGCCATGGGAGGGACAGGTAGTTCTAGAGAAGGATTTATGCTGTACTAGAGTAGTTAATCTAATCAGGCAGGACAAGTTTCCTCCTGAGATTCCTGGCACTCTCAAAGGACACCTTTATAGACACCCAATAGACTTGGGCCAAATAAACTTCCAGATGATTACAACCAGTGAACTCAGTCCCACCCCAGGTATGTGTTTAGAGAACGAAGAGCTACTCATGCAGTTCTCCAGTGAAGGTGACAGAAGTGCTAACCAATACTTCTAACCCAGGACAAAGAGAGAAATCAACACAAAACTTCCCTGGAAACTTACCACTGGGTTTATTTTGTACAGGATCTTTGTTCCTGAGAAGCAGCAGGACGCTGTGAGTTCAAGGTGAGCTCCTTTCTCCTCCAGGAAGGTTGAGACTACCTTGCAAAGATTGGTGTTGTCCTGCTCATCCTCAGTGTCCCTCAGTGCCCTGGGACAAAGCTGAAACACCTTCCTGGCTGGGCACAAAAGTTGGGGCCTTGCACATTTTTAATGTCATTGCACAGATTTTATGCACCCACACAGACACAAGCAACATGAGCTGTGTGCTGGGCCAGAATCAAGTTTTTCTCTTATAATTGCCCTTTGCACTTTGTGTTTTCTAAATACTCAAAATCACAGCATTGCCAAATGCTGCTTTTATTCCAAATATTTTTGTGCTAAATTTTCTGAGGTCAGGGCTTGATCCCATTCTCTGAGGCTTGGTTTAGATTTTCCGTGCACATGTTATTTTTTTTTAATTGATATACAATTTTCATTATTTTCACACCTAAACTTCGTCCAAAATCTTTAATTACCCTATAAATTCCAAAGTCCTGCCCCTCATCAATTTTTTCTTGTATACTTCTTCCTTTAACTCATTTCCATAAACACAAACCTCCTCTAAACAATTTAAAAATTGCATATGTATCCTCTTACTAGATGTACAGTAGTTTAAAATCCATAGGATCTGGATCTGACAGTGAGGAGGGCTTTTCATATTCATGCTGTTTTTAGTCTCAGAGTATTTAGGGCTATCTTTTCTTAGTGTCTTTCATTTTGTTGGTGTCTCCTTTTGAAGTGCTTGGTTATTTTGATAAGCTCAACTTGCAAAGATGCTTTGTTTATGTTAGCATTTCTGTGTTGGGCAGCTAGGATCACAAATAAATCTTTGTTTTCTGCAAAATGAGGCTGCTGTATTCATTTTATGTTTACACATCTCCTGTTGAAGCCAATCTTCTAGTTTCAAGATAATAAAGGTTAGATACATCAGAATTTTAACTACTGTCCCATACAGACATTGAGCAATAGTTTTCAAATTGAAATATTATTCAATCTTGTATCACATTTCTCTGATCAGTATTTTGGTTTCATGTGGTAGCCAGCACATAGTTGCTGTTACTGTGCTTTTTATTTTACGAATAGCAGATTTTGGAGGATATCACTACCAAACAGGGTATTTTAAAGTGCTGCTACTTTATAAATGTGATCAAGCAGCCAGACAGCATCAGGGCCCCTTGTTTTGTCCCTTTCCTCAGCTCAGGGATGTATAGTTTCTTGTTGCTGGTGACTGCATTGAATGGAATTGCCAGGGCCAAGGGCAACTTTGACTATTTTACCTCATCTGGTCCTGGCTCTATCTTCATGAACTAGATCCTTCAGCCGGAATATCACCTAGAATCTAGAATATCACCTAGAATTTCCAGTATCAACCCCCTAAGTTGCAATGTGAAAACAGAAGCTTGTCATGCTCAAATACCTGCCCCTACTGTCTGCAGGCTTGGGAGAAGGATTGCAGTGATCCAGTCTTCTGAAAATTGTCATTTCATGGCAGATGGAAAAAAAAAAAAAAAAAAAAAAAAAAATCCAGGTGAGCCTTCTGCATTTCCTCGGTTGGGATTAAAGTGTTGGTCCTGAGCCATTGTGTGCATTTTTCTGTTTGACTCCTTTCTGCATGCAGGGGCCATTGCTTTCCCTCATGCCTGTCTAGGGAATGGTTGATACCTGGTGGGGATGTGTCAGGCGTTTGTAAATCTTGGTGTGCAGGCACTTGGCAGTAGGGTACTCTGCAGGACTATTTCCATCCACTTTCCTAGTTCAGAGACTGTTTTATGTTAAATCGCAGAATTGTAGAATATTCTGAGCTGGAAGAGACCCACAAGGATCATCAAAGTCCAACTCCTGGCCCTGCATAAAACAGCCCATCATGTGCCTGAGAGTGTTGTCTATTGTTCCATCAAAGCTCCAAATGATGCCCTGGGATCAGATCATGCACTGATTTGGGTCTGTACTCTTTTTGAGGTCTTGCCTGCTTCCCTAACATCCTTTTGGTCTGTCTTGGTTTGCATTATTTACTTCTGGTTCCACATTATTGACATTCTCTCCTTTTGTTATGTGAGCCTGAACCCCTTCAGTCTTTACTCCCATTCCCTGTATGTATCTGCAACACATGCACAGTGGTTGGGAAAACTGCATTTTTGTCAGAAAACTGCCAGAAAAATGGCATTTTTCTGAGAAGAGTGACTCTCCTTACTGCTCTTGTACTTGTGGTTTGTTCAGCTGAGGCGCAATTCACCCACTCTTTTTAGTTTGGAGATAGATCACAAAGTAAGTTTCATTGTTTGGATGTTTTTAGTCTTGCAGATTGTGGTGGGAGGGGTGCGTTTGTCTGCAGCTTCTGCCACATATTTTTGCTTGGCATGTTGCTGATCACTGATGTGTTTTGCAATCTCGTTCTGGTCAGGATTCACTGGAGCGATTCCTGCTGGTGTCAGGGACTGCTTTCTGAAAGCCTCTGTTACAGTTTTTATTGCTATTCTAAAACAGTTGGGTGTGGAAAAAAACTGTTTTGCTTTTCAAGGCATGATTTTAAATGAAAAGAACCTTAACATGTGCAAACAAACAGACATTTGTCCAAGTCACTGTTCTTTCTGGAACTGGTACCTGTTCAGAAATACCTAGAAAAAGGTGCAAGAAATATCTCATCTGATAATTATTTGACAATTAAATATGACTTTTAATCTATGTCAGTCAAGTGAAGCAATTGAAGCAGTTCTGTCAGTCAAGTCTTCTGAATTCACAGACACAAATGCCTTAGCACTGAGATAAGATTTTAATAAGCCAAGTGTATTTGCATACTTTCATACTTGAAGAATGTGTATAGACAACACCAGAAAGAACTGGCCTTTTGAATATTGGTTAGTGGTTTCAAATACCTTGAGTTCATTAGAAAAGTCAGCATTTCACCTGGGATTGACTGACCAATGAAAATAGTAGACATAAGCAAAGTAAACACACTATGATTAATTAGTAAATGCATGTGGTATTTTGTATTTCTGAAAAAAAAATCCTGACATTTTCATGCGAGGCTCTGGGATTGTACATTATGTAACCACAAGGCTTGCTTAATGAAGGAAGGTATTCTGAATTGAGATACTTTGATGTGCCTGTATCTTTCAAACTAAAATAACCACATTCCAATGAACACTGGCTTTTACTACGTTATAAAATATCATTCCCTTGAGAAGCAGGTATAGCTTTCCCCCTGAGCCAGGTGTTGCACAGCATGGAATAGCACAGGCCTGGAGGTCACTATGCATAAAACCCTCTTCTAGGTTCAGCACCCCTGCAAACTGTGTTGCAGAGCTGGCCTGGCCAGTAGTGCCTGTGTTTACTTGACCTGATTAAAAGGTCAGAGAAAAATTGACCTTTAAACCCAGGCAGGCTTCATATCAGCTCAGTGTTGGTGGAGGGCCATGCCTTAAACCACAACAGACTCCTTCCAGGGAACTCTGTTCTGCCCTAAAGTCTGACTTTTCTCTCCCAAGTTATTGTCTGGAATTTTCCATAGCTGGTTCCACTTGGTGCAATTATTTGTAAACTGTGACCCTGCCTTCTAAACTGGATTGTGAAATTTTGTTGTCTAGTTGTCATCTAGTGGTGTTAGGGCAGTGCTGCTGAGCCTACATCCACAGTGGTTTGCTGTTCCTGAGGAAGAGGTGGCAGATGTACAGGACCTTGGCAGTGAGCAGCACACAGAGTGATGCAGGTAAAGCTGACATGAAAGACTTTATGGTGGCAGGAACACAAATACTGGCAACCTCTGCAGGTACTGTAGAGGTAGTGACATTTAATTGATCCAGATGTGGAATATTGGCATGACAGCTGTTCAATGCTGATTGATTTCTTCACCAGGAATAGCTGTACTTTGTCTTCCCTCCCCTCTGAAATGCATTGATGAAAACAGCTTAAGCAAGGTGTCCTGTGCTCCAGATGAGATTTGACCTGAGAATTCCGACTGCAGAAACAGGCATGGCATCTGTGAATAGGACATGCTCTAATAATGCCAAGAACAGGAGGAGGGAAATTTAAGGTCCCTCTCAACCCAAACCATTCTATGATTCCACAGACCCTGGGCACTGTTCCTCTGTGGATAATCTTCCAGGTAAGCAGTAAATCTTATATGGCCAGGGCACTTACTTTTGGATTTGAGCACCTTTTTAAATTTGGTGACATTGAAACGTGTTTCTGAGGTTTATATTTTAAGATGGCATTATACATTCATGATAATTCTTCCCCAAATGACCAAGGCTAGATAATCATAGAATTGTTTACGTTGACCTCTTATGATCATCAAGTCCAGCTGGTTTTATGCTGTAATAGACAGGAACTGTATCATTTCTAAAAAAGAGTTTCTGACATTCATAGCCTGTCTACATCATTTCACCAACTGTAAAGTGCACCCTGAACATGGACCTGATAATGGTGTTTCCTATGAAATAATAAGCCACCAAATAATCTCATTATGAATTCTGAAGGCTCTTGCCCTGGCCAGGGGAATCTCCACTCCTGCCCCTGGCACAGGGAGCACTGCCCACGGGTCAGGTGAGGTGATCCCCCAGGAGAGGTGCCTGAGCTCTGAAGGAAAGGAAAGGAAGACAGGAGTGATGGTGACTTTCCTTTCGTTGGGATTCACCCGTCTTCACTTAACCTTGGCTCTTTGCCTTTAGCAGAGACTCCAGTCACCCCACAGGGCTGCCCTGGGAGTGTAGCTCCATGTGCCTGTTCTCTATGGAACCAGCATTTGCCCTTTGTTTTTTTTTTTTCTTTGTAGTTCCCTATGCTCACCACTACCTTCTCCCCTCAAAATATTTTCTCTTGGACTGTTTTGTGATGTTTCAAAACACCTTTTCCCCTGCTTTTTGACCAACCCCTTTCCTGGAATAGTCTGCCCGGGGAGGTGGTGGAGTCACCATCCCTGGATGTGTTTAAAAAGAGACTGGATGTGGCACTTGATGCCATGATCTAGTTGAGGTGTTAGGGCTGGGTTGGATTCGATGATATTGAAGGTTTCTTCTAACCTACACATTCTGTGATTCTGTGATTCTGTGATTCTGTGATTCTGTGATTCTATACAGCTTCACAGCTATAAAGCCTAAGCCCCTCATGGTCTGGACACTGTACTTCAGACCAGTGGCATAGCTATTCAGAATCATCACTCCTGGAAAGAAACAGTGGGGGAAAAAAGGAGTAAAAGCACCAGTAGGGAGGCATCTTTGACACTATGGGTTCAATCTATCTCAGCTCTACAGCCACCTGCAGCAGGCACTAAGGGTTCATGCTCACAGCTGCAAGCTAAAGCTGGATTTTCTCTGGCCAAAGAACAGTCAGAAAAAATAGGCTACCCGAGCCTACACTTTAATATATCAAATGTTGCCAGGCCTCTGCAGGCTGCCCTGATGTGTGAAACAAATCCACAGTATTTACATTTCCTAAATATTGTAACTCTACTGTCTTTTTAGCTCAGTTTTGGTGGTAGATTGCAAGTGATTCTCCTTTTCTGCTTCCCAGTCAGAGTCCTTTCAATGTAATTTTTCTGCAGCAGCCCCTCCACCAAGGACACAAGCCTTGATCTCCTCTGCTGAGTTCAGTGGCACAATTGTTTTAACCCTCTCCTCTCCCTCATGCATCATGAGCTTATCCAAGAGAAAATTATTTTGACAAAATGGTCATGATGCACTGTTACACCCCAGGGCATGGAAAGAAACCTGAGGAGGTCATTTGATTACCTGAACCATCTGGAGGTGGGATTTGCTATACTTAAATGTGTAGATAAACTTCTTAAAGTGCCTAAGGATGTGTCTTAAGAGCCACCTATTGTATTTCCATGTTTTCTCTGCAATAATATTTCTTTCATTATGGATACTGTGAATTTAATCCCTGCAGCTGCTTATGTTAATATTTTCAACAGCTTTTCCCCTTATCCTTCTCTTCTCTAGACTGTACAGCCCAACTCCTTCAATGCTTTCTTGCAGGCAATGTTTTCATGCCCTCTGATAATTTGAATTTCTCTCCTCTTTACTTTCCCCAGCTAGTGAAAATCTTTACTGAGCTCAAAAGTGATCCCACTATTCTGGTTGAAGCATCACTAAATAAAATGAAAGTGAATAAAAGTGGAAGGGTTGCTTCAGGTACTTCACCATGCTGCCTGCTATTGCATTTAGCTTTCTCATAACAACATAATATTGACTTCTGCTCTGCTGTGACCCACCATAATCCCCATATCTCCTCCTGGAGAAGGTTTATATTTGTACTGCTGATTATTCTTTCCTGTCTCACTGCATCTTTCAGGTCTCCCTTCTGTTTGCTTTAGGCAGTGCCTTCCATTTGTCAGATTGCTTTGAATACTAATTTGTATTTGCAGCCCCTCCTGCTTAATGCCACATGCAGATAAAATAGGCTTCCTCTCTATTTCATCATCTCAGTCATCAGTGGGAATGTGAAAGGCCAGAACTGATCTCACACTTGGAAGTGTTTGTTTGTAGCTACTCTTGGTAGGTGCTCTAGGTGTAATTCACCTCTCAGTAGATCCATCTAGACCATGTTTCTTCATCTTATTTGTGAGGATATCAACAGAGAGACTACATTAACAGCAACTCTGTGATTCCTGTTGATCTCCACAGCTGCTGTATGGCTATACATGGATCTGGGTTCTTTGAGTTAAAAATCTTCTTTTTTTTTTTCTGTACTGTATATTGGTCTGCATCTGAGAATTTCTGCTGTAAGAATTATAGTAAAATAATAAATTAGAGTGATGGAGGGTTTTTTTCCTTTTTTAATTTTTTTTTTTCTTTTTTCTTTTTAAGAAAGAAGTAGGTTGATTCAGCTTGAAGATTAAGACTGGAGAGGATATGTCTACCTCTGCAATAGGTGTCTAATTTCCTGTTATAGACCACAAACACCTAGTCAGGACAATCATTCTAGAAGGCTGCTCAGCTCACCCAGAGATATACACTGAATGTCTGCTCAGATGAGTGGACTTTAGGCTCAATTGTTTGACCTGGATTTTCTCCACCTGTGGTAGGGAGACAAACACAGGCCTAATTCTGGACCCCTTAATTCAAGAGCCAAATCCTGCTAAATTCTGTGTAACACACATGATAACAAGCTGTCTTCAGGATGTTCTAGTCAAGTTTTGCTGAACATTCTTAGAGCGTAGAAGAAAACCAGAGAAAGAATAATATTAATAGTGCAAGTTGAAGTAATGCTGCCCCACTGGAATTTGTTAATGCTGATCTCAATAGCTGTTTACAGTGGTGGGTAGTGACTGTAATGTGAAAGGCATAGTGAATCTTCCCAAGTGACCTATGAGATTATCTTAAATTAGTGATGTTACTTACAGGTATAGTAATTAGGTATTATCCTGTAAAAAAAGCCAAGGTGTTGGGGAGGAAAGTAACCTAGTAACAGAATGAGAAGCAACACTTAAAATTTGTTTCCCTTGTAACTGAATTTCCTTTCAAAACATCTTCTGTTACATACATGAAAAGGACGTCAGGATACTGGTTGTGAGAAATCAAAAAATAGTGAAGAACTTTTGGAACAGATGTAGTTTCAGCTGATGAAGTATTTTCTGGGAAACACGTCACTAAACAATTTGCTTTTCCACATATCTTCACAACCATCAGGTTGTTGGGGGGGGTGTTTCTTGCACAGGTAGAGAAAAAGATGAGAAACTTGTGAGACTCCAACTGAAACAAGCAGGCACTAAAAAGCAAGAAAGAAGAGCACCATCTCCTGATCACTCTTTGGTATCCATGCAAGATCCTGACTATCCCACAGATGGCAGCAGGATGCCCTCAGTGTAAAGTTGCTTCTGTAAAAGTTTGCTGTCCCAAACATCTGTTCACCCCAGGAAACCCTTGAGTGTGAAAACATGGTAGGCAAAATTTGAGGCCATGTCATGATCTTCTGTGAGTAGGGTGGGATGTTGCTGGCAGCTTCACGTGTAAGAAAAGTGGAATACAATGATTTGGTCTTTTCATGTTCTGCAGATTTGAGGACCATTCCAGTCCCCTACTGCAGTCCAGAGCCTTCCCCTGATGCTACCAAGGGCACTTTCATTTTTCATCCTCCTAATCTGACACAGGCCCTGCCTGTGATGCCTGGTAGTACTTTTACAGTGTGGAACAAATGGGCCTTTACAAGCCTGGCTTTGTTAGACAAAATGTGACTAATTGCAGTCCCCAGTTGATTTGGGGTTTGCTGCCAGCATAGAGCTTTCTTCCACTTATTCCTACTACTACTCTCCAGCATGCCAGGCCTCACAGAAAGGATGGAGGAATTAGGGACCACACACTTGGCAGCTGATTCCCCATGTTGAGCACAAATCCTGCCCTCCCTGTCCCACAGCCCAGTGCAGCCTTCTCCAGCCATCCAGTGGAATGTGCTGGGTGCATCCACTGCCCCATGCTCCCATGCACACAACACCTCCAATCTCATTTTTCAGCTTGTGAAGGGCCTGGCTATTCACCCGAGCTGTTAAAATCAGGAGATTGTTTCTGTTTTCTCTCCTTGCAGGGCTGGCCCGGGCCAGCTGTGTCCAGCAGGAAAAACAGCGGTAAGTGAGCTCCACCTAAAGGTTTATCCTCAGCTCTCTCCCAGAAAGGAAGGAGGGATTCACAGGGATTCACAGCCTCACGCTGTGCTCCACCTCCAGGGGAAAGTGTAGGTTACTCAGCAAAATCTAGGAGCAGTCAGTAATGCCTTTTGCCTCCACTGCAGCCAGGTGTGCTGCTGCCCTAGCCTCATTTTGTATTTATCACCTTTTATGCTATTGTTTTCAAGGTCATTCGTGCAGTTATTTTGTCTGACAGCCATGGCACTGTTGAGGCTTAAATGCATAAAGATATACTCATGAATATGTAAAAGTAGGGTTGTCCATGTGTCTGTATGTTTCTCTTATATAACTCATCGAAAGACTTAATATAAATAATTTCCAAAAAAGCTGTGATTATCCAAGTCAAGGCTAGAAACTACAGCTTTTCACATCCCTGAACAAACACTGTCTCATCTTCCCTGAGTGTGTGTGTGCACATACACATCATATTCCTATATCTATCATCACAGTTTAAGAGAGAAATATCGCAACTTTGTGTTCTGAAGTTCATGGTGCCTGCAGATGAAAAGCCACATTTAACACATATATTTCCCCTTTGAGGCTGTTTCCAAGCTGGAGAATACAAATGAAGAGTGTTGGACTACCTGCTCCTCATTGTTCAAGGCCTTCCATAAAGGAAGAATCAAATGTAAACAAAGAAACAGCACGGGAATGGGTTCTCCCAGCGTAGGGACCCTCTCATGCATCAAAGGGAATGAAATATGTGAGGCAGCAGCAACTCTAGTCCCTGGAGTGGTAATATTTGAACAAATGTATCTCATTTAAGATTAGAATAGCTTTAAAGTTCTCACAGTCTTGCTGCAGCAGGTCACACATCCAGTTACTGGGAGTGTTTGGAGAGCGTGGAAATGTGTCTGACATTAGTGGGGTGATTGTTTCCACATGTTAAGAGGCTCAGGGTAGGTAAGGAGGAGCAAGGTGGCTGATAGGGATGAAGAAAACAAATATAACTGTGTTTTCCTCTGTCACGAGCAGCTGACTTGTGAATATCTGGTGCTGGGGACTGCCAATATCCTGAGCAGGTTCTTTGCAGGAATGGATACTTCCCTCCTTGCCTACCCCCTCAGTCTCAGGCAAAAGGCTTTGCTGGCCAGGGTTTGCTCTTGCTGAAGTTGCTGATTGCTCTTCTTCTGTGTGAAAGGGGAATTAAGTCAATATTGAGCACCCTTGAAAAATCCCACTCAGAATTCATTTAGTGTTTATTCAATTGAGTATTAATGGTGGGATTTCTTTGGCTAAAGAAAATCCTTTATTGTCTTTTCATCAAAGTCTACAATATGGTGTCACAGTTTCCCCAAGTGTCCTCTTCTGTGTTTCATCTTCTGATGTATTTTCCCCACAGTCGCAGTGTAGTGGTTTAGCTTGAATCTGTAGTTGTTTTTTAGTCTCTAGAGAAGTTGTAGCAGATAGACTAATTGAAGAGTTGGTCACGCCTTTGGAGACACAGCCTTAAAAATCAAGGTCCCAGGTGACTCGGCCCTTTTCCTTTTCCGGCCGGCAAGGAGTTGGCATG
>JBBMKD010000001.1:109145974-109203996 GCA_037834095.1 Argya squamiceps
CATGGAAGACAGAGTGATTTGAAATGTAGAGAGACAGCATTGAGACAAAGTCAGCAAAAGAACTGATAAAGATTCTTAGAAGATGAGATTCAAGAAGTGAACATTTCTGACCGGACTTCTCTGGATGCAAATTATGGAGAAATGGACTATCATAATGCTATTTGGGAGAATGCAAATTTCTAGCTGAAGAGTTGTGTAACTGAGAATTTTGAATAGAGTATGTCCCCGGCTCCTGGGAAAGAATAAAAAAGTTTCTGTTTCTTTTGAAATAAAGAGGATTTTAGAAATAAATAAGAACCCTTGTTTTGTCCTAGAAAGGCATTCTTAAAATGAGTATCCCAAACATGTAGAGGCCCATAAGCAGCTTGGGAAACAGTTATATGAGTGAGATTACACAGAACTGTGAGAGCCACCAAGCCTTTCTTGTGGCGTTTTTCTCCATAAAACTCTAAGAGAGACTCCTCTCCCAAAGTGATGCAAGATTGTGTTTAAATAGTTGCAACTGACTGAAAATCAACGTTTTCTCTCTGTGTTGAATGAGAAAGTGAACAGTTTGTGGTAAGAGAAGGGGTTGGTTTAGAAGTTTCATTTTTCATTTAGGTTTTTTTCCTTAGTGTGTGTTAATAAAACTATTTGTTTACTTTAAGTTGGGCCTGTTTGTGCCTTTTTCTCCCAAAAATCCTATCTCTCAGAAAGAAAAAAAAGTAAACCAGAATTTAGCAAACGTAAAACCACGACATACAGTCTGTAGAAGAGAACTACCTTTTTAAATATTGTTCCAGGTTTGAGGAATGGCACAATTCCTTAACACCACAAAACAATTTTGTTGAAGTCCCCATAATCTGTTTGTCAATGCTATAAATGGGAACAAAATAAGAGTATGGAAAAATCTGCATTTAAAAAAAATTAAACCCATAAAAAGCACAGATGGAAAGAGTAAACACAAACATGCAGTTTCACATGGGATCACCCTGATCCCTTTTCTACAAAACATTATGTCTGGAATGTTTATTTGGCTCCAACAAGTGATTCCTGATGTGACCACAGTGAGCTGTGCTTGAGCAGCCAGCTGAGGGACTCAAGAGGATTTGGGCACCAAGTGATGTTTCACTTCAGGAGAATGATGAGTGACTCAGGCCACCTGCTTGCTAAATTTTGTACATCTTGCAAATAGTGGTGAAACAGCTGCTTTCTAAGAGCAGTGGAGAGGGTCTAGTAGAGGTCTTTGCTCTTCTCCAGGCTTTCAGAAATGGTAGAGGGCTGTGAGGCTGAAAAGAGATGTCTGTGAAATAGAGCCTTGTTTTGTGCATATATGTACAAATACATATACACAGGAATAGAGCACAAAGATCAAGAATTACTACTTCTAATAGTACCAAACTGCATCATGGTAAAGGGGGCTGATTGCCTTTGTGAGTGTTTGAGTTCTGCAAAAGCCTTTTTAAGTCATTTTCAAAGAACAAAGCAGACATTCATGTAATTTCAATGCAGAAGAAACAAAGAACAAAGCAGAGCATGTAATTTCAGCACTTCAATACTATTAGTGCAAGGTCTTCAAATCTAATTTCTCATTCACTCAGACACCTACCTGGGACATTTTCAGCCTCAGTTTTAGACACAAGTCTTTCTGACGAGCAGAGATTTTCTCTGCCTTTCCTGCAGGGACTATCTGGGAACGTGCATCTGCAGAAAACTCAGCAAACTCAAGTGCAAAGAGCAGCTTAACATTTCAGTCAATGCTGAGACCCTGCTTAGCTCACTCAGACTGCACTGCATTTACTAGCAACTGCTCTGGTGATTTTACCTCCTCACTTATGCACAGCTTCTGTGGGAAAACATGGTCACCTGAGACAGTGGAGACTCATCACAGACCCTCGTCCACCCAAATGAGGGGTTTTGATCCCCATCTGTTACAGGGTTGGTGACTGAGGATTTTAGGTTAGAGGATTCAGCTCCAAAAATTATTTTGGAGGCAGAACTAGATCCAACAAGTCAGAGGCTCTAGTGCTTAGAGTAGGCAGCTGGGGTACTTAATCCTGGCAGCTCCCCAGATTAATCTTTTTTATACAGTGATTGAGTACAACACAAAATATCAGTGCAAACCTCCATTATTTTTTTATGTCTGAAGAGCCTCAAAAGAACAGAAAATTATCAAGTCTTGAGATCCATGTAGAGCTTGGAATACCAATTGTGCATCTGAATGAAAACAGCTGTAACTCAGGATTTGCTCTTTAATTCTTTCAAGAATAAAAGATCACATTAATATATGTAGATTAGCAGGGAATATGATTAAAACTTCTTTTAATATTTCATGGGATGCTCTGTTGGTTAATGTCTAAGCAAGTATTAATTCTGACTCAGACAATGATAGATGTCCTTTTGTATCTTCATGCTTGTTTTTGATTCCTTGACCTTTTCTGAATGGTCTATTAGAAAAAAAAAAAAGGCAGAACAAAACACTTTGATATATCATTCTTGGTGCAAGCCAAACAAGATTACGTATTCTCCTTAATGAACTCTAGATTTTCTTATCTTGACACACAAAGCATTTTTTTTTGTATAGAACCACCAGGAGCCATTTTCAGTGCATTAGTCTGGTTACTAACATAGTTTGCAATTTACTGGTGATTGCCCTCTCTCTTTTAAACAATAAATAGAAATTGTGACCCTTTCCTTGCAAAACACAATGAATATACTCACAAATTGGATTTCCAAACAGCTTATTTGTACACAAGTTTGCAACACAGCAAACTTAACTGGGCTGCTCATTTCCATCAGTCTGCTGCACTTTTGTAAGAATATCAGTATCATTGCCTGTTAGCAATAATGGAATCTGTCTTAGAGGGCTGTCAGCTCCTTGTCTTTCAAATAATTACAGTCAAAGAAAGCAAGACACACCCTCCCTCTTTCTTCTTACACCAGCTTTTTTTAATGGCATTTGGATTTTTCAAAAATATTTATGCCCCAAGTCAGAGGAAAAATGCTCTGCTAAGCAGAACTGTGTTTTGTAAATTGTTTAATCCTACTTCTGTACGAAGTAGGATTAAACAATTTCTGTATGAAGCTACTGTCTCTGAACAAGTAGAACCAGACACTGAAAAAACACTCACCCACAGGAGGGAGCTCAGGGGCTTCTCTTTTTCTTAGATCAGGGACTAAGAACTGAGTTTAGACACACAGAGCAGCAGAGCATCAGACTGTTCCTATGGGACAGTAACCTCTCCTCTTTTATTTCCCTCCTCTTTTACAAAAACAGTCTGCCTGAAAGTCACACAGTCCTGCCTGAGGTGCAGGGCTTTGTGGCAGGTCTGGAATGATTGGGTGAACAGGTTTAAACATGAAAACCCACCACAGGCTGTGGTGTCCCATGGATGTCAGTGAGTTTTACCTCTCCTTTGCTGCATGAGCCCTGTGACAGTAACTTACAAAAGCTCTGATAGAGGCCACTGGGAGACAAACAGGCTCAGGAACTCTTGGCAAATGTTCTTCAAGGTCAGCAGGAAATGTGAGCTGCTGTCAGGGAGGATATCCCCAAGAAAGCAGTGGGTTATTCCATATAATGATTCTTATAAAAGTTGAACCAGTATAGTGTCTTTGAAACTGGGAGCAAAATAATTAAAAATTGCGAGGTCATGGGCTCTTTTATTCTGGCAAATCACAGATTATTTCTGATAGGCACAAACTGGGGGCATCGTAAGGCTTTTCTTACAAGCAAAGGGCACCACTGGTGTTTGCTCTGGTGTTTGCCTCTGGTCTCCCTATGTGGGAAAATGACTGGGGATGAAAAGATGATGGCAGAGACATAATAAGGGAAAATACACCTCCTTCTCCCTGGACAGAACATGGTCAGCATCTCCGAATTCCCACAGAATCTAGGGGAGACAAAACAGAGGGCCGAGTGGAGTGGAGTGGAGTGGAGTGGAGTGGAGTGGAGTGGAGTGGAGTGGAGTGGAGTGGAGTGGAGTGGAGTGGTGTAAAGATGCTACAGCTGGGCTCTGTTGAAACCCTTGCAGACAAGGTAACTTGGTGGTACTCTCTGATAAGCCACACAGCATCCAAAAACTGGGGGAGATAAAGATGTCCTGTTGTTGAATCAGCAACTGTGGTAAAACCCTCCTCCTTGGGTAAGAACTGTACTCTGTGTGTGTTGAATGATATCAAGCTGGCTTTTTTGGGGGACTAGAGCTTGTTAGGGTATTGCTTTGAATTAATACATTGTTTGAGTAGTCTTTGCAGTCAGATACGATCACCTGCAATCATTGAACCTTAACCTGTTGCTGTTTTATTAATAAATATTATTCCATAAACTGTTAATTTGTGTCTTTCAAGGGCACTGACAGTCACTGATAGTGGGTGACTGTGTGGAGACCTAGAAGGAGGTTTTATGTTTGGTGTGTGACCCTGAACAAGTCAGCCAAACCATCCTCTGACACAGCAGGATTGTTTTGAGAAGAGTCTCCATAACAGGACACTGACAGACTGGTTGGGCCCAAGTGTCTTGGCTTTCCTGGGGCACTGCCAGACTAATCAAACACTGAGGGTTTGAGGAAATCTCCCCTTTTCACAGACACCATGATTGCAGTCAATCCAGCTGAAGCATAACCCCAACACTGCTAGGACAGGTGACTTTTGCAAATAAGCCAAGCTCATTTCAGAAACTTAATCAAAAGAGAGGAGGGCAGAGAGAGGTGACAGTCAGAAATCTGTATCACCTCATCCTGAGCAAACCACAGGGTGATCACAGTTCCACCAGCCTTTCTCTGGGGGAAGAGGTGCCTGAAGCGTGAGGTGCAGTGAGGGGAAAAAAGGGGACAAAGCCTTCTCGTTCAAATCCCAGCAAGAGGATTCTTCAGCAAAGAACAAGCCCAACATTATCTGGAAAGCTGGACATTGTCCTCCCTCTTGTTCAATTTAAGAAGCACTTACACAGTAGTCTGACTTGAAAAACACAGCTTTAGTATCCAGAGTGGTGTCTGACTAATAAATCAGGAAGCCAGCTCACCATTTTGGCTCTTTCTCACCATGAGCTAGATGCTGTATTTTTTACCTGAAACCTCATTTCTGTTTCCTTCAATATCTGAATTTAACATAGGTAACACTTGTGGGCTTCCTTCAGAACTGAGTTTCCTAAAATACTGACCAAAATATGGATTTATAACTGACTTTGGGGAATTTGGTTAGGAAGAATAGCTTCTCCTTTTCTTTAATGTTAGTATGAAGATTGTGTGACAAAGCCAAAAGAATTTGGAAGTTTGATTCATTGTTTAATATCAAGTTGTAGGTATTTACAACTGTTTTGTTTTGCCATTTGTAATTTCTGTTATACTCCTTCCATGCATTTATTTGACTCAACAGTTCAATTAGGTAATGTTGAATTCACCTAGACATTTATGCCTGGCAACAGACTTTAAGGTCACAGGGTGATGATTTCATCAGAGGAACCAAGCAAAAGTGGAAGGAAAGGGTAGGGGGGTGTGGAGAGGGGGAAAAGAGCTTTTGTTGAAACACAAACTTCTTTTGTGAGGTTGTTTTGAGCAGTTACAGTTCTGGGTCTGTGTTAGTGAGGTGGGTGTGGATATAAATACTGGATATAAATACCAGCCAAGCTCTCCTCTCACTATAGATATTCTCTTTTTTGCTGAATTGGCTCAGGCGTGGTCTCAGCTGAGCCCTGTTGTCTCTTCTGACCTGAGGACCATGAGCAGTGCCATGCTGTTCTGACAGGTCCCATCCCATCCTTTCAGCCACTTGCAGCACCCAGATTTTGTGTCACAGCCCCCACTTTTGCACTGGCAAAGGAGACCAGTGGCAGCATGGCCTGGGGGGAGGTGATGCTGGATATAGCAATTATCCCTCAAACATTCCCATTGCTCAGATAGCTGCATAGTACTGCTGCTGTGCAGCAGTGTCTGTGCCCACTCTCAGAGGTCATGCATATTTTGCAGTGTAGTTATTTGGCTATCAAAGGTATTGCTGACGTTTTGAATAAGGACTGGAATTTGCTATATATAATTAACAGTAGGGGGTGGTGCTCTTTTGGATAATGAGATCTTTAGATGCTGGAGGTTGAAAGAGAGTGGAAAAGAGATGCACGTATGATCTTTCATATAAAGTAGTCTGGTGATAATGCCCAGCTCACGCTCCCTGGACTGGCCCTTTGATGTTCAGACCATGCATCAGATGTGAAAGGAATGACTGACAGTCCTGGGACAACACATGGTGCCTAATGAGTTCACTGGGGCTCATCACTCCCAGTTCTGACATTTCAATCTGAGCCCCTCAGCTTCTGGGGGTTGGACTCAGACTTTAGTTTGCCCATAGCTCTGTGTCTTTGAAAACTGACCCTCTCCAAGACACCTCCAGATGACAGAGTTCTTCTTCCCATGTACCACAAACTTCTCTGAATGGTGTCTGTAGTCATACCTGTCCCCCATGTCTTTGCACTGCTGACTGCCACCCTATTCTATGGTTTGGTTTCCAAGACCAGTGTTTGTTACCTCTGCATTCACACCCCACACATATTCACCGTGTGTGGCAGGGGGCAAAGAAATTAGGCTTTGCTTGAGCAGCCACAGTAACTCCAGTTACTGAGCTCCCTGTCAGCAGTGTGCATCCTCCAGCTGCTGTGCATGGCATCTGCTGCAAATACACTGGGTGGAGCTGAGCAGATGGGCTGAACTCTGTTCTTGGAAAGGACTTCCCCTCCTTACCATGGGACCCTGACAGACACTGTGCACGGGAGCCAGTCCAGTCTGTCCCAGACAATAAATGTAGGACTGTGCTCATGGATGCTACTGACCCGGAGTCCTTGCAAAGATGCTCTCAACACCCTCGTGACTTCTACCAAAACAATGGCTCAGCCAGGTTTTTCTGAGCAGCACAACATGCTGCTGCTGGCTGACTGCATATGCTGCCATTTAAGAACTTAAGAATTTTTAATATGAGATAAGAACAGTTATACGTTATTCCCTTGAAGGCACAATAGACTGTGACTGAACCTTCCTAAAACTTCATATTAATGAAGGAGGGACAGAGTTTCTCAGCAAATACCAAATATTGTTCCCAAACTTTGGATCTCCTGTTGTTTTGAGATTTAGGATTTAGGGATTGCCTGTCTGTAAAAGGCAAAATGGTATTTGCTCAATGGCCTAAGAGCTATAGATGAAAATAAGTCCTAGGTTTGGTCACAATTTTGGTGGCTCTGTACATCAACAGGTTTACTGAAATTAAAAAATTACTCCATTTAGTATGTGGTATTTTAATATTTGATTCGTTTTTAGCTTTTGAATAATGGCTTTTTCAACAGATGTGATGTGTCACATTCCTGGGCTTTTAGAAGAGAATAGTGAGTCTCATGACCTTTCCCTTCCCAAGAGCTGCTCAGCCACTGAACTTTGATGACACATGGTACAAATAATTGTTTCAGCTAGGTTGGGTATTCCAAGCATGGCATTTCATATCCAGGTCACTTTTCAATGGTTTATTTGTAATTTAAACCACAGTTAAAGTTATCCAGCATTTGGCCACTAGGTCAGTAACAGATGACTCTTGCCAACAGCACAGTTTGCTTTGAAGGCCAGTATAACTAGAAAACTGAGAATAAATTGGTAGGTTAAGAGGTTGTCTGTGGGAATCGATGCCCATCCTCTGTCCAAATGTCAGTTTCCAGACTGCGGTGCTGTCATCTGGCTGACCTTCTTCTCTGTTCCCCTGCTGCCCATGGCCTAAAGTAAAAGCACCTCTCTGTAGTCAGAGCTGAGTCTGAAAAAGAAGAAATTCTCAAAAATATCCTTTCAGAAAAAAAGAAAGGCTTCTTAAAAATAAGTCCTCATGCTTTCGCCTTTGTCACGGCCCGCAGTGCGATACCAGCACCATCCAGAAACCCAGGATAGTTTGTACTTCTGCTCTCAGATCCAATCCAGCCTGGTTAGTCCTGTCCTCACTGCAATCCTGTGCTGGGAGCACCGGCCTGACCTTGGGTTGTTTCTTGGGAGGAAGGTTCAGCCTTGGGAAGGTTCAGCCTTTCCCCCACAGCAGCAGCAGCAGCCCCTTGTCCCCCGCCTGCCGTGGCCCTGGGTCCCTAGGAGTTGCACTCCTCGCAGTGGCAGGAGAGGATGTAGCGGTAGGTGGCCGTGAGGCGCATCCCCCCCGAGCACCGCAGCCTCATGGCCTTCAGCTTGGAGGTCTGAGGGCGGCAGCAGTGGCAGGTGGAGCGGAAGGGCTGCTTCAGCACCGCGCTGAAGGAAACCATCGGCTCCGAGCGCGACGTCTGGCTGCAGCGACCTTCGCAGCGGGCCAGCAGCACCATCTGCCAAGGGAAAGCACAGCGGTTAGGAAACGTGTCCCCAGCACACAGCAGCCTCCTTCCAGCCTGGAGTTGGGTTTTTGTCACGCATCCCAGCCCCATACCGTGCTTTGCCCCCGAGCTGTGTCTGAGAGAGCAGAGGAAATAATGTGGCAGGAGGAAAAGCAAGCCCCCACCCCGAAATCCCTGGCACTGACACCAACAAGGATTGCAGGACCTGGACTGACCTTCGGGCTCCAAATGACCACAGCCAGCCCTGCTTTCCAGACACTGTGACTGCAACTGCAGCTTGCTGACTCCAGATCCGTGGCAGTCAAGCCCTTAAATCATCAGCCAGGCTGATTCTTTGGTTGGGTATTTACCAGTGTGTGGGCCTCATATTTCTGGGTCTGAGAGATTTTAGCCTGCTAGCAGCTGCTAACATTTTCTCAAGGAAAACATTCTCAAGAAAGATTCATCTCAAAACAATATTGGCAAACAACTACCCTTTCTCAAAACAATCTTTCTCCAGGTGGTGTTTTGCTGTTTCTCTGGTTTAACCAATGGGATTAGAGTGGTGTCATTCCTATTCACCAATCATGTTAAGTCTGTTTGGGAACACCTTATAAAAGGCAGTAAGAATTAGACAATAACAGTCTTTTTTTCTATGTTCTTTGCCTTCTGAAATATTTGGAGTCTCTCATCTTTCTTTCATGTCCTACAGCAACGCAGATCCATGGCAGTCAAGCCCTTAAATCATCAGCCAGGTGGATTGTTTGGTTGGGTATTTACCAGTGTTTTGGGTTTACTCACCAGTGATCAGCAGAACTGGTT
Organism: Argya squamiceps; assembly: GCA_037834095.1. NCBI lineage: Eukaryota > Metazoa > Chordata > Aves > Passeriformes > Leiothrichidae > Argya > Argya squamiceps. The sequence goes on from JBBMKD010000001.1 coordinate 109,155,093, forward strand.
CTCATGTCTCAAGTTTACATATATGAACATATAAAGTAGAAATATAAAGAAGATGTTCCATTTATTGCTTTAAAGAAGTATATTTCTAGCTTACTCCTTTGACAAAGAATCACATTGAACATGTATTTGCAATGATATGTGTATCTATTTATTATTGCACCAGTTGTATCTATGTAAAATGCACTGCATAACATAACACAGTGAAAATGTAAAACAAGTTGAACTGGTTGCCAAACATGAGGATTCCCTAGTGAGATTTTCAAAAAACAGTGTGGCTCCAGGTTTCTTCTTCTGAGTTCAAATGTGAGCTGTGACCAGAACAAGGAGCACAACAGGAGGCAGTAAGGAAGGAAAGTCCATGAGCTGTCACCTACTCCCCAGGAACCCCTTGAGCAGAGGAGATACAGCATTAAGCACTACATAAATCTTGGAAAGGACCCTCTAAAGTTCAGCAAATGATGTGTTAGAAACAGCTGTTACCACCTTGATAACGGGTGTTGTGCAAGTCTGAACAGACTCCTATACTTTCATGGGGACGGAAATATTAAATCCATGTCAGCTAATTTTGCTTAACCAACATAAACTTCAGTATCAGTTTATTATATCATCTGAAGTAGGCAGTAAAACTGTTGTAAGTCTTTCCTATAACCAAGGGAGAACATTACATTTTAACCATGCTACACAGAGCTCATGGGTTTTTTTCCAGAAAATCTGAATGAATAACTATAAATGTGACTGCAAATATTTCACAGTGTTAAATCTTTTTGGGCTTCTTTCATTACACAGGCTCAACTGGCTGCAAATCTCTAAGTTATGCAAGCAGGTATAGTGAATGTTTAATTTTCTCTTTAGTCAGAATTGTAAGGAAAGACAAGATAAAAGAGAAAATATCCTGAAATCAAGTAGGAAATGCTAGCACTGTCTGTGTCCATGGAAAAAGTTCTGATCATCTGTTGTACAGTGCTTAAAAATTACTCTTCCAAGAGTACTTGCATGCTAAATGCTTGCTTGAAAATGTAATAATGTATTAGTATATTAACAACTACACTTCCAGTCAACACAGGTGACAAAGAAGATGTCTTCATGAGCTGGTGATCTGTGCTAGATACCATCTTCCTTCTTAGTTTGAGATGGGTTTTTGTTGCTTTCTGACAAATCTCTCATCCTTTAAGATTTGTAGCATAAATTTGTGGTCTCCTTCCTGTAGTATTGCATATTCATATATAAATTAACTTCAGCTGTTTGTACTAATAAGGTGGGAGGGAAATTTGTTGAGTCACACCTATCAGCTACACCAAGCTCTTTAACAGCAGAGTCTTTAGTCTATAGAGAACATAAAAGGGACAATCACTGCAGTGCTGTCACCCCATTACTCACAGATAAAGACCCACTTTTTTCCCCCTGGTAAATAAACCTCATTTCCCAGGCAGGCAGCTGGTGGAGGTATCTAATTAGATTCCAGCTATGCAATACCAATCCTGCCTGTAGTGCAAAGGAAAGGAGCAGATTGGGACATTTAACCCAGTAATTTCTTTCCCAGCATCTTGAAGGCTCTTGTTAGGTCCCCTGCTTTGACCAGTTCACCAAACTGTGCACTCTCTGTTACAGGCTGTTCCCAAGTGTTCAGCTGAATCACAGAATTAACCAGGTTGGAACAGACCTTGGAGATCATCAATAAATTTTGGGGGTGAAAAGCAATCCAACAGCGTCTGACAACTGTTTGAAGGCTTCAAAGACAACACAGTTGAACTCTCCACAGGACTGGAGCAGAGGGATGTACAACAGCCAGAAATTGCTTTTTGGGAGGTTCAGAGTATCCCTAGAGTCCCTTCCAAGCAATCATTTCTATGATTTCAGCCCAAATGTGATGGCCCACACTGCTGTACGGTGGGGCTGACTTCTGATGGTTGATGCTTCTGGAGCTGGAAAAATCAGTCACTTTCTGGTCCCCTAAGAATTTTTATAACACCTGTATCTGCAGGTACTTTCAGAAATGCCAATAAATATAAAACATGCCCTCAAAAACTGGCAGGAGTTGAGAAGAGTTGTCCAGAGTAATTATAGGGTAGAATTATCTTGATGTGCCAATATTTCTGTCTCGATATATTTCTCATAAACAGCTGGCTTCCTAATGCAAACCCAGACAATATTTAGTCAATATGCTATTGTATTTATAATTTATAATTCACAATTTATAATTTACAATATATATTTTATAATCTCTAAGCCTTGTCTTTAGAAACTTGTTTTAATTTGTGGGGGATCTAATTTCAACCTGCAATTTTGCTGGCTACTTATTTTTTCATAAGATTAAGGTCAATATTTATATAATGTAGAATCACACGGTGTTGGTTTTATGTCTTGTTTTTGGATGACAGTGTAAACTCTTACCAATGGCACAAACCCAAGGTTATCAAGTTGAACTTTCAGGCTAAAAAAAAATATCAATTTTCCATTTTCATAGCTCTCTAACCTTCTGAGCTACTTAAAGTCCTAACCAAAATTTATCTTCCTCTTCATAAATCCAGAACAGCACCAGTGGATTTTGGCAGGTGTGCAAATGAGTTGGAAATAACATGTGCTTTGAAATCTCTGCTTTGCCTTTTAATCAATTGCACCGGCTGCTTATTGCTTTATGTACTATAGTGCAATGGAGATTATCACCTAAATAATTAGTAATGCTATGATGGCATAGCACAATAATGCAGTGGGTGTGTATATATAGTTAAAACATGTGGGTATTTTATAACCTGACACCTCCTGGCTCCCCTTGGCCCCTGCACATGTGAGTTTGTGCATGTCACCTTGCAAGGCTGGGTCCAGAAGCACAGTGTCCTGCAAGGAGGGAACCACATGGGTCTATGAGCAGCTAGGGAAGAATATTATTATCATTATCATTACCATTATCACTATCATTATCGTTATCATTATTGTTATCATCATCATTATTATTTAAAGTCAATGGTCTCATAGGTACAAAAGAGAACAATCTGAATCTGAGGCAATATTTGACCCCGATCACTTAAGCTGTGTTCTGGAAATCCGGAAGCTGTGAACTGGTTTGTTACTAATGGTGTTTGTAGTCCTCTTTTCTGCACCTTCAGCAACAAGCTGAAACCTGACAGCACATGGGCTGAGATGCCTGAGAACAGATTTTCACACAGTTCCCTTGGCCTGGCTGCAAGCAGGCATTACCGAAAATCTCCTGAGCTACCTCAGGAGTAAATGTCTTCAAACATCTGCTAATTCTTTCTTCATCTGCTCAGTGTCTCCCTGGGGTGGATTCTTTAGTGAGAGGCTGTCAGTGGTAGCACACTTCTGGCACATCTGGAAGAAGCACTCGTGACAGCCAAAACTGGAATTTAGGAGGCTCTGGGAGAAGTGAGGGAACCCAGCACACTGATGGAGACCAGTGGGGCTCCATGACAGAGGTCAGGGGAAATCCAGTATAGTCAGGAAATGTAACACCTCATGAGTTGATGCAAACATTTCCTTGAAGACAAAGGAAAACACTGCTTTTCTGGAACAAATGGCCTTCTTTCATCCCTCTTTTGTGTCTCTTTTGTATGTTTTGTTACTATAATAGATTTTGTTTCCAAAGGATTTGGAAAACTGTTTTCATTGCCTGCCTGAGGCCATAAGCAAAAGGGATTTTAATGATTAAATTATATTGGCTGGATGTTTAACAAAACTACTTCCCATGTGGGTACAATTGGCAGCCTCCACAGAGAACCACAGTGGACATAACCCTTTTTCAACCAGGACAGACAGCAAACATAATATGTCGTGCAATTTCTGAAGCTACTTTTAACTTCTGTAACTCTACACTGCACCAAAAGGGAAAACACATGGAGTGAGAAAGGATATCTCAGTGAAACCAGTCTATCACCCCAAAAAAGGGCAAAGTCTTTGCTTGGCACTGTAAGTCCAAACTTCCACAATGGAAACTTGGTGGAAACAAGAGGTACCACAATTCCCACAGAACTTTTCTTATTTTTGTCTTGGTTACATTTTATCACAATATATATGTATAAATAGACATTGCATCTAGTTTTAATTAGCATGTCTAATATTCCTCTGTGTTTATGTGGTACTAGATCCAGAACAGAAGCTGTATGTCTACCAGAATAATTCAGACACCCAAGACATTAAAACAAAAACAAACAAACAAAACCAAAACAAACGAACAAACAAAACCAGAACAAAAAACCAAACCCCTCAAAAACCCAAACAACAAAAAAAGGAGCTTGAATTAAGAAAATTTTCCAGGAAATTATTTCATTTTGTATGAAAACTCTTTTCACTTTCCACTTCATAAGAAAGTCCATACAATTCACAGTATTGTTATAGAAGTGCTCTTGAAACTGTTGTGGAATCTGGGAAGCCAAAATATGTGATAATATTTTCAAATATTAAGAGTTTGATTTGAAAAGAATCACTGACTATTGCAGCCATAATTGTGAATGTTTATGTCAACAACCTTTTTTCTTCAAAGCTCAGTTTTGAAATTATATGGTTTTCATTACAATGCATTCTGTGTTCTCATTTCCATCAGCCCCACTCCTAAAGGTCTGATTGCTTTTTTCCTTTTCTCTGTCATTGGGGATGCCAAAAAAAGTGAATTGTCAATGGGTCCTTTTTGTTCTTTCTTTCTTTCCTTCCTTCCTTCCTTCCTTCCTTCCTTCCTTCCTTCCTTCCTCTTTTAGGTCTACAGGTGATCAGAGAAGTGCAGAGAGGGGAGGACTGGTGGCACAGAGATACCTGCAAATGAAAGCCACCCACACCACCCACACACCCACACTTTGTCAGTTTTGTCTCTTGCTGAAGTCAACTGCAATAAAATCAATATTGCACAAAGAGATGCACCTCTACAGTTCTCTGTGTTAATGCCACACATCTCCCAGATGGCAGGGAGTTCTAGTCTAGCCTAAAAGCAAATCAAAGGACCTCTTCTGAATCTCAAGTAATGTATTATTTTATTGTTTGGATTCAGAAGAAGTAGGGCAAAAGTCTCTGTGCTCCCACTGCTGTGAATCAGACATGGTTATGCAAAACCAGGCAGACAGCACTGCTGAGAGAACATTGTAAGGCAGCCCAGAGCAGAGCAGGCTCCCTGTGCCAACTTTTGAGGCTGTCAGCCCCTCTCTGCTGAGCAGGCACGGGATGAACCTGGCTGCAGGGGCTTGGCCAGGGCAGCAGCTGTCCTGGTGCTCAGAGCACCCAGCAGGTCTTATTTTCTGTGGACACTTCTCTGTATGCTTTATTTTGGTTTTTATGATCTACAGCAACCTGTGGTGTTCCCTCACTCCTGCACTGATTATGGGAAGCAAGAAATTCCTACACATGAAGGCATCTGGGGGTGTCTGCAGCCAGAACTGTATCCTTCCCAACTCTGGATCTTCTCTCCTTGTAAACTCTCCCAGGATCCCTGCTGCTGGGGCTTGCCACCAGGCAGGCACCCCTCTTGTGATAAACCCTGTCACACACTGCCTGCCATCCCTCCCTTACCCAAAACACAGGGCTGGCAAAAGCACTGGAGCTGGCACTCGTTCCCTTTCCTTAATCCCGGGATGTGAGTGTCTGAGGCAAAGCCCCTTCCCTTGGGACAGAGGAATGGCCCAGTCATCTGAATGTACAGACTGTTAACTCAGAACAAATTAGGACAAGACAAAAGGGACCAGCAATGATTTTCCCATTGTTACTCCCAATTCTTTTTCTCCACACAATGAAATAAATGGCTGTAGGCTATGTGCATAGGCTGCTAAACCATTCTGACACAAAACTTTCAGACTTGAAATCCCAAATGAAAATTTGTCTCGTATTTCGGTTTGCTCTTAAGCCCTAGAGTTACCATCCAAGTGTCATTCTGCATGAAAACAAAGGCTTTGAAAAGGGGATGGAGAAAACAAGCAATGTTCTTCACAACCATTTTTAATTACCGTTTTACAGTTTGGTTCTTTATCTCAGTACTTCACCTGTAGTAGCTATGAACTTGCTCCAGATTAAACATTCACTTGAAGGATGGGGTGGCTGGGGTGATCTAAACTTCCAAGCTAGCCCGTCTCCTTGGGACCATCAACTGAGATCCCAAATGTGCTCCTCTGAATCTTGTAATTTACTGCATGTGAGCTTTACCACCACAGTGACTTTCTCCTTCTGAGAAGGTGAAAAGCAAGTCAAGAGCCTGTATCTCCAGCTCCAGTTCTTATGCACAAATGAGATGTCTTCACATCTGCATGATGTCTCTGCTGCTGGATTCTGATCGACAGGAATTAACGTAGAGAAAATCACTCAGAAATGGCTCATTTTAACAACTCTTCCCTGGCAGTATGGTGCTGGGAGGAGGTGAGGGGTGGCCTTACCTTGGAGCTGCACTTGTAGAGAGGGTGGCTGATGGAGTCCACGTAGTGGTGCCTCATACAGCGGCTGGGGTCGGAGTCGATCAGGAAGGCGCCGTCCGATTTACTGTCCGTGTCTCCCATCATCACCAGCAGCGAGAGCATGGAAATCGAAGCCGCGAGTACATGACTTCCCATTGTCGAGGAACTTCTCGCTGGTAACAGCAGAGGGAGGTAGAGCATCAAAAACCCTCCAAATTCTGGAAGCCAGTTCCTTTCCAGGACGGTGAGAAGTCTGGTTTAAGTGTCTGAGCTGTCATTCTTCTTGGAGTCTGATGAGATTTTAATCTATCAAAGAATCTCCTGCACAGGGGGAATACAAACAACATAAATCACAATCCTGAGCAAAAAGATCTCTGGAGAAAATAGACATAAATAATATCAAGGCACTCAGGACTTTTGCTAGGCAAAAATACCTGCTCAGAGTGAGCATCACTCACACAGTAGGTGGAAAATATGGTCTTAAGGAAGGAGATATCAAGGCCTTGTTACTTTTAGCATTGTTCTATCATTTCCAAAGGGAGAACCTTTGGACTTATAACATCACAAGTGATGCATGCATGCATGTAATGCCATTCTTTTCCACTTGGTGATGACACTATGGTGTTCCCCTCAAAACTGGTGATCTGTAATTCATCTGAAGTTTCTGCAAATCAAGAAGACTCTGTATCCACTCAAAGTGTCAAAGAGGGGCAAAGCTCGGCTGCGTTCCTCATTACAGGTGGGAATGTCTGGCCTAGGCAGCTCATGGAAAGGCTGGAGGCAGGTTGAGCTGTGGCTCTGAAGGCTGCCTGGCAGTACAGGGGACACCCTCAATGTGGAGGAATGCTGAAGGTCTGAGCCAAGGCATGAGCAAAGTGCTCCCCCAGCAAATTGTTGAGCCCTGACCTGCATTGCATGAGGATCTTCCCAGGCCTCTGGCTGAACTCTGTCCTGCCCTCTGAGCACCTAACACCCCTGCACACACATGGACAGGCTTTGCTTGCTTACTTGTCAAGCAGCACTTGCTCGGTGTCAGTCTCTTCCCAGAAAATCAGAGAGCAGCACCTGAAAAATATATTTATTATTCCATAATATCCAAGTACTATCTCAGCTATCAATTGGGAAAAAATATGTTCAGGTGGAGACATATGGCTATCTACCCAGGCATCTGGATTTCTGGTTCGTGTTGGAGATCAGGAGATTCCCCAGGAAACAGATACAGGACAGCCCCTGAAATGCTGCCCAGAGCTTTGTGCCAGCAGGGGAAGGAGAGTATCTCCATCAGCTGCTTCTTCACAGTCCCTTGATCCTTCTCACAAAGCCCTTAGTCCCAACTGGAAGATTAATTTCACTTTTACTACAAACAGATATAACTTGAAAGAGCTGTGAATTACTCATCTAAACACAGCCCGATGAAGGATAGTCAAAGGATACTCATCAGTACAATTAAAAGTGCAAAGATTTGCTGAAGAAACTTAAGATAAAACAGTTCCCTACTCCCAAAGAACTGCTCCAGTAGAGCCTCTTGAGTATTTTAAAAGTTGGTGTGTGCCTTTATTGCCTTATACAAGCCTCTTTCAAAACTGTTTTCTAGTTTGCTGGCAGTCCTCTAAACTGGCTGATACTCATCTCCCAAACAGCCTCCCCACCGGAGTGCTTGATGATTTGTATATTGCTTTACAGCCCCCTCCAGCACTTCTGTGAGAGGAGTGTCGAGCAGTGACAAACACTTCCAGAGTTCATCCAAGTTGGGATGGAGCTGATGTGACATCCAAAGTCTCATGCTGGGAAGAAATGTTATTAGGGATGCTCTGTGTGTTGGAGAGACAAAGATGCTCTGTGTATTAGACATTTTTGCTGTTGTTGTTTTAGGCTATTATCCATGTGCTTAAGTAGGAAAGGAAAAATTATGTGACTTTGGATTTAAATGACAATATCTTCTTTTTCCCAGAGTCTGACATATGACCTGGTATCTTTTCCTCAGCAAATGGGGCATTAAAAACATACTATATCTTTGCACTATAAAGAACTTAAACAAACAACACTAAACACTTAGGAACTCAGATACATTTATGCACAGCCTCATTCATGTCAATAAATATCCCTCCAAACATTTCAGCAACACAGGAGAGAAATCTCTTGGTCATGGGAGCTGGGACAAACTCCCTCCCTGAACTGTGCTACTCCAGTTCATGCAGATGATGCCCAAGGATTAGCTAACAGGAGGAGGGATGCACTATTTTTTTTTTCTCTGTGTATAACCTTTTACCTACATTCCTATTCTTTTTTTATTAAAGAGGCTGACCAAAACATGCTGCTTGGCAAGGTCTCCCTCCAACATAGTTAATCATTATTACACACCCAGTAATTCCCTCTCTGTCCAAATAAATTTACTTGATATTAGACGGTCTCATTTCATGTGATATTACACCCAGGGATCCCCATTTCCCATTCTCTCTGTCCCACTGTTAATTCTGTTCTTCTATATCTTTCCATGGTTTTGATCAGTATGATTTAATACAGTTAGAGAAATCCGAAGTCCTGGCTCAGTTTTCAAAGGCTTATCTCCCTAGTTTTCTTCAGGAAATAATTGGATGACACAGAGTCTGCCCCATGAAAACACTCTGAGAAAGACACAGGGAAAAGTGTGAGAAAAGGAACATGGCTGTACCTTCTTCAGGATAAGCACAGTACAAAAAGTATTAACACTTCCACAACCTTTTAAAATTGCCCTGATACTCCATTAAGAAAGAAATGTAGCAGGTTTTGGTAACAATACTTGAAAAGAAGTAAAAAGTATCACATATTTATAAGCAAAAAGAGAGAAAACCATTGTAACTATGATCCATCTCTTGTGAAGTAAGTGGTTACAGTTGTTTATAGATATACTGGTAAAATGTGTAGGTGTACCTCCTGACATCCCTATGGGAAGCATGCACATACATTTTTCAAGCACACATTCTATACATAACATATATGAAAGAAGAAGTCTTAGAGGGACATTTAAACACATGGAAGTTAGGGTGTAGATTTTTTATCTTGTAAAAAAAGTCAAAATATTTTCACTTAGGTACATCACCATGATGAGATATGTTGGCATGATATTTTCCATTTCCAGCTGATATTGTGCAATTGCATTTCACTTGACCTTAGCATTATTAATACTTTTTTTAAGTTAAAAATTGCATTCCTTTTGAAATGCAGTCTGAAAATATAAAATCCTAGATAGCACATGCTATCAGCATTGGCATAAGTAGTTTCCAGTCTACACTTCTGTCCAAAAAACAGAAGCAAGTACAACTGTGTTCATAAATCATCATTACAATGACATTTTGTTTCATTTGGAAAATACACTTTTTAATTAAAATCAACAATTTCACAGAGAAACATTTTTCTTCTATTTCAGCAGCTTTTTCCTCACTTTCTTTTCATGTAAAAACTGTGGTAGATAGCTCATCTGTCAAGCTAACAAGAAGGAAGACTGAACCCTCCCTCTTTACAGCATCCTGTAAAGAAAAAAGATGCAAACATGACTTCATATCCTCAGGCTGAAAATTTGCTACAGAAATATATGACCTAACAGTGGATGAAAATCACTAGTTCACATTTTTTTTCAGAATTTACCAAGATATGGGAAGTACATTTTGTTATCAATGGCTTAGTTTCCTTTCCATATAACTAGTTTTCAGGATTTCATAGAGACATAACATACTAAAGCTTATCATAGCTGTTACCTAAAACTTCTACAGCAGTTAACCTAAAAACTTCAGGGAAAAATAGAAGACATCCCAAAGAAAAACCGTATTAACATACAGGCTAAGATTGTATTGCATGTGGACATAGGTGCAAAGTTGGAGTTATTTTTCCAACTCCATGTTCTTATTAACTGCTTTCTGAATAATAAAGCAGTTAATTTCTTATCACAGTTTTAATATCATTTGGAGAGTGGTGAAGGCTGAGGCTTTGTTTTGCTTTAAGGACAGCAGAACGTTCCATCATCTGGAATTATTTAGCCAGTCACTTTGTGAGAACGTAAACAGAAATTCCCTTTTTGCTATGTATCTTGGAAAAAAATAAAGAGCTGAGCAATTCTCCAAAGGTCTATTGGATCTGCACAGCTTTTACCCTGGGACGTAGGAAGGGAGCAGTGAAAAAACTCTTTTATGGTATATACTTCTAGTTAGTTGTTCCGTGAGCCCCCCCATATTAGGCATGCACGTATGTTCAGCTTGGCCTTCATTTGCTGGGCATTTTCTCTGGTTGAGACTCCTGCTGGAAGATGAGGGCACCATTTAAGTCCCTCGATGCTTTTTGTGTTTTGGAGGCTGCCAAAATCCCGTTGAAGCAGCGGTGTGTGTATATAACTTAAGCCTGGCCTTGCATGCCGTGCCTATTTAGTAAACACAATTACTTGGATCCTACCATGTGGTTCCCTCAATCTGAATTTGTTATGTAAACAGAAGAGTTGCAAGAATACTCAGTTTCTCCAAACTCCAGACCTAAAAAAGTGTCACTAACCATGTATGTGCGTGTGTGTTGATTCACTGCTGTTGTTCTGACAAGAAAAAAGCCACAAAGTTCTTCATGAGTCCAAAATTAATTTCTCAAGAACTTTATCGAATTTAGAAAAGTTTTGATTTTCCAGGAAGATAAGGATTTGGGGGCTTCACTCGCCAAGATCTGGATTGGAGTGGGAACAACTGTGATGGGAAAATTACACAGTCAGGCTCCACAAGGGTTTGTTCTGCAGGGTTAGGTTCTCCACTGCCATGACAAAGGCAGCACAGTCTGTTCCACGGTCTGTTCCTTCAGCACCCACAGCACTCAGGTGGCTTCCAGCCCACACAGCCATCCACACCATGCCTGGGAACTGCTTGGGAAGCACTGAGAGCTGTGGGACTGAACTGTACCAGTGACAACCTGAGCCATTCCAGAGAACAGTTCATGGAGAGGGAGAGGAAACCCCAGATGAGGGGCTGTGTCTGACTCTGCCTTCTGTAGACCCACCTCAGAGTCTTTGTCAGTTCCAGCATATCTTTTAGCTCTGTAAACAAATGCAATCATCTTCTTATCTAATTATTTTACTGTGGCCACTTCTGTGCCAGCAATGAAGGAGCTGGCCTCCTGTGTATGCTACCAAAAATCCTCATTTCACTCTGCAGCTGCCTGTCAAAACACCTGACAGAGCCACTGAGTGGCCACGTGGCAGCTGGGCAGCAGCAGGTGAACACAGGCAACCCCAGTTGTCCGAGAAATGCTTCCACATTACTTTTGAACAAGTTTCCTCCCATCCTGAGGCAAGGCAAATACCAAGCCAAATATTTTGAGTGAGACCCTTACAGGTCTAAATAAGTGAATGTTCCCCCAAGGTCTTGTTGTGCTGAGGAGGGTTTGCTTAACTGACATCCAGTTGTGCTGGAGCTCGTCCCCTTCTATGCCAAGGAGAATGTCTTCATCCATGGTCCAGGAGCTCTATCCACCCATTACACAGCAGGGAAGTGTGTGCCTGCACAGAGGGCACACAAACAACAAACACTCCTGGCCAGACCTGGCAGCAGCTGGTGGGCAAGAGGAGAGGGGAAGGAAAAAGGCAGCAAGAAGGAAAACAGGCTCAAAAGAAGGAAATTTAAGCCTCTTCATCTGGTTGTCCATGGCAGAGAAGTCCATCTTCTGGTCCTACTAAGGCTGTGCTGAGAGAAACTCCTGGAAACCATTTTTTACTGTGACGCTTCCTTAAGTCTTTTAATATTTCGGGACATGCATACCTTTGACTGTAAGCAGACTGAAAAAGAAGAAATAGGAAGACCGTGGCATGTGAAGAATAAGAAGCAACATGGCAATTGCAGCAAGCATAATGGAAGCACCCTGGGAGCCTCAGCACATGTGTGATGAGTATACCTGGGACTGATTCCTGGGGCTCATTTAAGGCCCCAAAAGTGTTCCCGCTGTGGAGACCCTGTGCATGAGGTGGAACAAATCCAGCTGAATGGCACTTGAGCTGTCTGAACTTCCCTCTGCTTTTGAAGTTCCCAAGAATATTTCCAGCCCTTCAGGTAGTAGGAGTGGGGGAGCAGGAGGTGCCTTCCTGCTCAGTGGTTGAAATAACAAACTCCAGTGGGTACTGCGGGCTGGCGCCCGGCCAGCAGACAGGCACAGACCAGCATGGAGAAAAGGGTTTAATACACTCACAAAGAATAACTACTGGGGGACAAAAGAGTGCTTGTATTTTTATTCTTTCCTTTTCCTGCTTCCAGGAAGCTTTAAATAGATTGATTAGGGGCATGCATGGGATATCTCTCTAATGAGGGAGTAGAGCCTTTTAATGGTGAGGTGATGCCAGCCTTGGATTCTTTCTTTATTCTTGTGTCTCGCTGAATATCAGAGTAGTCATGGTCTCGAGTCCCAGACAGCAGAGGAATACAATTTTCCACTTGGTCATCCATCCAGAGGGTGCTGGATGGGATTACTCCTTGGTGAAGCACCAGGTGCAGAGCTGAGCAGTCCAGGGCTGCCCATCCCTCTCAGGAGGCAAACCAGCAAGGGTGGCTGCTGGCTACAGTGCAAGTGTTCCCAGCCAAGCATTAGCTATAGGATTTGCTTCAGTAATTACCTCTACTTCAGTCTTATGACCCAACATGAGGCAAAATTACTCTTGGCCAAATTACAAGTTGCTGAGAGGTCTAGGGCATTCAGGCATATGTCCTCTACCTGTTGGAGTGTGTTACAAGCAGGTGGGCAGTTTTTGTTCTCTGTCTTTTGAATATTTTCCAGCAAACTCAAAGGCCTGTAGTTATCAATAGATGTAGGAGTAGGAATGGGTCTTTTTATTCTTTAACACTAAGCAAACACATCCCTGCCACTGGGACCAGCAGAGAGTGTTATGCATGCTTGAGACAGCACATGATTGAAGGGGATGTTCCCTCTCTTCTGACCCCAGGGGCAAAATCCTTTCCTCTTTTACACACAGGCAACATTCAGACCACCATCCATATACCTCATCCTCAGATAATTAGGGAACCTAAATATTTGGCTCATGGTAACAATTCTATGTCTTCTAACAAGGGGAGCAGCGCTGCCCTAGGTCCCACTCCCTTTGAGCCGTGCTGCTATGACAGCAATGTGATTGTCACTGCCATGGTATGCTTAACCTTTGCCAAACCAGAGCTGAGGAATTAACTCAGATCCTCAACCCACATGTCTTAAAGGGCAACATAACCTGTGCTGCCTTGGCCCGACACAGTCTGCAGCTCAGTAATAACAAGCACGAAAATGTGACAAGCATGAGCCGTAAAAATGATTGATGCAATGAGAAAAATAACAAAGAGAAGCTGAAAAATAGCAATGAGGAGGAGGAATTCCTGGGACCAGTGTCTCCATGGCACCAGCAGCCCCCTACTCTCACACCAGAAGAAAGGCTACACTTGCCTGTAGTAGAAAGGATCTCCATGCCACACAATGAAATTCCAGCAAACACGACAAGGACTGATGGTGTCTGGAAGGGGTAGTGCCACTGCTACCCACATAATAGTTTGAATTAGATTATGTGAGAAAAGGAGGAATATATAGACGACCAGCTGCTCAAAGGCTTATTACAACCTTGCTTTTATTGTTCTGCTAAGTTAGAGGTGGGGCATCAGAGGGATTCCTAACATACCACTACTGAGAAATTTTAATATGTTCCACACTGACACATATAAAAAGGAAATAACAGCTGATCACAGACAGCAGAGACTGCAATATCTCTTCATATGCATGCACAGAAGTGGGGTGGTCAAAATGGGGTGCTCTTGGCTCAGACATCTGAGCTAACCTGACCCAACTAAACCTTTCTCCTGCCATTGACTTGAGTTTCAGCAAAAGGACTGTCAAGTGTGAAGTCAGGCAGCAGAAGAAAAGGTGATCAGGACATGGCTATTCACCCCATCCTGAGATACCAGGACATGGAGAAGGGCAGGGGAGCTGAGAGGCAGAACACTTAACACTGATGAAAAGAAACACGTGTTTACACAACCGACAATGATCCGGGGGAACAAGATATCACAGAGGGCAAAAGTTTAGCTGGGCTTGGCCAAAGGACCTGTTGTGTGTGGGGGGGTTACAGTCACAGGGGCTTCATTTCTGAAGAGTTTTTGGAAGGGTTATAAACCCTCAGGACTCTGAGAGTTCAGTGGATGGTGTTAGGGAAAAATCCTTTGCCCCAGCCAGTTACCCCATAGCTGCTGCCACAGGGTCTTTGTGTCTTTCTTTGATGTGGCCGCTTCCAGAGGTGGATTGCTCAAATAACAGGGGGCTGCAGTCTCATGTAGTAAAACCTTCCTAAAACTCAGAGGGACAAGTCTCTCCTCATACCCAGAAGGAGTATGAAACAGACAAATCTGCAATACTTACAATATTACTATTAAATATTTATAATTGTAATTACAATAGTGATTGGGAGGTGGGGAGGGGGAAAGAGAGATTTTGTTTTCTTTCAGTTAAACAAATAATCCACCAGACAAGTTGCAAAAATGAATGTCTCAGTGGTTTCATGCAAGTTTTGCCATAGATAGTCAATTGTCTCCAAGTTCCAAGGACAACCTTGAGCACTTCCTTGTGCATCTGAGAGCAGACAAGCCAGGAAGGGAACAAAGTCAGCCCCAGGAGAAATGGGGAATGAAGCCAACCACGGGAGGACTCCCTGTCAAATGAGTCACAGCAGGCATCAGTGTGAGCTCCCAAGGAGGTGGCTTGTTTCCCTCCCACCTGAGCAAGAGACTGCAGTCCTGGCAAAGGAAGAAGGCAAGAACACGCAGATGCTACCACAAGCCTCGGTGGTGCATGAGGGATGGTTCCAGTGGAGCAGGTGGCTCTTGTGGAAATCAGCCATACCTAAGGATCTACCTGGGGTACTGCTACTGCAAACTGTACCCAAAGATGTCCATAACAAATATCGTGCTCTGCAAAGGCCAGTCATCAGGACACATCAATCTGATCCAAACCAGGCATTGCACAAACCCACAAAATCTACATGGGACACCTTCAGGTGGAGAAATGAGCCAGTAACTAATCAGCCGCAGCCCCTAATTATACCCTGTCCCTAAATCAAACTGCATTTTACTTTGTAAGCTTGAAATGACTATTCCTTCCACATTTAACTGGAAAGTCTTAAGGCATCATTTTATAATACAAAATAAGATTTCATTAGCAGCAAGAGCATATCAGTGTATGTATAAGTCACACTGGGAATCCCTGATTCAAGCTGATAAGTAGTTCAAATAGAACTCACCAAATAGTTCTATTCAGGTCCAGGAAATTATTCATGTGTATAACTATTCACAAATATGAGCAAGGTCCCACAGCAAGAGCAAAAGTGAGAATTATTAGTAATTCAAAAGGAAGGGGAAAATAGTAATAGGTAGAGGTCCTAAAATGTAGATATTCTTATATTTTTTTGATGAGGGAAAAATAACAGCACAGTGATTATTACAGCCACATTTATTCCCACACCAGGCAGCTGGGTTGCTTCTATTAGAAAATAACTTTGCAATAAAGTATTGATTTCAAGTGAGATTGTCCCCATTGTTCATTTTAAATAATCATTTGCCTTCAAGTGAGTTTGTCCTATTACTGGCTTTGAAAAACCTTTTCCCAGTCCTTTTTCAACAGGAGGAGTTCCTTCCTCTCAGCCACAGTTATAAAGCTCTAGGAATTGTAAGTAACATGTAGCATATAGGAAATATATTTTTCATCTGAAGAGCTGCAGGAATGTTAAGGAGTTACTTGCCATGCCACCTCTCCCAGACAGAAACAAATAAGATATGTTATGGAGAGGCTATGACAGAAATTTTAATGAACTTGCAAGGTAGGGTAAGAAATCTGCCTGGCAGTCCCACGAGAGTCAGTACACACACACACAGACACACACACATACTGCAAATCCAGATTTGTCACAAGAAAATCGCCCCCCAGCACACACAGTGTGTGACACTGCAGCTGTAGCTAACCCAATCCTGAGATTGGTTTTCTTTGTTACTCTGTTCTTTGCTGCTGGACCCATTCACTTGCACTTTTATAGGATGAATTCACTCACCTGAATCCCAGCAGGGCTCCGGGGTTCTCCTGCTCAGCCGCGCTCCCCCGGGGCAGTGTCCGAGCCTCGCAGTTACACTACACTGACACTGGGTCGCCGGGCTCACAGCAGAGAAAACCTTCCTTCGTCCCAGAGAAACAGAGAACAGTCGTGCTGGTGCCTCTGGCGCTGACACACAGGGAAATGATCTGCCGGGAACGGAGGAGAGCCTCCCTCTCTCCTTCAGCGGGCGGTCTGGGGTCGCGCAGCATCCTCCGCTGTCCGCTCCGGGCGGCACCGCTGCGGGTCACGCCGGCCACCGAGCAGATATACCCCGGGCACCACCGCAAAGGGCTTCCCTCACAGCTCCCAGCCAATTAAAGAGTGCGTGTTAAATCTGTCCTAATCCACAACCAGCGCTGTCCGGTCCGTTGGAAAAGCCTTGCGGAAGTTTGGATAAATAATAACGTGCGAACTGCGAGTGCTCCCGCGAAGAGTGAGGCGCTAAGCTAGAAATAAATATTGCCTATTGTTTGAAATTATTCTTAGCTCTTCAGCAGATGACTGGCAAGAGAACAGCAGGCGTGAGTAGTGATAAAAGTAAACAGCCCAAGTTTAAAGTAGCAGGCTTGCCCGTGTCCATAGAGCCCTATTGTAGTGGGACAAAGAGGGTACTGGCTATACCAGCGCTCTCTCGGGGAATTCAGGGCAGAGTCCAGCATGTCCATTCACTCCAAAACCACACAGCTATGGCCAGCACAGAGCTGCAGACTGGAGCCCAGCATGCTCACAAGAATAAGTGTTTAAACTGAGTTGCTCAGGAGCACCCTGGGCTACCTATTTGACTGCATGCAGGCAGCCTTCAGACAGGAGATAAGGACACAAGGATAAGGAGACACAGGGACCAGAGCTGTGTTGATTCCATTTAAACACAGTTTAATTTAAAAAACGGTACAAGGAAAACATGTCTTTGTCAGATAAAGAGATTAAGCACTCAGTTTAAGTCCATGTAATACTCAAAATCTCTTATTTGCATGCTTACCTTTGGAAAATGCACCCCTCCTTCCTCCCCTCGAACTCTTCAGAGAGCTAAAAGAGGTCCTGTTGCTTCCAAACGCTTTTGTTCTTCTGTCCCTCCATCACATGGCTTGCCTTTTATATTTGCAACACACAAAAGTTAGGGCTGTTGTTTAAGAGAGAGAGGGAGAGAGAGGGAGAGAGGGGGAATGTCAAATGGAAAAGTGCCATTGCAGTCATATATCAATCAGGGCAGCAGCAGCAGCAGTTCTCTGGCAAATGGGAATTCCACAGAAATGTGAAGCTCTTGTTATCTGAGAAATCACAAAACACCACCAGCCAAGCTCCCCACTGCAGGGACTTCTCATTATTGGCAAGCCAGGAAATAGAAGGAAATGTAGGTGCTTTTTTGATTGCTGTTATTGTTTCAGATCTGGAGATAAGGACGCTGTGGCATGTGTAAGCCAGTGGAATATAAATCCTGAATCAAATTCCTTCCTAAACAAATGCACCATGTGCAAGATAAAGCAAAGCACAGAGAAGAAAGGGAATGGAGCTAAGTGAAGAATCTGACAGTAATGATTTAAAGAATTTGATAACTGTTTGCACTTGGAAAATATCCATAGAAAAACTACCTGCTCCCTGGATTACTCATTAATCCCTCTTTTTTTCTGACCAGTGTTTCTTAGGCATTTTTAAACTGTGATTGATCTCAGATATCCTTAATTCAAGCTGTGCTGCTTCACTACAATTGGTCAACTAAATCATCTGACATTCCCTGGCTCTCCAGTTGGGTAAGAAGGCAAGCATTTTCTGTATAAATGCTTGTCTTCAAATCTGCAATTCCCCTGCTTCGGGCAACCTGCCCTGAAATTCTGGAGTTTCTACTGGACAAACTCAGAAGTTTGCTCAGAGAAGAAAACACAAAACACTGTCTTTCTACTTTACGCACCTCTCTCTGAAGAATGCCAAGTTTGAAAGAAGATATCCTTAAACTATTTTATAAAATATTATGGGTGTATGCAAAAAAAAAAAAAAAAATAAAAAGGAAAAGAAAAAAATGCCCTGAGAGGCTGAAGGCAGGCTCCATCCACTGGAAAACCCCTCTCGCAACAAGCACATCACAGCTCTGGGTGCACCAAACCCTCTTCTCTGCAGAGGAGGGTGTTTCACTTCCCTGTGGAGTGCCCCCTAGTCATCCTGCAGGATAATAGGAAGCACAGACATAAGCTGGTCAATTAAAAAACAAGCAACATAGCTGGCCATTCACAAGCTGGATCTGTTCAGAGGCACTGGCCAGCAGATGGACAGGGCTCTGTGTCGATTGTGTTTGAACTCTAAAGGAAAGTTGGTATTTGATGGATGATGTTATTAGCTAAATGTCTCATGTGGTATAAGATCAAAGAACAGATGGGAATTGTGCCTTAAAAATAGAATAATCTAAAAGGGGAATGGCTTTTAGACGAGTAAGCATCATGGAAACAATAAAGGAGACTGTCTTTGGCTTGGTTTGCAGCACAGCCAGGTTTGACTGGTGTGATAAACAAACGACTTAGGACCAAAATTCTTAAGATGTGAGATTTGCTGCATATTTTTCCCTTCATATTCAATGTTTACATTGTTTTGCTTCTTGAGTCAACCTTGTGTTTCTCTCCCTGACCAAATGTGTCCCAGATCTCTGTTTCCACACAGATGCCACTGAGGTCACCCAGGGTGGGTGGTGGCAAAGCTCATCAGCACCTTCACCTGGCTGTAACCACAGACTGAGACTGCTGCTCTGGCACAGCACTCACCTTAAACACAGGGACTACACACAGCAACCTTTGTCAATTTCCCTCCTTTAAAATGAAGGCTATTGGCCCTGTGGTCCCTGTACTGCTGTGTTGTCTGTCTTTTTCCACTGGCAAGGAAGTTATTTAAATACTCTGGTTACTTTCACTAAGAACCTCCCACATGCAAGACAAAGTAGCTTCTGGATGAAATCCTCCAGGAGACAGTGGATATCCTACTCATGGTACTCACTGAAAATGGTACTTTGGGGTGTTTATACTGGCACTGCTTAGGCTTCATATCTTTGTGTCATCTGCAGGTGACAATTTCTGTTTGGGTTTTTTTTTGGTTTTTTTGTTTGTTTGTTTGTTTGTTTGTTTTTGGTTTTTTGGTGGGTGCTAAGCATACTCATCAATAATTCCTCAAACAGTGGTATTTTTGAGATGAAGTGCTCAGCAGTTTGCTACCACAACATATATTCTTAGTACAGGGAAATCAGCAAAAGTGGCTTTCAATTTTTTTTATCTTCAGAGCTTCCAGACTCTGTTTGGCAGCCAGTGGAAGTTAATCAGCAATTAATTGGCTGCACAGCCTGGTGACTTATAAACTGACACTCTCATTTGTGGCCTTCTGAATGAACTGCACATGATCACAAGCACAAAAGTAGAAACATCTAATGTAGCCTTCCCCCAACTCAAGAACACTGTGGCCCATAACTTTTTCATAGCTGTTCATAAATCTTTAGCCTCTCTCAAATGCTGCGACTTAATCCCACCCATAAAACCAGACATTTTGAAGAAACAAATAAAAGCAGAAAGAACAGGAGCTCAGAGCTCAGTTTTCAAAGACCACTAGACATCTGAGATGACCCCAGATATAAGATAATATTTCCAGAAGATTTAAGGTATTCTGCTCCCCTCAGTTCTGATCTGAGTTCTCTTCAAAAGAGGCTTATCTCACTATAGAAGTATTGGCCTGAAAACTAAATTTAGGCTCTTCCAGAAGCAAATGTAGAGTTTCCATTCCAAATTATTTGCAGTACAGGCCCAATTCAGATTGACATCAATAGCAGTTTTTCTCTCTGAAAACAACCATAGATATTTTGTTGACTCAGTTGAACTAAATATCTATCTATCTATCTATCTATCTATCTTTTTTTTTTTTTTTTTAATAGAGACTCAGGTGAGAGAAATCCCTTCCTTGTAATTTCAGGATATAATTTTGAAGAGATGGAGATCCGCTACTTCATGGAGTATTACCAACTTCCTTAGTTCAGTCCCCATAAAATATATTGGAGACCTGAACCCTATTTTTCATTCCACCACCACCATATGACCTACAAGACTCATTTTTGTCCTCAGAAAAGCATTGGACTCCCATTAGCTGCAGTTTGGTGGGACCCAAATGTTTGCCCTGTTGGCATCATCAACCCCCATGTTCCTTCTTCAAAGGAGTAGGATTTCACTTCTCCATCATGCATGTGTTGTGAAATACATTCAGACTTGTGCAGAAAACTCAATATTTCATTTTCATCTTAAGGATTTCCCAGTGTTGTCACTTTGTAGTCTCCCCCAGGCAACTTTTACATTCTGAGACAGCAGGTAACAGACCTCCAAATCATCAAATGTGCTGTCAGAGCAGGCATTGCTTGGTATCTGTGCTGGGTGTGTCTGCAAAGACCAGGAAAGGAGTACAAACTCAAGGACAACCTTTAAATGTAGAAACACCCTCATGCACAGACATAAACATTGCACCCTTTTGCTGGCAGCAGTTGGAGGGAGTGGGATGCACAGGAATGCAGTTCAGGGAAAGGCCATGCTTTGTTCCATTATTGAATTGATGAAGGAGGGTTTATATTTGGGGATTGGCCATCAGTATTCCTCTCATAATTGTGAATGTAGGAGGAACTGAAACCATTGTAACGGCAATCTACAGCAACAAAAAAAATGTAATACTTATATAATGAATTTATACTTTGTGTATGTAAGAGGTGCTCAGAATTCTTAGAGGAAGTATTTTCTATCATTTTAATAATAAAAATAAAAATTAGGCAAGTAATATTCCCAGTAAATAAAACTACATAACCACGTACAGCAATGAAGGAGCAGGTGGCAGAAAAGTCTATTTAGACACTCAATGCTTTTCATCTTTCTCCCCATGGTGCTTTATCTCAGATTTGTTATGCAAGGATATTTAAATACCTAAACACACATAATCTTCTGTAAACTAAATGGGTCTCTTCTTTCAATGTTTATGTGTATTAATGAATGTGTGTTGTTAAGAAACAGTAAATGGAAGTGTTTATTCAGTAGTTTACACAAATACTGTTATTACAGCAAGGCTCTTGTCATCTGGGGATAAGGCTGCTGTGGAGAAGTCTGTGAAAATTAGGTCTCAATTATATGCTTATTAATTTTAAGACAGAAAGGCATATTGCCTGTGGACATTACTGAGCCTTTAGGCTGACTTGAAAATGGAGCTGCAGAAGGACCAGAATTTGGTGTCCCCCCAGCTCCCTCAGCAGGAAGAAACAGTTGGCCAGGTGGGATCTCCTCATCTGAGGTGTGCTGCCCACAAGGCACAAATTACTGTGGACTGCAGTGCTTTAAAAAGACAAGCTGAGGAGCCTGACAATGCAAACAATGTGCCAGGGATGAGCAGTCCTGGATGAACAATGTCTTGGCCATGTCTGGAGGAGAGAAGGGCCTTGCTGTGGCATGGGAAAATTTTTGGGAGTAATCTGGGCACAGAGTCACTGCCCTGCCCTCAAGTCACAGCCAGGCTGACCTGCCCTCACCAAGAGTCTCAATGGATGGTTTGTAAAGGACAAGTGAAGAAGCCTGGATTCCTACATATTTTTTCCTTATGTCCTTCATGGTTACCCACTCAGGTTTTTCCCCTACATAACCATCAGCTCCTTGATCCCCACATCTGCTGTTTGCGTGTAGTTAAACTCTTCGTCCTTTGCTCCCTCCCACAGTTTTTTCAACTGCTTTTAAAAGCCCCTACAAGACTGCTGGCTGAGCAAGGGGCAGCAAACCCTCACTGAACAACAAACACATCCTGTGGCTTCTTGCCTCCTCAGGCAGCAAATTGTGGGTGCTTTGGTTTCCCCCTGCAGGACAACAATAGGATGCAACATTCCTGCCCAAGCACCAACCTGCTCACATGCCCAAGAAATTGTCTAGAAATTCAGTTTTCTCTGTGAGATCTCAGCCTTGATGTTAAAATTGATTTAATTTGAGCAGCTGTATGAAAAGCTGCAGGGAGACAATAACATCAGGGCCAAGAGACAACAGGCAACTCAATTCTACAAGAAACTTGTAAATAGGAGAGTAAAAATATCTGTTCTACCTTCAGGCTGCTGAAAGGTGGAGTGCCTTTTCCCTGGAAGGAGACTGTTGTCACCCTGATCCCTGTCCCCATCCCCTCTGGAGTGACTGGCTGCACCTCTCTGGTGTCCTTTACACCTAACAGAGAAAGTGGGAAGCTACTGTGTTTCCCTGAATTTCAACAACATGGATCAGCAGTTCTGCAGACACTTGTGAGGTGTATCCACCCTTCCTGAAGGCAGCTGTCTCAGTTTCAGCTGGGCTCCTCTCTGTCAGTGGAAACCACAAACAGGCCCTGCCTGAAGGGCTCCTCATTTTGCTCATGATGGGATGAAATGGAGCTGCCTTTGTTTATCTCTATAAATAATAAAAGGAGACAATAGTCAGCCTGATTCAGTCATCCAGCTGTTAAAACCTTGGTTAGGGGAGATGAATTCCACCTTCAAGGTTGTTTCAAATGCTCTTACAAGCATATGCAGTAGATGCTTAACATACCAGCTAATAATGTGCAGTTGCACATGGGTCAGTGTTAAATATCACACTTTTTTCCAAGGCTGCAGGGAAAGTTCTGCATCAGACCCTGTGGGATAATGACACCTGATGTGCAGCTTGCAATTTGCAGCATATGTTTTCCACCTGAGAGAGAAAGGATCTCTCTGTGAAAACCTGTAGTATGTCAGATTTTTATCTGAGTACCAAAAAATGTGGAAGCTTCCATGTGGAAATTTCCCCAGCATTTGTATCTCCATGTCCCCACGTGGGTGATGTGTGGTGCACCTTGAGCACCCACATTGGCCTCTCTACCCCCTTATCCCAAACCACAAACAATAACATTTCTGCTGATTCCTGTCCCCAGTGTTGCTCAAGAGGTCAGAAAGTTTGTCAGAATGTCCTAAACAACACCCACAGCTGGAAATTTTGCATTAATACAGACTGGGAGGGTTGAGGATTTTAAATGTGGCTTGAAGCAGCTTCCCTCAGCAAGGGTCAGACCCTGAGAGTTCCCTTGAAGCTTGCATGTCACTGAGCATCAAAATTCACCTTCATTTCTAGGATGGCTTGCACAAGATGGAGAAAACTCTAAGGCAGTAGTAATATCTCCACTCAATTGAGAAAAGCATCATTGCCTTCCTCAGGATAATATCAAGTTATGATTGTGGTTTGAAAAACATTTCCATAATGACAAAAAACTACCCATAAATTCGCTTAGAATTGTAAAACTGACCTGGCAAAATACAAGACAGCTACTAACAATAGCAACCTTATTTTATTGCAGTCTCCTGCCAATACCACACAATATTATTTTCTTGCGGTAAAAATACAATAAGCAAAGTGGAGAAGATGTTTTTCTGTGCCATTTACTATGAAAAATTAGAGTGAAATAATTTGTCTATGACTCAGGTTTGTGGGGCCACTCCATGTGCAACACTTCATGTTTTAATAGGAAGCACTAAATGAAATTCAGTCTCAGTTTGGGTTAAATCTGCAGGGCAGCTCATGGTATGGGAAGTTGCTGAGAAGAAATGCTCTTTAGAGCAGGAAATTGGTGATTCATAATTGACATTAACTCCAGTTACCCTCCAATGTTCATGCTGTACTTCATGTGAAATTATTATAAGGAAAGAAAGGCCATTCCCTTGAGCAAGTTCAAGTTAATGTTTAGGAAAGCATTTAAGTTATTATTAGGACAAAAGCCATTACAGTGGAATGGTCAGACGCTCAGGCTGCACCTTTAGCTGCAAAACCTATGCATTTCAACAGCTCTTTGCAGGTAACTCCTCAGACATTTGGTCATTTTGGCCAATCCAATGAAATTCCAGCTTCACCAGTGTCCCAGTCAGATCTCCCACCTACTGGACAGAGCCAGAAATTATTCCTTTTTCAGCACTCCATATTTGCACTGAAATCCATTTACACACACAGTCCCTGTGATCCTGGAGGAACTCCTGGAGGAGAGAGCAGAGCAACAAGGATGCCCCCACACACAGCTGCAGGAGGACCCAGCCTCAAGTCTATATTGTGACCCTTCTGGAAGATACCAAATTGCACCTTGCTGCAATTCAGACAGTGGAATGAGACAGCCCAGGGGCTGGGTTCTCACCTAATGCAAGCCAGCAATGCTCTGTGGCTTTTGCTGTAATCTGTGACCTTGCACCAGGGGCAAATCTGGTGCCACCACTGCCTGGTACTTGTCATCCGGATGCTTTTCTTCTTGGTGTCCACAGCATCCTCAGAAGCTCCTCAGAGTACTGCCCTTCATTCAGTCCAAAAGGACATATGAACTTAATTATTCCACCATAACATTAGCATAGAATAAGGAATTAAATCTTATTATGGATTTTGGTGTGAGTAAAGCTTTGGCATCTTATGCATTTTTTTATGATTTTGGTTTTTTTCTGAATAGAAGCAGAAATATCTTTCTAATATGGAATATGCCTTAAACTGCAAGTGTAAATCAGAGCCAGGCTTCAGGTAAAGAAAGAGATTAAAGACTCATGCAGTTGTAAATTTAAGTACCTTTGACCTTGAGAAAAGCACTTTAAACCGCTGCCTCATTATTACCTTTAGAGAGGAGGGATTTGGATTCCTCTCTACGAGGAGAGGTGCTCTGCAGCCCCAGTGCTGTGCATGACCAAGGACCCCAGAAGAAAAGCCAGTCACTCTCCACAGCTGGTCAAGTTCATGGGGCCCTACAAACTGCGGTGGATGCTTGGAGCACAGAGAGGTGACAGGTCATGGAAAGCCAAAGCATTCACCATCCTTCTTGAGCTGCTACTTGGGCTGTGATAAGTGAGACATCAGAGGGATTTTTTGGGGGGATTTTTTTTGCAAGAGCATCAGCACCCAGCCCCAGGAGCAAAACAAACTGAGGAAACATTCTTTGTGTGAGACCAGAGGTGCAAAAAGTCCTGGCAGAGCTGACGCATGCTAGAGTTGAAAAGGGTATCAGAAAAGGATATTAACTGTGGTGTACTGAGAGTAATTATCATGGTAAAGGGTGAGAGAGTTTGCAAGACAAAGGCAGAAGAGGCAGGAGAAGAGCCATTCATTGGTGGTTCCAAATAACCTTCAGTTCTGCTGGGCAAAGGAATCATTGTAGAAGTGTGAGTCCTGTACTTCATCTGAAAGCTAAAAATATAAGTAAGAGGTTATCAAACAGAGTCTAGAGAGAGGAAAGTTTGCCCTCACTTAGCAGAGCCAAAGCTACAGCACAGCTCCAGGAGCTCCAGGAACACACCCCTGGCAAGAACCTCTCTTGGAATTACTGTCTGGGTTAGAACTTGGAGGCCACTGCAAGAAGCAGAATTAACTCTGGAGCAAGGAACGAGGGTTTCCCAAGCAAAGGAAGTCAATCAGAACAGGCTGAGGCTGATGCAAGGATGCACAGAGACTGAAAGGAGCCCTGAAATGGAAGGCAAAGCCCAGTCTGCTGCAGTGGGAGACACTGAAAACCACATATCATGTACACACCTTGGCAAGCCACAGCTCAGCTCAGCATTTGGGAAAAGAAAAACAACAGGTTACCTTTCCTAGAAAAGAATCAACATGAGCCTGTGGTGCACAGCATGAGAGAGGAGGATGGTGACAGCACCATTAGAGGCAAGGGGCTTATTTACGGGAGCCATGAAAAATACTGTGGGGAAAGATAAAAGGACAAACAGCCCATAGGCAAATGGCAATAATCAATTTTCAGCTGGACAGAACTGCACAAACTGATAAGGGTCTGACAGGGTTACGAGCACTGAGAGAAAAGCTACAGGCAGCATAAGGGAAGAGAAGAAAGGGCTCAGAAGGACTGTTCCTCATTGAAGGAGATAAAGACATGTGCAAATGAAAAAGAGAGTTCATAATAATGTCAGGGATTCTTTAAAATGTCGCATCCTTGATCTCATCCCTAGGGTGAGCACACTGAAGCCAGAACAACAGCAGAAATGTCTGGGGGACTCCTTAAATTGCAGAAGAGAGCACAAAGACACCTCAGTGTCCCCATCTCCACAGGGGTGGCTGGAGCCTTGCACCCCCAGCCCAGGGTGAGGTTTGTGAGAATCAATGGTGCAGGGAGAAATTCAGCCCTGGACTGAATTTGGATGTGGACACTCCACATCCATCCACAGGAAGAAAAGTTGCTTCCTTAGCAAATAAGGAAAATTAAATCATTATGTGAACAGGGCAAATTTTCCTCTCTGCCCAGAGGGAATGGCTTCAAGGAGACAGCTGGCAGCACATACAACACCTGACACACCAAGCAGTGCTCTGGCATTGAGAGTCCAGAGGAGGGACATGAAGATAATTAGAGGGATAGAACATCTCCCACAGGAGAAAAGGCTGAGAGAATTGGGACTGTTCAGCCTGGAGAAGAGAAGGCTCCAAGGCAACATAATTGCAGCCTTTTAGTGCCTGAAAAGAGATTTAAACTGGAAATGAACTTTCAAAAGGGCATATAGGGATAGGACAAGGTGTGATGGCTTTAAACTAAAAGAGGGTAGGCTTAGATTATATATTAGGAAGAAATTCTTTGCTGTGAGGGTGGTGAGGCATTGGAATATATTGCCCAAAGAACTTGTGGATGCTTTATCTCCTCCTCAACTGCACCTTCCCTTGGCTGCACTGAACCCTGGGGTAACTACAGCTTCTGTAAAACTTGGTTGAGTTCACAATCTTCTACCAGCCTGGAACATCTCTTGGGAATGACTGCAGTGATATTTTGGAACTGGATGGACTCCTCCATTTAAGTTCACCCCTTCTATTTCAAAAGGCCACTCTGGAAAGTAAAGCAGCCGGGCTGTATCCCTTGTTTGCAAAACAGGAGGCCTAACATGAATTCCATCAGTGAGCCTCCTAAATTCATACCAGCACTAAATTTCCCCTTCCAGGCATAGAGTGATAGTTCCTATTTTGGCATTTTCAACACTTATTGTCCTAACAAATCCAATAGGATGGTGCAATTGTATGGTTTCAATGCTTAAAACATAGTACTGTGAAATGCTGATTTCTCATGGTAATTTTGGGAAGGAATAATGGTTGTGCTCTGAGATTCCTAAAACTCTCTGGAGATTGGGAATATGGCATCTGCATGTATCTCCAGTTTACTGCTCTGTTGTTGAGCACAGAAAAGGGATGATCAGTCTGCAGGAATTGTTATTTTTTTCTTTCACTGTTGATATTCTCACTTAAAAAATGAGAAGTCTTCAAAACTAGTTTGTTGAACAGAGATACAATAATAATAAACCATAAAAACCAAACATTTTAATGCCACAGAGGAGACGGTGGTACAATGAAAGCTCTGGGAATTGTGCACACAATAAGTGCACCTTGGTCCCTGCTATCACAGCTGCAGTTTTTGTGTGCCTGAGCCGCCTGTCCTCAGAGCTGCCACCTAAATAGTCATGCAAACTCACCTTTCTGGAGCTTCTGAAGTGAGAGTTAATGCTGTAGGGACACACTGGAAGTAGATCATGCCCATTCAACTCTGTGGAGCACAAGGAGCTGTAGTGCAGACAAGACACCAGCATCTCTGGAACTGTGTTTTCTAAAGCTGCTTACAGGCAGGAGAAATCTCTGTCCTCCTTTCTTCATCCAGCTCTCTCTCCTGTTGTTATCAGGGGTGAATTGCAGCTTCCAGATCCAGACTGCAGCTTCCACAGCAGTGAGATGTTGTAGTACCAAGCCCCTCAGTGTGGGCCTGATATTTCTGGGTCTGTGAGATTTTAGCCTGCTAGCAGCAGCTAACTTCTTCTCAAGGAAAAATTTCTCAAGAAAGCTTCTTCTCAAAACAATCCTGGCAAACAACTATCCTTTCTCAAAACAATCTTTCTCCAGGTGGTGTTTTGCTGTTTCTCTAATTTAACCAATGGGATTGGAGAAATGTCATTCCTATTCACCAACCATGTTAAGTCTGTATGGGAACACCTTATAAAAGGTAGTAAGAATTTAGACAATAAAGTTTTTTCCTATGTTATTTGCCTTCTGAAATATTTGGAGTCTCTCATCTTTCTTTCGTGTCCTACGACAACACCTCAGAAACTACTGAGGGCAGGAGGACTCGGCCAGCACAGCAGGGGCAGCACAGACACAGCCCCAGAGGGCTCCAAACCCTGAGGCTGCTCCCAGGATCAGTCCTCCCCTGAGGCCTGGCTGCTCCTCACCACCTGCATCCACTGCTGGTGAGTGTGGAGCAGGATTCTGGCTGGCTGGACATCTGCCTGGTGCAGCACAGGCACGCTTAGGGCTCTGTGACTGATGCAGTAAGACATGTTGAATCGTGACACAATAGTTTACTGAATTAAGGGAATCAAATAGTGAAGTCCAAACAAGATGGTTTTGCTTCTTCAGAGGAGAAATTCTCAAAATAATTAAAATCCAGCCTTCTGATGTGGAAATGCAATATCATGGTTTGATGACTTTGTTTTTCTAAGGATTTGGGCTGTGTTTTTTCTGAGATTATTACATTTTCACAAAACATTTCATTTGCATTTACGCTGTACTTTTCTGTAGAAAATGATGTCATTTGAAAACACAATTTATCTCTTCTGGAGATTTGCAATAGTAAAATTGCAATTCAGATTGTCTGTAGCTGTAAATCAAACACACATTTTAATGGCCTGGTCTGCAGAGCTGGAGAGGCCAGCTCCATCCATCCAGTCTGTAATGAATTGATGAACATCCCTGTTCCCCACAGCAGTCTCAGACTGCTCATAACACTCAAGCATTGATGTCTCTATATGAACAGTTTCTTTAATTACCATTGCCAATTCTGATTTTCCAGGTGAAGGCAGCCACCTTGCTCAAATATTGAAATCATTTATCACCTGTCATGAAGGAGAGAGTCTCTTGGCATCCTCCTGTGCAGTGAGATATGCTTTGATCTCAAACCATTCTATCTATGGTGTAGTAAGACAAAGCACCACCTGCTATGAAGCTTGACAGACTATATAAAATTTAATTTATGTACATTACCATCTTGTCTGACATAAAAGAATCACAAAAGAGAACAAGAAGCAAAATAAATTTTGTAACAGTAATCGCAGGCACAAATATCTTTAATTTATGACAGACTTAATAAAATAGGTTTTCTCCCAAATATACGACTCTTTCCAGGAGCTGTGCAGTGACTTCATTTATATGGTCTTAAATGAAAAGAATGCCTGTAGTCAATACAGTGCTACCAAATGAAAAATAAAAAGATCCAGGAGATCTGATAAACCTGTCTGGTCAGTCTCATGTGCACAAAGGACCAGAAATCTAAAGATAGGAGCTAAATCTACCAGTCAAAATGTAATCGATTTTCAGATCTTGAGGTGGTAGAACTCCATCAGCAGCAATACCCCAGCACCCTCCCAGATGGACAGGAATGAGCAGGAACATTGTCTGGAAAGATGAGTTCCACTTCCCACTAACAGACATCACTATGTCCAGGTCCCTCAGATGATCCAGAGGTGCCATCAAGCTCCCAAAGGGAAACCAAAATCCTTCTGTTCATTAGCAGATTCTTGGTGGGGAGGGTCCATCTTAAAAAATGGGCAGAGGGAAAACAAGTGTTTGCTGCCAGAGGAATCTGGCGGAATGGGCTTGGGGGCTGTGGTGTCAGGGATGGGGCAGTCCCAGCAGCACTTTGCAGTCATTGCACTGGGAGGGTCCAGGCACATCCCCTCAGGACATGCAGGGCATCAAGATCCTGCACTTCCATTCTTTTATAGACATGGCATGTTTGTGGGACACTGTATTTCAGGGAAACAAAAGAGATATTACTGCAACGACTTGGGGTATTTTATTGTCACCCCTGCTGTGTCCCTCAAGGCATTTAGCTTTATATCCAGGGTGAAAGGGTGGAGGTCCTTTATAGACAGAAAATCCCTACTTGCCATGATGCCTGCTGCAACACTCAGAAGTAAGACACAGCAGGGGCTTGTGAACCTCATCTGAAAGTTTTCATTCTGGTCTTCAACTCACACTAAGGCTGGGGAGGATGAACAGCCCTTTTGGCCCTCATGCAGAAAAGTCTGGCTGATGAAGAATGGTCTGGCATCCTGCTTTACTCTTACAGAGGGGTGGCAGGGTGAAGAGAGCATTTCTCCCCCAAAACTTACTTCCCAAATTCGATCTTTGTACCCAGTGTCCTCACCAGGAATAAGCAGTGGGGCACTGCCACCCACAAAGCTATGGGGAAATCTTGGCATCTGGAGACTGAAACCCTTTGTGAGAAAGCAGAACTCAAAGGGGATGGTTGGAACAGCTCTGACTCACATCAGGCAGTGATGGGCTTTCTCAGCAAGGCATTTGTCCCCCAGCCCAGGAGGGGAAGTGAGAAAAAGGACTTATGCAACCTCCCAGCACATCCATGGGATGCCTGCTCTGTTCAGCCACCCTCCAGGCACCAAACACCAAGGACCAGAGAGTGACTGCCTTTGGGATCTGTGGGGTCTTGCAGCTCTGAAACAAAAGCTCATTTTTACACATATAGGTCTGGAAAGGAGCACACAGGCTTGGAATTTTTCAGGAATCACTGCATGATGTTTTTTTTTAACTTGGTCCATCTGTACTATTCTATCACTCATTTTCCTAAAACAAGCCAAAGCTCTTAGTTCAAATACAGAGATGCCACATTTTTGTTTTCCCCCTTTGCTGTGCAGCTGCAGAGGGTGAACACACAGATCAATGCAACATTCACTTCTCATTTAGATTCAAGTACAGTGCCAGAAACTGGTAGCAAGGGTTACTCAACTCTGAAAGTTGAGTTTTTCTCATTCGCTTTCCAAATGAAAAATGTTTTTATGTTGCGTTTTTGATGGGGAAAACAAATATATCTATCACCCCTTCCATATTTTTTTATTCCCTCAGTAGTAAATCTCTGTCTTAATGCAAGAACTTCAAAGAAAGCCAAAGTCATTTTTTATGTTGTAAATTTGCCCAGACACTAAACATGTTTAAATGTCATCTTGTATTTTCTGTTATGTCCTTATAAATTAGATCATCCTGCTACTGTTCTGCAAATTTGTTCTCAGGAAAAGAAATTCCAAGCCCCATTTCTTGCTTTCTGCTAACATTTGAAGTTCATTCTTAAAACTTCCTGGAACCAGAACAAAAATGGTTCAAATTGGTGCTAGGTTGGAAAGAGAAGTGCTTGGTGGGAAAAGAGCAGGGAACTACTAAGAGCAAACAAGGTTAAAAAATAGTCTTGTATTTACTGAATCTCTAATTTTCGAGTGTCCAACCTACAGCTGCTACTGCCAGCCAAGCCTGACGTTTACACATTTTCTTTTGACATTTGAAGATTAGGTAAATCATATTTCTGTGCGATAGTACCAGCTCACTCTTGACTCCAGTCTCTCCCCACCTCTGCAGGACCTGTCACCAAAGGGATGCTGTGGAAACAGCATCAGGTGGAGATGGGCAGGAACACACACGCATGCAGGAGACCACAACTAATTTATCTCCTGATTAAAGGGAGCATTGACAAAACCTCCAGCTCTGTTTCCCTTCTGTGCTGAGCAGTTGCCATAGGTCTATGTTCATGTGTGAATCTACCTGATAGCATGTGCTTGTTATCTCTAGATCTGTGTTTATTTACCTCTTCAATTTTTAGTAAGGATACAATTAAGGATACCAGTTCTTGGCTCTTGTTAGTTTTATAAAGTAAACATGAAGCAATTGACTGTAAGTATTGAGTCTGCTGTGCTTTACTGTGATTTCTGATTAGAAAACCACTAAAATCTCCTTAAAGGCACTCCACTTTCTAAAGGCTTCTGAAAGGTATCTGAGATTGGCTTGCAGAAGCAGAGTATTGAGCTTGCCTTTATTGTAATTTACTTCTGATCCTGCCTCATGTGTCTACAAGTTCATTCCAGCAACTTTTGCTGATGGTGAGAATAGACTGGAGGTTTTATTTTTTCCTGAGGATTCCCATTCTGTATGGACAATGAAAACAGTTGAGTCAGACATGGATGAAGAGAGGAATGGAAGGAAGGAAGGAAGGAAGGAAGGAAGGAAGGAAGGAAGGAAGGAAGGAATGCAAAGAAGAGGAATGCAGAAAAGAAAGTGCAAACTGTTTTATAACCTTGATTTAAAACCCAGTCTGAGCCAGACCTGTTATACAGAATATGTTTCCTTGGGGGTTTATAATGCAACTACTACAGAGAAACCAGCATGATCTGACACAGCATGAACTATTCAGCAGCCTAGTAAAAATATGAATAGCTCATAATGACAGGAGAATCAAACTGTTACTGTCTGGAATGTGAGGTTATAAACTGCAAGGTGATAAAATATCATGATCCAGATTGAAAATCAATATATTTGTTAAAGTTACCAGCAAAAGAACACGGACTGTTGGAAAACAGTCAGTGCATTCCCTACAGCTGCTACCAGCATTCTTTGGATAAGGCCAGAATTTGCAAATTTAAAGTATAAATAAATTCAAGGGTTCTTATATCAGTCCAGACTATGCAAAAATAGAAAATTTAATGGGAAGCATGTAGTGAAAAGCCAGGGTGAATGGGTGAACAAGGGCAACTGCTGCACTGATATCTCAAAAACAGCGGGTACATTACCTTTACCTGGAGGGCTTTTCAGAAGGTGCTTTGCTGTGAGGTAATGCCCTTGCAATATTTAAAGGGATTTGCTGTTAGAAACTCTTGGATTAGGAAATTTTACATGGACCAAGTGAAATATCAAAGAGAGGACTAGCCAGCCTGCCAGGTTAGTCACCGGGGTTGGTGCAGGCAAGTAATAGCAGTGAAGTATTGCCTGCTCAGGTAAGAACTTAAACAAATGTTTAGACTGTGCATATTGCTTAAGTGTTTATTTAAGCAATTTAATACTCCCAGTCCAGACTAATGAAATTCAGCTGCTATTCATCCCACCACACAAGAGTGTCCTCCATACCACAGATATGAAAGCAAATAAGATAAAAGGAAAGGTGAAATAAGAGGTGCTACTTACCTGTGCTATGCATTTTGCCTTTTTTTTTTATGGAGTCATTTTTAACCAATCCTTAGCATGGTTTGCATTAAGTCTAGATCACAAATGATACCTACCATGCAGCTGTTTACATCTGGCTCACAGGTGCATGACTGGTGTTTGCCAGGGGCAGAGGGATGCCTTAGAGGGACCTTTCAGTGCAGACAGAGAGGAGGAAAGGGTGAGGGTCTTTACTGTTCCCTACCTGTGTTCCCTCCCTATTACACCTCCTGTTATTAAATACAAGTCAATTTTGCATGGAAACACTGATTGGAAAAGGCTCCAGATTTTCCTCTAATGTAGTGAAAAGTGTACTAGTGAATACTTGAAGGAGTACAGGGCAAGCTGACTAGAAAAAAATATTGCTTAGAAGTCCAGGAAAAGCTTCCAGCTACAGGATCTCAGGGTACAACCTTTGGTTGTGCTGGGATTGAAGAGTCCATTGTCCTGGCTGTGTGTGCTGCCCCAGGGGACAGAAATGGGTGCATTAGATTAAAATCTGTCAAGTGCTCCCAGATACCTGGCACTGTGGTTTGTACACACACTCCAAGGATCCCTCCACACGGGCATTAAAAACCCCTATATGATGCAGAGCTCAGTGCTGCTGTTCCCCACAGGCTGAGGGGCCAGCCCTGGTTCTGAAAACCCATTTTCCATCATCTGCTCAGAAACCAAGTGCTGGGTCTGGCAGAGGGCAAACCTACAGGCTGAGGGGAGACCTTAATACACTCTACCACTACCTGAAAGGAGGCATCAAGTTGCACTGGGGGAGGTTTTTGTTAGATATTATGAAAAATTTCTCCAAGGAAGTATTCTCAGACATTGGAACAGGCTGCCCAGGGAAAGAGGTAGAATCACGGGAAGTACTCCAAATGTGTGTGGATATGGCACTTGAGGACATGGATTAGTGGTGAACATGGTGGTGGTTCTAGGTTGACAGCTGGACTTGGTGACCCTAGAGGTCTTTTCTAACCTTAATGATCCTATGGTTCTGTGCAAACCTGACAGGAGAGCAGACTTTTGCATGCTTGATAATGTGGGGCCTGTATTACACATGGGCTGCAAGGAGGATAAACCAGCATGTCTTGCCTGTATTCTCCCACCCATCATAGCCTGAGAAAGTAGAAAACTGCAGGGCAGAAAGATGCAGGAGACAGGATGGGGTGAATGAGCAGGAATTCTCCCTTTGCATTACCAGCCTGGCACTTTGAGAGCCAAGCACATCAGGGCTTTGGCAGGGGAGTTTTGTTGGAGAGGAACAATGCCACAGACACGGGTGTAACAAAGAGATCTTTGTGAACACGATTGGCCTGCAGCACAGGATCAGGACTTCTTTTCAGGCTGGCTGCCTGGAATACTGAAAGAGGACAAACAGCTCCTCAAGTCAGAATAACATGACCGAAAATCCCCGTACATCCCCCGAGCTCCCTGCCTGAGCAACTCCTCAGCCGTGCCTGAGCAACTTCTTCATCGGTGGGAGGATTTGAATGGAAAAGAGGGGGAGACGTGGGGGCTCAGGCAGTGGGCAGAGCAGGAGCTCTTTGCATGCATGCACACGTAGCTCTGGCTGTCAGGATCCTGGCTGCTGGCAGAGGCTGCCTGGCTGCAGAGTTTGGGAAGCCCTGAGACTCACTAAGGTTGCACTGAGACAACAATCCTAAATTCAGTGCTTTTGCTCTCCTGAGCCAATGAAAAAATCCCCCCTCAACTTTGGCAGATCAACTGCTTCCAGATTTCCTGATGATTTATCATAATGAAGAGAAGTCATCCTCAGCCCTTCCTCACTCAGAAAGCTGAGGATTTTTTCCATGGTCTGTGGAAAATGAAGCATCCCAAACTAGCACCATTCATGCTGTCACAGCCAAGAACTGCCTGTGCAGCTACATCCCCAGTAAGAGTGTTGCAGCCTCTCTTAAGAACTTACAAAATAAAATGCACCCACAGGTTCCCAACTCAAACACACCTCCAAACCCACCCACTGCAGCTCTGACTCCGCCAATTTTTTTTTTCAATAAATTTAGGCCACAGGAAGCCAGATTACCCCAAAAGGTTCCAACTTCTTTATAAACCAACTTCACAGAAGATTTTTCTTTTTAAATAGCTATGTCACCAAGCCTATGCTTTAACCAACATTCAGAAATCACATGCTCACCAGCTGGATTGGAAGCCTGTATTTTATCTTCAGTTCCCATTGCAAGTTCAGTCACTAACAATGCCATCAAGGTGTCTCTGAAATGTTCTTACACCTTTATCAATTTCAGGGGCACTATCATTAGTGAAGTGAGACCCTAAATCTTCCATGCACAAGCATGCCTGCAGATCAACACACATATTGCCACTGAACTTGCAACCAAATATATTCAAAAGATATCACACTGCTGTGCCTTAAAGGAGACTCTCAGGGACCACCAGTGACTTGGAGGAGAGCAATGATGGCACTTGCTTTGCTGCTGTAAGACTGGGCTTTGCCTTATCAAAAGAACTGCCCTTACCTTACAGTGACTTCACTGTGTCCTCCGCATCCTCACAAGGGGAAGCAGAGGGGCAGGCACTGATCTCTTCTCTCTGGTGACAGGACCTGAGGAAATGGCATGGATCTGAGTCAGGGGAGGTTAAGATTGGATATCAGGAAAAAGTTTTTCACCCAGGGGGTGGTTGAGCACTGGAACAGGTTCCTCAGGGCAGTGGTCACAGCACCAAGCCTGAGAGAGCTCAAGAAGTGTTTGGAGAACTCTCAGGTACATGGTGT
Source organism: Argya squamiceps (assembly GCA_037834095.1). NCBI lineage: Eukaryota > Metazoa > Chordata > Aves > Passeriformes > Leiothrichidae > Argya > Argya squamiceps. The sequence continues at coordinate 109,191,345 of JBBMKD010000001.1, forward strand.
GACTCCTGGGGTGTCCTGTGCTGGGCCAGGAGCTGGATTCAACAATTCTGATGGGTCCCTTCCAACTCAGCTTATTCTATGTGGAACCAGAAGCTTGCTTCAGGAATCCAAGCCAGCTGACTGCCTCTATCCCTCAGGTTTCACATACTAAACCCTAATGGGATCCAAATGGAAAACCATCAAGTAACTACACCCAGCAATAGAATGCCTTGTGTTTTGAAAGAAATTTCCCCCAGCATCTAACTTTTTAACTTTTAAATAAACTGCCACCCTCAATAAACTCATAACTAGGAGCAAAACAAATCGAACCTGCCCTCAAAAAAATGAACAGCAATAAGCAGAAAATAAATAGTCTGTAAACCCATTTCTGCAGCCACTGCCACCACTGCCCTCCAAGCAGCCCCACTGCAATCCAGGGAGCCTTCACATGCTCCCCATGAAACCTGACACACACCACACCTGTGCACTACAGGACTGATGGAAACTATGCAGTTGGACAACATGTATGTGCTGGAGTGAAGTTTGCTGGACAATCAGTAAAGGACCAGAGCACACAGTTACCATTTAGAGGATAATTTTTATTAACTGTTCCCACTAATGTCTCAAAAGACCATCCTGAAAAGTGGCTTCTGATACAACTCCAAAAGGCAACTCTGGAAAGGAAAATGCTCAGATCTATTAGAATAAAAAGGAGAAAGAAATTATGGACCCAACAAAGTCCATGCACTTAAGGCCCACTTTGATCTTCCTTCTGTCTGGCTGAATGAAGCTCGTTCCACGTGGGCTGCCTGCCAACATATTTCCCCCTGCTTTTCTCTGAAGAAATGAACATGTTATCAACTTCCTCTTGCTAAAACCTCATCTGGTCACAGACTGTAACCACTCTTTTTCTCTCAGGTTGACTGGTCATCTGGCACAACTGTGTTGAACAAAGAGTTGCTGTCTCTCACCTGTGTTTTGGCTTCCTGTTTGGAAGATGTTGCTACTGGATTCTGAGTCATGAGGTGAGAGCTACATGTCCACCAATATAACTGTCAGGTTTTTTTTGGATTTTTTTTGTGTTTCAGCTGGTCTAATGAAAGATTTCACAATGCTCTTGAGCCCTTCACCCCATGATGAGGTGTCCAGGGAATACTGCTAGGGAAAAACATGTCACAGGAGTGACACACACCTTCTTCCTTAGGCCACAAGGAACAGAGTTCAGGTGCTTCTTGTGCCCACCAGCTGCCCTGAGTGAGAAATTAAACATTCAAATCAGGTAGAAGTTGATAGACATCTTAAAGAACAAAGTTCAGGATGGGAAGGAAATTGTGACTCTGAGAGCAAACTCCCTGCTCCCACCTCTTGTACCACAGAGAACCTCATCCCTCCTCCAGGAGTTTGGCTGCACTGGCTGTGCCCTGTGGCACCCATGGCAGTGGTTGTTCTTCCCACTGTGTCCATTCCCACATCCATGTTTCCCATGCAGTAACAGGCCAGGTAATCCTGAGGCTGTTCTGCCTCTTTGGCACAGTCTCTGCTGCAGAAACAGCTTTCCTGAAGTGCACGTGAGCCCTGGTGCTCCAGTTACTTTCAGGAATGTGCCCCTACCAAGGATTAAGCAAAATAAATATTATCTGGTTTTCCATATCTGTTTTCATGTTTGCTTATGCATACCTGCCTCCAGTCCTGTCCAATGCTTAGACCTGCCAACATCTCCTAGTTATTACAGAGCATCTCTGTTTTACAGGATCACTTTTCACTTTCAAGAGCCTTTTCTCTAGAAGACAATTACAGCTGCCTGCTTCTGTTCCCTCCCTAAACCCACAGATATCATATGTAGAGTTACAGTTCCCTACAGAGGCACTGCATAGAGTAAAGCTGCATTACAAAGAATTCGTACTAAAAAGAACAAAAAATAAGTCATATCCGAGGAATACTAACACCTGCAAGACTTCTTTGGGTGTGTTAGTGAGCTAAGGGTGACCAAATATTTTTTTTTCCCATGGGACTTAGGTGAACTGTCCTCTTAGTTACTTAATTCATACTTTTTTTTGGAGCACCTTTTTTGGAGCATATTTTCCTCTCATTCATAAAGCACATCTGCATTAAATATTGCTTTTCTCACTCCATATTCAAGCTATTGCTTCACAAAGTGGTCCAGATTTTCCTCTACTTCTCACTGATGCTGCCAGAGGCATCTGTAAAATGCTGCCTCAGAGTTCTACCTGCCCAACAGTGCTGATTTTTAGTGGACAATGTTCTTCCTCTTCCCACACCCAAAATTTGCAGCTATGACAACCTCTGGTTTTCTGGAGATGAGAAAACTGTTGGACTTAAGGGAAAAGAGCAGCTCTTACACTTGGAGATATGAAAACCTGCAATATCTCTCTTTGCCAGCCCACTTTAGTAAGCTGCAAGGGAAGCACAGGGATTGTGGCTCCAAAATGAGGGGTCTTATGCTTTAGTTTTGTCAGCAAAAACACTGAGCAGGTGGTTTCACCTCCAACAGATTCCTCCTTGCAGCCACGAGTGATGACCCTTGAAGCTTTAAGCTTCAAGGGGACAACAGCATTCAGCAGAGCAAAGCAGACCTGAATTCTGTCCAACTTATGCTGAGTGAGAGAAAAACCACAGCTGTCCTCAGTGGTCTAAGTCCTTTGATGTGCACAATTTGTTTCGGTTAACCAGGTCCTCAACACTCTCCTGTTTCATGTCAACAGAGAGTTTGGCCCATAAAGTTCACATTGTCACAAAAATCACAGGCAGCTCTTAAAAATGGCTGTGGATGGGTTATGTGCATTTCTGTGGAGAGTGCAGAGACAGCTCCTCTGCAGCCATGGAGAGCTTCAGGGCGGCTGTGTGGTGTAGGCAAGTGGATAAATTTGCACATCACCAGGTGTAGCTATGGGAAAACTCCCCAGAAATGTTTTTCAGAAGAGGCAGCCACGAGTGCATGGGGCTGGATGTTGTAGGTGATGCTGAATGGAATTGTTGCCTCTTGCTTCCTGTGGAAAAAGGAGGCAGAGAGACACAAATTTCCTCAGTTCCAGGCTGGAGTAACATCTACTACTGCCCAGACAACTTGTGCAAAACAACCCCTAGATTCTCAATTTTTGAACATTTATAAACTTTGTGCCAGGATCCAGATGAGTGCTGTGTGTGGAGCCCTGCATTTATGGAAGCTAATGTGTGTACAAGAGCATTTTTTGGCCCCATCACAGAGCCAGTGATTTTGACAGCAGCCCAAGCGGTGCTTCAGGGCAAATAATTTAAAAACTGGTCCCAAACCTTTCAGTTGAAACGTGACATTTTATAAATTAATTGCAGATAAAAATAAGATCATTTGAGATCACTTTACCCATATTGAATGAAATTCAGTGTTGTAGGGAAGACCTCAGGGGTCTCCATCACAAGTCTTCAGGGTGAGAACAGAGTGTTTTCTCCCCTTTCCTTCCACTCCCTCATTTCTGGGTGATGCATGTCAAGACCAGTGCACAGGAGAGGACAAAACCCTTCCTTGTGAAAAATCGGGTTTAATAAGACATGACTGGATTTGTAACTGCCAGGAGGACTGCAAAGAAGAAAAAAGGAGAGAAAGGGAACAAAAAAAGTCATCCAATGGATCTCCAGAGCTGTCACCAGGCAGCAGTGAGTCCCCAGAGCCGTGAGAACTCACTGCAGCCCAGGCAGGCAGGGCAGTGCCAGCCCAGGCTGGGCTCACTCACCACTCCTGGGCCATGCCCTCAGCAAAGAAAGGATCCCCTTTTCTGACAAACAAGCTGTAGGCAGGGTGCCAGCTGCCTGTTTCTGAAGGGGGAAATGCTGCTCCTTGGAGAAAGACTGGACCCAGGCACTGGAAAGATTTAACCCTTCCAGGGTTGGTTGGTTTTGGACAATGTCACAGGTGTGCCCAGTGTTCCAAAACTCACCAGTGACAAATCCTGTCCAGCACAAGCTGATGAAGCTCACTTCTACAAGTGTTGGGCATCAAAAGCCTTTATGCAGCACCTCCAGAGCAGACAGGCATTTATTTAATAATTTGCAGTGTGGTGCCAAATCAAAGGTGCAACAGCAATTGCTAAATGTCCCCAGACATTTAGACACTTACCTTATTTCATACAGTAGTGTTGCAGTCTCCATAACTCTGTGCAGCTGTGTGCCCCATACTGCTCAACAGTGCTGCTCAGCATTCCTCATTCCAAAAAATGTGCATCATCTTGCAAAAAAGAGGGCAAGTACAGCTTGTGTAGTGCTGCCAGTTTGCTTTTCCTCTGCAGCCAAATGCCGCTGATCTTCAGTGTAAAATCTGTTTCCCCTGCACCCTCACCCCCAGTTTATTTGTTTGTCAGATGCATAAAGGCATGCTTTGATTTTCTTACTTTTTTTATCTATCCACAGACCACCCATCTGTTGCCTTTTTTTATCTATCTACAGACCAGCACAACGTGTTGAGTACCACAGACTGAAAAGCACTTTCTTTTCCCTTCCAGAACCTTGGCATTACAAAATGCTGAGATAAACTCCAGCTTTATGTTAAGAAAGAGCAACTACAAAATCCTTATAAACAGCCTAGCAGGACACCTCTAATCTGTTACAAAGGTAGCAGTTAAAATACAGAAGGGCTAAAGAATATTGCCTACTTCAGAGAAAATGCAAAAGAAGGTTCTTCTCAAATTACACACACTTTGTAGTGACTTGTATGAGCAGGAGGGGACTGAAGCAGTCTCAGAAGATTCCACTGTGATTTACTATGGCTTTGGAAGGAAATGCTTAAGTTAAAAATATTACTGGTCAGTTTGTCAGGTCCTGCTAAGGGACACAAGCATCACACAATTGCTACAGCTATGAAGAAGTAACTTGGATAAGAGTCACTTGATCCCATGTCACATGCTACAATTGATCTGGTCCCTGCAGGCTTGCCCTGGCTCCTGACCTTTGTCTCTGCTCTTCCCCGATGCCCTCACAGCATCTTTTCACACCACAGAAAGCCTGCTCAGGGGCAGTCCATGCATTATGGATGATACATGCCTTCCTGCACTGTGTCTGGGTGCCTTGACACTCTCTGCTCAGGAAAGCTCACTACATGACCCCTTGCCCTTCTGTGACTGCCCAATAAAGCACTTATCCTTCACATGAAATTATAAACTCATGTGGCTCCAAAAATAGTCAGTGTCATCTGGTTTGGAGTTGTAAACTTTAAATCATTGTCTTAAAGACCAGGGAAAAGCCTGCTCTTCTCCATTAGTATGAATAAATAATTTTCAGGATGAAAGCCTACACAGACCAATTTGGCCTAAAAATGCTCACATCTCACTTTGCTTTTAAATGCAGGTGTTTCTGGTTTGAGTGGTACCAGCGTAGCAAATTTGGGAGTAATTAAATACTAATGTGTTATTTCATCCCCTTTTTTATACGGCTCATAGAACAAAATTTCAAATTACTACAGCAACAGGCTGAAACAATACTCTGGAACTTGTGGATATTTATTCCATGATCTAATAAGGGTTTGTTGACTGTGCTAGTCTGCAAAGCAAGGGCATTAAGTCAGAGCTTTATTCTTTTACCATATGGCTCCCAGGAAAGAAATTTTCTCTTACACTTTGTACTCTGCACTACACTGAAGTGCACCAACAATAAGATTCATAAAGAAAGCCATTAGTTACCTGTGATTAAATCCCACGGCCCAGGTATGGATTTAAAATTTATGGAAATAAAATTATAAACGTAAAACTGAGGTTGTATAGATCCAGATGAGTGTTAACGAGTGCAAAGGGCTGCAAGAGTAATGTGTTATTTTACTGTTATTGTAACATATGTTTATCTTTAAAGAAGGTGCCTGTGAAAGGTATTGCACAGGGATTTAAGTCATGTGGGTAGGTGCAAGTAGCACAGGATTAGGTGGCTGGGGGACCAGGTTAAGATTAAGGAAGTTATGTCATTGCCAAATTCAGAAAACTCAGGAGTGAATCTCAAAGGAATGGGGAGAACTCCAATACAAAATTCTTCAAGACAGAGGGGAATGAGAGGATGTTACTCTTTTTTGGTTACTGGGTTTTTTGTTGTTGTTTGGGGGTGCTTTTTGAGCTGTCCTCCTGTGAGACTTTCAAAAATTACAGCAAGACAGACAGTGATACTGTTGGTCAGATCAGGGATCACTCCCAGACCTGTACACAGAGACCCACCTCTTGTGGGACAAATTCAGTTCACACAATTAGACAGAAGCTTTTGACTTGACTAATTTGGAGTAGCATTTCTTCCTATGACATCATTTTTGCAGTGTTTTGGAAAGCAGCAAACTGCTTTTTGGGAACACACAGCTCATTCAAAGCTGGTCAGTAAGGGCACATTCATCTACCTACAGGACTGGCCATGTACTCCTTGAGTATTGCCAGCACTCCTGGCAATCCCAGGAGTACTTCCAAAAAGTCAGGTATGAATGAGCTTTGAGATGTGGGATTCACTAGCCAAGGGGAAAAGCACTTGTACCTGGCTTTAGAAAGGAAGAGAAGATTCACACGGACAATGATAAAGCATCCAGTGGAAGCTCAACACCATGAACGATACTCAGCTCAATTATTGACAATGTCAGTGACTCTGAGAGCATAAAGGGAAGGAAAACAGCCAGTATGGACTTGTGAAGAGCAAATTGTGTCAAAGCAAGTGAATTTCCTTCTTTGGCAGGGTTTCAGGGCTGGTGGGTAAGGGTATGCTGTGGATGTGGTATATCTTGGCTTCAGAAAGATTTCCAACAGCGTGAGGCTGGAGAGGTCTGAGAAGCACTTTCAGAGATAAAACTGGAATTCAAAGCAGCCCTGGTAAAACAAAATAAAACGGATCTACAATCAGCAGGGTGACACTCAGTGAGAGGGCAGCATTCAGGAAGGAAAACTCAGATGCCCAGGAGAAGGCCAAGCTGGGCAGATGGACTGGGCTGCTGCACAAACCTGTCTGGGTGCCAGAGGAAAGCGGGGATCGAGCATGAATTGACAATGTGATATTGTTGGGAAAAAGGCAAATGTCATTCTGGGACATGCCAGCAAGTGGTGTAAACAATTGCTCCACTCTGCACTGCTTTGAAGAGCCCTGAGGTGCAGCCCTGTGCCCAGACCTTGGCACCAGGCTCTGCGGAGGGTTTGGGCAGATGGGAGCATACAGGGAAGAGGAGCAAGAGGAGCTGCAAGGGACTGAAATGCATTATTGATGGGGGAAGGATGAAGGAGTAATTTGTTTAGGCTGAAAAAAAAGGGTTCTGCCATAAATAATACGCAGAACAATATAAAATGAGGAAATTCATGGGGTTTCTGGCATGGGGCAGCTATGCTGGTGATCTATGAGAGACACCAGGCACAGAAGTGGGGAACTGGTCCAAAATGCTTGGGAACAAACAGGCTGCCAGGGACAAGGCAGATATACTGGGGCTTGCTGACCTCCCAGGGCACTGCTTTGTAGTCCCACCCTCTTCCTGACTAAGATCCAAACCCACCAGAGCTATCACCTTCTGTTAAACCCTGCTCTGAGCTGGTATCTCTTGTGGAAGGACCAAAGAGGACCGAGTCCCATGCTGTACATTTCAGTGTTTGACTTCCTTGCAATGCTGAGCCCCTGAGGGTGCCGTGATGGGCTTTGGGCATGCAGAGTGGGAGGGACAGGTCCCTGCTGTCAGTCTGTCTTCTGCCACATGGGCTGGCTGGGCAGGAGTGCAACAAGCATACTCTCCTGCAATAAAAAACCCCAAAAACAAACAAAACCCAAACCAACCAAACAATCAAAACAAACAAACAAACAAAAACCTAATCAAAACCAAAACCAAACAAAAAACAACGACAAAAACCAACCAACCACACAAAAAACAACAAAAAATCCCCCAAAGCCTTGTATTTTACTGCTAACACATCTTCTGGGACTGTGCATCCCTTTGGATTCTCCTGAGGGGGCCCATTCCAGCTTGGAGTAGGGCAGGGGGAAGTTGTTTCCTCAGGGAACTGAAAGATACCCTCCCTGGCCTCACCCCCATGACTTCTTCCTCCTAGAGAGCAGGCAGTGTGTACAACCAGGCTTTCTGAGAACAGAAGACAAGTGTGTGACAGGGCTTTTAACGCCTGCTGCTTTTCCCAGCCCTCCCTGAGTTTGTTTCCTGGGGTTGTACACAGTCCCCAGCAAAGAAAAGATTTTTGAGCAACCCTTTGAAAATCCTCCTCCCCTGTGTCCAGAGAGATCATCCTGTGAGACAATTCCAAAAAACAAAAAGCATCGTGGGCTTCCTAGTCTGAGGAATACTCTTCAGCTTGAGCACATGTATCCATGGAAGGTAGAGATGAAATGAAGAAAACAAAGACATTTCTCAGTTATTCTAATTATCACAAATGCTGGCTCTCACAAAGTCCTCATTTCCATTGTCCTCATTTCCAAAGTCCTCTCTCAAAGTCCTCATTTCTATTGATTGAGATGCAGCCTTTAACTCACCAGGAACTGTGAGTCTGAACAGCTGCTTTGACAGTCCTGGCAACATCCCACTGTGTCCATATTCTAGGTTATGAAACTCTGCAGTTGCTCCAGGCTCAGTGGGTTTGCTTTGTTGTGCTACACTTTGGACTTCACAGTATGATGTACAGAAGAAACACAGAACAAAAAATTGCTCAATATTGGGACCCAATATTCAGAAGCTGAGTCTCTGCCCCGCCCTGAAGTGTGTCAACATGTCATAAGGAGTTATGAAGTTGGTAGATATCTTCATTCTCTATTATATTCTATTTCCATACTGGCTCTCAAATGCAGGGCAGCTGTCACAGACAAGGAAGCTCTGGCTCTTCAATAGCCATGGGTCTAAGGTAATGTTTCTGAAGTCAATGAAGCATTACCACAGGTCTTTGTGCAGAAAACAACTTGGAATATCTGCTGCACATAAAACATCAGTGTGTAAATAACACATGTAACACATTTTCAAAAGCTTTCTGTATAACCTCAGGACTGGATGGCAAAATCTGTCGAATGTAGAATTTTAAATAAGGACCCATTGTGAGGTGGAATATTTCCCAGCATTAAAAAATTCTGGTTGATGACAACATTCATAACTTGTTCACTTGAGGTCTTGTAAACTAAATCATGCCAGGCATCCATGATTCAAATAACTGCATGGGAGATGGAGTTCAAGGAAAAAACATCTCCCAGGGAGGTAGCAGAGACCAGTGTCATCTATCTTCTTTTCAGTACAATATTACTGTAGGAGGATGAAAAACTAGAGGTCTGCTGTAAGGCTGAGAATTTATGATCATTTCCAAACTGTTGCATGTCATTGGTGAATCACACTTGTCACACAAATTAGAAGCAGGTAACATCCTGGTTTCTGGCTGGACAGAGGAATGTTGTTTACAGCTATAGATTTTTTCCTGGAAAATGCTGGCACAGATTGACAAGAATAAGTTCTAATTTACTCCCAATGTTGCCTTGGACTGGTCAGATAAATAAGACCCTAAAAAACCCTGACAAAGTGAAAAAAATAATTAAATGTTCATATTTTAAGGATTAAATGCTATGCTTTCATGTTTGAAAATGCAGTTCCAGTTTCAGTTAAGTACTTGAAATGTTTGATTTCAGGGACAAAAAGTAATTTTTTCCAGTCACAATTTTTTTCCACTCTTTGTTTCATTTAAAACACTTGGAATATTCTCATTTTGAGGCAACCTGAAACAAATGGTGGCTTAATTCTTTCAGTGCTGTCAATTAATTGAAAAAATCCCTAATTATCCAATCTTTATTTGTAGGTCCCATGTTCTGTTTTAATCCTTCAAAGCCTCTCTGTTTTCAAGCAGTTGTGGGTATTTCAGACAGAGCATGTGTATACATTCATCTACAAAATAAATTCTGGCACAAAACTTTAGTACGATGGGAAAAGCTTTTGGATTTAAGAGCTGCTTTGCTTTGCCTCTTTGGTACCTGATTGAAAATTAAGAGGAACTTAAAGAGGACTTGAGAAGGATATTTTATTTTAACCTAGGATTATAATTGCTTTAGCTAATGATGCATAAGAAGATCAAAGTCCAAAGTTGTGCTTTCTGTCTCTGTCTGAAAAAAAAATTGGATCTCATCTCTGTTCTAGAAGTTTTGATGATATTATGGATTTTTATTATTATTATTTGTCATTTACACATGCCTGTGAAGTGCCAGATGGTTTGAGTCCTTAATGGTTATTTCCATAAAGAAGCAGTCACTGACTTAGGTGAGCACTGACAGAAACCAAAATCAAAACTGTCTGTCACCAGAACAGGAGACAGATTGAATTGACACTGGGATATCTCTTCAGCGGGGGAGCATTTCTGGCCCAGTGAAGAGCAAACCATCTGATTGAGCATCTCTTCCCTCAGAGCTGCCCTGTGGTCACTCTGGTTTCTGTAATGCCACCACTTTCCCAGCTGTCCCACGGATGCAGCACCTTCCAGGAATGCAAGACGTGGGCGATTTTTCTGATTTGTCAGCTCCAGAAACCACATGAGAACTGAGGCAGTGCCAAGGTTTTGGGCCCCAAGAAGATAAAAAGCCTCAGGCCAGGGCTTTGCTCCCCCAAGCACACGCAGATCAGCTAAAACTTGTCCTTGTATCTATGGCTGAGTGGAGCAGCAGCCCTGTGTGCCCTGTCCTCCCCTGCCCACAGCAGTGTCACCCCAGCTTTGCCCTCTTGGCCACTCACGTCCAAGCTGGTGCTCCCAGGAGCAGAGAAGGAATTGCCCAACATTGGTGCAGGTGCTGTAAAACTTGGCCACGCAAAAAAAAATAAACTCCTCATAAACCAGAGGAATGCTGATGTTAAAAGCTGGGGCTTGGAGGGTGGTGTCTGTGAGAGGGGAAGGATTCAAGAGTCATTAGATATGGTTGTGTCACACCCAACCCTTGATCTCTCCAGCACATGCACTTTTTGCACGGTATTTTATAGGCAAAAAAGGTGAAAGATAAGCAGTTTTAAAGTGCTGGTGTGTGTACAGGATGTCCATCCCACCCAGGCTGCTCTGCTGGGAACAGAGATTCATCCATCTCTTTCACTGACAGATAGAAATGAATGCACAACAAAATATTGATATCTCCTACAGGTAATTCTGACGAAAAATATGTGATGTGTTTGTCAGGTATTCCCAAACATCTCACATTCCTGGAAATAGCCAGTGGAAGCAGAGAAGCAGCTTAAAATGTGATGGCTGAACAAAAAAAACCCCAAAAAACAACAAAACAAAACAAAACAAAACAAATATCTCCTTTCATTATCTTTTTACAAAGCTGTTTTCATAGAATTTATTTCCCCTAACACCCTGCAAATTCATGTTTGTATTTACACATATTGTGGACAAGCATTTTCCTTTCTCTTCATCATGATTTCAATGGCCGTATAGGACACAAGAGTGTATTTTCCTCTAATCCAGTTCTTCCTCCAATTTAATTCCAAGGTTTACAGAGCTAAAACTGCATTTGCCTTCCACATACTTCTGCCTTGGCAACGTCTGCTGTGGTATGAGAGCATTAGCTCCCCAGTGGAATATATTTGTGGCTCTGAGTTTATTATCTCTCAGATCAACTATCCCACTTGGGCTACTAGTAAATTCAATGAGAAACATGTCAGATGTGTTGGATGCAAAATTTGCTATATTAGTGTTAAAAATAGGTGAGTTTAATCCTGGTTTTCTGGAAGTCTGCAGCAAAGCTCTTGCTGTCTTCTGAAGGGCCAAGCTTTCACTCACTATGGTTTTTCTAATGAGTAGACAGACAGTGTCACTCAAAGAGGAATCTTTCTGTCCTTACTCCTCTCCTAGAAAAGTCCTACATTCCCAAAATGCCACCCAGCTAGCCAGAGATACGAAATTTATGCTCCATTTCTTCGGACAAAGCAAAAAAATAAGAAATTATTTTATTGCCTCAGAATTGTGCCAGCTGCCCTGGGGTGGCAGAAGAAAAAGCCATATTGTTACCCAACTCAGCACACCCTACTTTGAAATGATGCAGCGAGACATAGTGGCTTCTCAGACCAGAACTGCATATTATCATTTAGCTGGATGAATGCATGACACAGAAAAGTTGTTCTTGATTAAAAACAAATATCCAGCATGGCAAGAAAATGAGTAAGGATAAACAGTGATTAAGTGTGATATGTCTGAAGGCTTCCCACAGTATAAAAGCCATATGTGGGAGGCAAGAACCTAAAATTAAACTCCTAACAGTGTGAGTTAAGGTTTTTGAAAGAGGCACCTGACACAATCCAAGGGGGAAAGTTTGAGCAGTTGGCTCGTTGAGGGTGGTTCTCACCACTTTCCCATGACCTGCACCTTCTTTCTCCCTCTGTGCTCATCCAAGCAGGGAAACACCATCCAGGGGTCAGCCCAGACAAGCTGACTTACTCATCCCTCCAGCCCTGCTCAAAGGAGTTCCTGTGTGGAGCTGAAGTGGAGAAGTAACTGTGGGCCAGTGAAGAGCAAACCATGGGCAGCCCTGTGTCTTGGGTTGCAATATGTAACCAAAAATGTGTATTCTATTGCCACGTGTTGCAACTGGTTGGGGAAGTGTTTTCTTTATCTCTTCTATGACCCAATCCTCATAACTCCAGGGGGGAGGGGGTGGGCACCTTCTGTTAATGGGCAGCTGTTAAAACCAGGTGGGGCAGGGTTCTTTATCCCTTCCAGGACCCATCCTC